>OZ012659.1:48747872-49022776 GCA_963942545.1 Oxycera nigricornis
AGCATGGATTTTGCAAAGGCAAATCAATCACAACAAATTTGTTGTCTTACCACAACTATATTGTGGAAGCCTTGGCAACTTCTCGTAAAGTTCCTTCAGTATATACGGACTTCTCTAAAGCATTTGATAAAATAAATTTCTCCCTTCTGAGAAGAAAGCTTAAATATATTTGGTATAATTTCTAATCGTCAGCTAGAGGGTGCTTTAGTTTTCTCCAGGCAACTTTTGAGTACTGAGAAATATTTATGTTTTATTTTTTGTTGTTGAAAAGACTAAATTGTCATTGTTATATTTGTTTATAATACACATGTAAATAACTAATAATAACTAAGAACACATTTTTTTCATCAAGTTTTCCTGATAATATTAGAGGATAACTGATATTTCGCATATGGGTGCTTTAGTTTTGTCCAATACTATATATATATATATATATATACATATATATATATACATATATAAGATATATATATATATATATATATATATATATATATATATATATATATATATATATATATTAATAAAAATACAAGTAAACAAGCTTAGTCTTTTTTTATCATGAGCAAACGACAAGTTATTAACGAATTGCACGCGTCTGCTCGAAAAAATTTTAAGCGACGGCGTGTTATTATAAAAGATTTGGATGATTTGTGGCAAGCGAATATTATATATATATATATATATATATATATATATATATATATATATATATATATATAACTTTTTTAAAAGCTTGTAAATACATTCTAATTTTTGTCAATTTTAATCCTTCCATCATATTCCGTGTAAATGATACAGGTGACGCTTTTCTTCAAAGCTTCTGTGAATCTTTGCTCGAACCTTACCACACCTTGGTTTAACAAAACTTGAGCATCCCGAATCGTATGTATATCTTGTGAACTTTATCACTGTAATTGATTGCAGTCCACTTGAATAGAGAAAGATATCCTCTAGTGCTAACAGGTTTTTCGCGCGAATAATGAAACTTTAGAGAAAGGTTTGGTATTCGAACACCATTTACTGATAGATTGAAGTTGGTAATATTGTAATGCGTAAAGTTGAATGGATTCTTTGTGCACTTCTGCTGTAGGAGGCATTATCCACCGAAAACAAGCAAGTGCCCGATGGTAATTGTTTACATTACGGTCATTTCGGTAAATATTATAATCGTTCAAGTTAACAAGTTGGAACTTGTGATAATAAAAAAAATATATAGAATGAAAAGCGACTGTTCAACTTGGAAGGCGGTTTAATACTAACTTTCGATCATATAATTATTTTGCCAGTTCATTCCTAAATCGAATTGAAAAGTAAACAAAATATCGTGGGAAAGACAAGGTTCGGTATTTCACATGTGAGGAGGTTGCAGAGGATGTATTTTATCGAAAGATAAGGAAAAGTAAACAAAATATTGTGGGAAAGACAAAGTTCGATATTTCACATGTGAGGAGTTTGCAGAGGATACATTTTATGGAATGATAAGGAAAAGTAAACTAGTGCTTATTTATGGGTGTTGGTGATGGCGGTGTTAATTTCATAATGCGACCCGTCAGCTCATATTTTTTGATTAGGCGCGATATAATTGGCCGATTTATCGAATATCTTTTACTAATATTAAGTCGAGATAATCCACTTTTATAATCAAAAATAATTTTATGTTTAATTTCACTACAGTACGTGTTTCTTGCCATTTTTAGTCTCTTAATGTCTTAACATAAAGAACGGAGTGCGCACCACTATTCACGAAAGAAATTTTGCACAAATGCTGAAGTAATGATGAAATTTTAATGATTCATATCAGACAAATGCATTTCTGATGCAATAACTATTTCCTTCTAACTGTTCAGCAGTATCGGTACGAAAAAAGTGAGTACAGAAGAGGGGTGCTTTAATTTTGTTCAGGCATTTTTTCTGGGAAATTTTTTTGTTTTATTTTTTGTTGTTGGAAAGATTGAATTGTCATTGTTTTATTTTTTTATAATATACATTTAAATAACTTATAAAAACTAAGAACACATTTTTTTCATCAAGTTTTCCTGATAATATCAGAGGATAACAGATATTTCGCATAGGGGTGCTTTAGTTTAGTCCAATACACAAAATATATATATATATATATATATATATATATATATATATATATATATACATACATATATATATACAGTATTCGACAAAACTAAAGCACCCCTATGTGAAATATCAGTTATATATATATATATATATATATATAGTAGAATCTGGTTATAACGACGGCCAAGGAACGGTTTTATTACGTCGTACTAAGCGGAAGTCGTACTAAACGAACTGACAATTTAATTTTTTGTTTTTTATTACCTACCTTACATACCTAATTTATTTACATATTAATATTTATATGACCATCAGAGAAAAGCGTACATATTGTACCTCTCTATATATCTATATAACTAACAACAAAATGTCTAGTGCAAAAAATCTGTAATTATTGATTGTTTTTGTTTCTATAGTAAGAAGTACGGACTGCATTAAGCAAACGATTATCATAGTGACATCATCAAAATTAGAATGCACAAACACATTCAGCATTGCTGTCGCTTTTAGAGTTCAGATACACTCGGAGTGTACAATTTTCTTCTAGGCCATCGACATTATTATCGTCACTATCTTGCCTGTTGACCATAACAATTTCTAGAGTATATTCTTCTGTCGGCTCTTCACACATTGCGAGATCATCATCAACAGCAGAGTATTGTTCAAGTTCTTCATTTCCTGTGGGCAGTCCTTTATTCAAAGCTCTCCCCCAGACAGACAGCGGCGTATCATCATCATTATCGTTGTCGGCAGCAACACTGTGACTATCTCAGACAAATCCCGCGTGTTTATAACACCTGAAAATCGTTGCTGACGTAAGCTTTTTCCAGGCGTCGTAAATCATTAGAATGGCATTTAGTATTGTGAGTTTTGGATGTTTGGCACTGCTGGTGTCTTCATTTGCATCAAGACTGACGACAATTTTAGAACCAGGTTTTTACCAAAGTTTGATTTTAACACTCGAATTATTCCTTGGTCCATAAGTTGCAATGCAGATGTTGTATTAGCAGGCAGGAAAATTAGACTTATGTTTCTCAAGTCACTGATTGAGGGATGAGCTGGACAATTGTCAACCAGAAGCAGTATCTTTGTTTTTAGTCAGTTCACTATCCCAATCGCGTAAACAAACATATCAGATGTCATCCAGGCGTTTCGATTGCTTTCATAATCTACCGGCATAAATCGTACATTTTTAAAACATCTTGGGTTCTTTGACTTGCCGATAATTAACAACTTCTTTTTTTATCGTGCCACTCATGTCAGCTGCAACCATCACAGTTATTCTGTCTTTTCAAAGTTTTCCTCCCGAGCATTTTTGACCTCTAAATTTGATTGATTTATCTGGCGTTAGCTTATAGAATAATCCATTTTTTTTTGCATTAAATAATTCGTCAATAAATTGTGTGCGAAAATTAGGCCAAATTTTGGTTTGCCACGCGGTCACATCGCTCTGTTCAACCGACAAAGACTCTCCAGCAATTTTTCCGGCGACAATATTATGTCCACTTTTGAAACGGTTAATCCAACTCACCGAGTAATCAAAATTAAGAATGTTTAACTTCTTAGCAAAAAAATTTGTTGAAGCATAGGCCCATTTACGGGTATACCCCGATGACGTTGCAGCTTAAACCATTGTAAAATTGCCAAGTCAACTTGTTCTTGAGACGACACCCTCACGCGTTTAGGTTTTAAAACATTCGCATTGAACATTTTTTCTATTTTGTGTTTATTTTTCTTAATTGTGGATATTGTCGAATGATTGACACCAAAATTCTTCGCAATCGTTACATTCGACTTGCCAGCTTCTAGACGTTGTATTATAACACTTTTTTTCAATGAAGAAACTTTTTCGTTTTGAAGAAGCCATTTTTGTACGCGTACTCGTTTATCACCCACAAATTACTACCGTAAAATAAACAGTGGCATTCCAAACAGCAACGTGTCGGGCAAGGGGGTACGTGGGGTGCAGATAGGCTATAAACTTGGATTCATTTCCAAACACATCAACGCTCGTCGTCGTTGTAACCGGACAATTTTGTGCGAAATTCTGTCGTTAAAAGCGGTCGGTCGTTCTAAGCGGAGTCTTATTAAACGGACTACACTATATTTATATTTTTATTTATGTAAATATATATCTATATATATATATATATATATATATATATATATATATATATATATATATATATAAATATATATATATATATATAAATATATATATATAAATATATATATATATATATATATAAATATATATATATATATATATATATATATACATTGCATTACATTGTATATTGTATACATTTGATCAGAATACATTTTGCTGTAAAAAGTTGACTTTTTGTGTTCCTAATGAAAGAATGAATCAGTATACGCATGAAATTAATCCTGTCAGTGCATTTATACGCAGCGATTATTCATTTATGCCTGAAAATCTTGAACTTTTAAAGCGGTAATTTCATCGGGTTCCCATTAACCCCTTGTGAGCATAATAATAGTTAAGAGGTCATTAAAATGCAATTAAATTCTATCTAGGATCACTATAATCCTACGTACGCCACACAAAAATAGCTTAGGTATTAAACATCGTACAAAGATACTAATTTATCTAATAAAAAGTATAACATTTTACCTATCGAGCGAAGCGTGAAAAAAATTTTACCCGTTAGTTAATGCAAAAAGTGAAATTTCGATGCAGAAAAAACTCTGCCTTGCTACATTCAAACTGCTGTAACTATTCGAAATTTAAAATTTATAATTAAATATTGTTCACGGGATTTGGTGAAAAGAGAATGTGAATTTTTTTTTTGTGACAGAACAAAACATTGTGCATGTAAAAATTTAAGATAAAGTGGTCAGAATAGTAAATTTTCATAAAACAAAACAAAAATTCACCTTTAAAGGGCTATACCAATTTTAATGTTCATTTGATTCGTATAAAACTTATTTGTGATAATATAGTTAAGTATTTGCTATGTTGAGAATTTTTTTTGACTGTTTAGGCGACGTAGTTTTTAAGATATGGTGTTTTTAGTAACGCGAGTCAAACAATTTTTAAAAAAAATTTAAATGATTGTAGCAGCGGAAGGGTTAAGATTTCGGCAGAATGTTACAAAACATTTTTTGTTGAAAATGGCATGAGGAATTGTGTGGTACTGTCTGTGTGCGGTCATTATGAGACACCCTGTATAGACCGCAATTACAATCAGATTTGGATAGTATTTACCCTAGTACATAGCAGAAGCCATGACACATTGCCTAGTCAAAGTTGAATATTTATCAGAATGTCATTGAACCTTTTTTAAGAAAGTATCATTGACTGTGTTCACATCACAGATCAATCTTACTCGAAAGAAATTATGTATAAATATCCTAATTGCTCGGTTATAAACACAGATCAAGTGTATTTGCAAACTTGGAACTCTGTAGTGATATTGCGTCACAAACTCAAATCAAATAATTCAGCTATGCAATATCCATTCATTCATTGAACGATATTGCATAGGAATACAAATCGAGTCACTAACATTCTCACCAGTGGCGGCTCTACCTTTGGGGCTAGTGGTGCTCAGCCCCACTACTTATTGATGAGCCTATATTAGTGCAAATGTAATAAAATATCATTATACATTTCAATATAGTTTTCATAATTTCATTTCATTTCAAAATATAATGTAGGATTTTTTTCGCCCATGCTGTAGCTTACTTTCACAAAGTCTTCTTGCCACGCACTGTAGAACAATTTGTTTTTCTCTTTGACTCGCTTCGTTGTGCCTGCACCGAGTAAAAGTTGAGAGTAAAATTCAAACTTATTTTCTCTTTGAAATTTTTTTCACCTTTTTGATGAGAAGGACTACATTGAAATAGCCCCGAATAAGAGTATTTCGATTTGAATGTGTGCGTGAATTTTATGCTGAAGCGGCGGGAGTGTGCGTGTTTTAAATACATGTGTATACATCGTGGACGGACTAATCCCATGCAGCCCGTTCAATGCTTCGACAACGTTTAGTCTTGGCATGGTCTGGATAATTCTTTTGAGCAGGCATAAGCAACATTTGTTTACGACGTGCCGAAGGGGGTGAAGGTGAGGCCTATTAATGCAAAAGTAGTCTCTTCAATGTAGTGCATGGTATTAGTACATAGTGTGCCTTCGTAGTGTTTTTAGTGTTAGGTATTTTTTAAAGCTTTGTAGTGCTTAAAGTTTGTTTCAGAAAAGGGTTCTTCAGGTTATGGTATTTATGATTTTGATTAAATACATAATTAACAAAATTTTCCTTACATGTGTTAAAACTTACTAGAAGTTTGAATTTCAATTTTAGTAAAAAAAATTCAGTATTTTCAAAATATGAATTCGGTAGAAAATTTAATTTTCAACCCGTTTTGCTCGCGGTTTTTTGAAGAAAAACTTGAAATTAACTGCTTGGGATCTCATCAGCCTTCTTATTGTAAATTAAGCAGCAGCTGCGAGAAAATGCAACTTCAAAACTTTTCTACTGATTGGTTCAGTAAGAAACCTTGGCTTACCGCCTGTGAGGTTAGAAATTCTATATTTTGTTTGTATTGTCTTTTGTTTGGAGGCGAAGCGACCTGGACAAGTAATGGTTTTCGCGACATGAAACATTTGTCCGAGAGAATTAAAAAACATGAAACTAATTCACGCCATTTACAGAATGCATTAAATTATCAAACATTTGGTAAAATCAATATTATGTCGAAACTCGATAATGCTCATGCATCTTCCATTACTCTTCACAACGAAGCTGTGAAAAAATTGACATAATCGAATTAGATTGATAGACATTGTAAAATTTTGCGCCAATCATAATTTAAGCGTGCTTGCCAGCGAATCTACTTTTGGGGAAACCGATCACTTAAAATCGGTTAACGCTCCACATGTAGTACCTCTTGCGTGGAGTGGAAACTCACATAAGAACTTATATTGGTGATAGAAAAATTCGTACCAGTAGCCCCACCATACTTAACTCCCACGAGCCACCACTGATTCTCACATTACATTAAATCACCTTGACATTAAAAAGCAAACGCAAATAAACAAGAAGCATGAGTACGAACTCAAAGTCTCATGTTGCAAGCAGTTACTGTTTTGAAATTCGACCCATTCTGGCACAAGCCAAACCGAGTCGACTAATGTACTCAATTAAGACACATGAGAAGCTTGCATTTAAGGTATGCAATTTTTGTACGATATTTTGGAACGTGCGTAAGAATTTTAAGAGGTCAGGTCGTAAATGTGTCAATATATCGATCACATTGAATGAGCATTGGAAAATTATTTTAAGAATAGCATAAGCAATATGTAAATACTGTATATAAGGACAAGTGAAAATAAAAAACAGCACTCTGACTGAGTGGGTTGTACGAGCCATAGTTAGGCGAGTTTTAATTATATCCCCCGGTCTAGTCAATTCGGCAGTTCTCCTTTTTGGAAAACGCCAGAAAGATACGTGATGTTAAGCGCGAATCCCATTTTCAAAACATTTAATCCTTAACGTCAGGTGTAGTTAGGACGACAGTGAAGGATCAAGGAAACGCGCTCATTCAGTGAAAGTGTTGTTCAGTCCAAGCCGCACATGTGCTCGGCTCCGTTCGACCGGAAGAAAGTATCTCTCACGGTGAACTCGGTGCGAGATTTTGTCGGTCAACAAAATCCGGTCATCCTTCGTGAGGACAACCATAAGAAGTAGCAATTTCGGTCGAATCATTATTCTTCGAGGCATTCTAAGACACGTGTGTTCTATTTTATTGTAATCTGAGCATTTGAAAAAATGCAAGTTTCTGCCTTTGTTTTTCGTTCGCGTTCACAGCTCAACAGAAAAAAATATCTAATTTTGATCTCTGTACGGTGTTGTATTCAACGATACGAGTGACATGTGACTGCTGTGAAGTGGCACACACTAGGATCCAGCAAAAATGGATGCAATTTAATTGAAAATCATCAACAACAGAATAGACTTTTCAAGAGAGACAAAAAAAAACTCACCCAGGAAACATTTAAACAAAAAATAAGCCATGCCGTCGATCAAAAGCTACAGGGCAAAACACAGGAAAAATTAATCAAGTAGAAGAAATTAATTCTGAAACGGCATGAAGACGATTGCAGAAAAAAAATGTTAAGTTAGGTTAACTTTAATTTTGCCAACACAACATTAATTCCGATTTGAAAACAATAGGAACAATAATAATGATTTGATTGATGATAATATTTTTCGCTTATTTAGATGGTTCATATATTATTAAATTGATTTTTTTTTTGTTATTTTGTTTTATGTTTCCTTTGCTTTTGTTAATTTGAATTTTAATGAATAATATAAAGTAATTTAGAGAAAAAAGAAATAAATATGAATTGCACTTAAACTCCTAGATTTTCTTCCAAGCAGGTAGGTCGATCTGACATGGGGTTCCGAGCACGGAATAATGAGCCTCGCTCACGTTCGGAACAAGGAGGCTGGGTCCAGCCTATAACATCGTGGTTGGCGAGGCTTCGCCAGGTTCCTCCCTTCTTTTTTTGTTTTCAGCAGTGATTCGGGTTCTTCCGCGGCACAGTGTTCGCGTTAGCTTTGATTTTGTTATATTGAGTGTGTTTCCGGTAAAGTAGTGTTCTGGTATCGCGGTAGTCTATTTGTGTGCCGACGAGAAGTCGCATTCGGGTAAGACGGTCTCGCGGACTTGGAGTAAAGTAGAGAATAGAGTGGTTAGAGTTTTCGGTTAGCGTTTTTTTTTGATGATTGTGGATTGAAAACGTGTAACCCAAGGGCTTTTCAGGTGGCTGAGTTTGTGTAACGAACTCGGACACTTGGTGTTTGGACCTTAAAACCGCACGCCTCACCGAACTAGCTAGCCCGCCAGCAGCCACCAACCCCAAACACCAAGTGAGAGGCAGGACTAATTCTCGGCGCGATACGCAGTCCTTTGCCTCAATCCACGGACTGCACGTCCAGCTGTCACATCGGTGTGACGCCCATCGTCGTCGGTCTCAGCGGAGACCCGATCGGAGAAAAAGGAAAGAGATATAAACGTTACATTGTTTTACAAAATATTCGCTATTGTTTCCAGAGACACACTGAATGTCAAACACGAACTCGGACATGTTTTCCATGCAGAAAGACACAATTGAATACATAGGTCTTTAGAAATCAACAATGTTTATATACTCTCCAAAACAATTATTTAAGAAGCACAAACATCATCAAAAGGTGTTTTCTTATCCCTCACATGACATAATTCTAACATAACATAACTATTACATCTTGAGGAGTATTTTCATTATCTTAATAGTATAAGGTTTCTTTCTTCTTAAAAGTATATGATATATTCTGACGATTCTATTTCATAATCTCATCTAAAAATTTGCTTCCAACTGCTCGATATTTATTTATTAAGAACTTGCTTTACAGGCTAGCATAATCCAATTACAAGAAAATAAATGAGAAGAAAATAGAATGTTAAAATTTAAGTAAAGAAATATATAGTTTTGTTAAACTAATTAGTTAAAGAACACTTTACATTCTGCTTCTGAATGTAAAGTGAGGGAGGAAACGGACCAAGTTGCATAGTATTGTGATTTCGAGGGAGTCGCAACATCGGCGAATGGTACAAAGTCTCAGTCTCAGCATATGGAACAGTAGATATGGTGTCAGATCTGGCAGGACGTTCTGAAGTACGATACTCTAACCAATCAGAGAGGTTAGAGTTTAATTGATGTTGGTGAAGCCGAAACAGAAAACACTCATCTAAAAGGCAGACTCCAGGATTGCAAAATAGGAATTTTTAGCAACGAAAGGTGCTCTTCATATGGCATATATGTAATATTAAATTTAAATATGAGATAACGTGTGAATTTGTGCTGTACTGATTCAATGAAAGAATCTAGATGTTGATAGTGTGGTGAACATACTTGCGAGCAATATTCATGGATTAGTCTAACGAGGCTAGTGTATAGGTTGATCGAGGAATAAATATCAGTAAACATATGAGAGGGTCTTCATACGAAACCTGGAGACGCGAGAGGCGCGTGCGGCCATAGCCACAATGTGAGGCTCAAATTTAAGTTTCAGGTGAAAAATCATTCCCAGATCTTTTATTTGAAAAACCGGCGCAAGTGGAATATCATGGGCTTTATAGACAAGGGCATTTAGTGACATTTCTGAACATTCATGTAGAGAAAGTTAGTTTCACTCCAAGAAACGATCGCGTCAAGATCCCTTTGAAGAGCAATACAATCCTCTTCTGAGCGAATAAAGCGGTAAATTTTTAAGCCATCGGCATACAGAAGACACTGAGACGCTACGTTAGAGGGAAGGTCATTTATATAGATTAGGAAAAGAAGAGGACCAAGAAAAGACCCCTGAGGAACGCCGCAGGTTGAATGGAAGAGAGAAGAATGTGCTCCACAAAGGATAACACGGCTAACGAGAACTGCTATAGGACTCAAGCCAAGAGAGTAATGCAACAAACAGGCCAAAGTGAGCCAGCTTCTGAAATAGAGCATTTACGTTGACAGTATCACATGCCTTGCTGAAGTCAGGGTACACTACATCAATTTGTGTACGGTTGTCGAGAGTCTTTGAGACAATTTGAGTCAGCTCAAGGAGTTTCGTGACGGTCGAGCGGTTTGGAACAAATCCATGTTGAAAAGGGGACAGCCTGAAATTTAGAGCTTCGTATGTTTTATTGTAGACAATGCGTTGAAGAGTTTTGGGAAAACAGGAAAGAATCGAAGTGGCATGATAATTGAAAACATTAGAAAAGGATCCAGATTTGCGTACAGGGAAAATGTTAGCCAATTTAAACAACTTAGGAAAGATACCAGAGAATAAACTAGCATTGAAAATATTAGATAATGAAATGCATAATGAGGAGGACAAGGATTTAATGAATACATTAGGAAGTCCGTCTACGCTGGAATCTAAAGAATTTGTAATGTTGCACAGCCATTAGGTTAACCGCCCCTGAGCTGCCTCATGGTCGAGAAGTTTATAGCGGGTGTTCAGTCGCGGCAGGCTCCGAAAAAAAGATCCCGCTAGCGATCGGGGACCGGATTGGACCGAGGAGTCTGATTGGAGAAGGCATCGTGATAAGTTCGGTTAAAAGAAGCGTTTGCAAACGAGTCAGCGGATATTGATCGAAAAAAGGAAAAATATTGATTAAGTATCGTGGAAAAACATTTTCGCAGTGTCAATATAAATAATGGAAAACGCGTAAACTAACCCGAGAATTTGTTGCATTTGACATTGTGTGATGCAGCAGGATGCAAGGCACGCCACCCACCTCATGATTAGGACATTATTGGCTTATAGATCCTGCAAAATCATCAAGGACCTGATGAACAGTGAATGGTGCAAGACTAAATTTCGAAGACGAGACGGAAAGAAAATACGTAATAGGAGAGTTAAATACAGTAGAACTAATGTAAGCGAAATGAAATTTTGAGTTTGACTCTGCGAATATCAATGGCTTTACAAATGTAATACCAGTAAGATGTAAGTTTCTAAAGTTTGAAAATATAAATAGTTAACGGTATACAAGAAATGAGCTATGAAGTAGAATTTGCAGAGCAAGATGAAAATAGAACTTTTTTTTATAAATTTACAGTTCGAACATAGTAGAAATATTAATTGAGCATTACAAAAAGAAATAAATTTAAGAATTTGGCATATATAATAAGTTATAGTCAGTAAAATTGAGTTTATGAGCAGAATACGGAGATAAGTGCCTATATGAAATTGAACTGAAAATCCGTCAAATACAATGAATACAAGTGCAATGAAGTTCTCAGCTTAGAAGGAGAACAGAAAATATCATATGATAATAAGAAATGAAATCTTAGACTAGAAGTTACGAACCAAACGATAACAAATGAAGTTCAAAGTGATGATCAGAATTCGAAAAAAACAAGGGCGTAAATCTTATTGTTTGCATTATATTGCTTTTTCGATTTATCAGCGGAATAATCCTGCTACTCCCTACCAAATGAGCCATTCATAGTAAATTTAAGATAGAAAAGCAAACTGTAAATTTATTTAAGCCATATAAAGAAAGCATTAAATACCTAGAACAAATATTCTAAACTGACCTAAGTAGTAACAGGAGAGAGAGAAACAAAACGACATTCTCGTCATGCAATATAAAAATAATTTTACAAGATAATTTTTTTTAAAAAACACAGCACAACAAACAATATTAGTGCCTTCTTCTGTTCGACGATATACAATCAAATCATAAATAGCCACAATAAACATCGCCGGTATCGTAGTGAGTAATTTGGCTGGGAATGTAATCCGAACTAATATCGGTATGTAAAATGATATGGAAATAATAAAAATAATCTTAATAAATGGCCACTTTAGAATAAATCTTAAAATACTTTAGAACTAAAAAAACAACCTGGAAGTAATTAATAAGCTTATATATATACAAAAATAATAGACAAACTAAGTTTAAAAATACTTACTTGAAAATGATTAGTAGCAAACTTGAATGTAATCATTTTTTTATCTTCTTCTCTGCTCTACGATAATTTACATCAACGAATAGATGATTTAGAATTACGAATATAAATAAATTTATAGTGAATTAAATGAGGGCTCTCCTTCTTGAATGACCACAGCTTCCAACAGAGAGAGGAATAGCTCGGCCAAGGTGAGTAAACTAGGTGGACCTAGCGCGCATGAAATACGTGACTGCGCAAGCGCTGGGTCGAGGTAAGGTGGGACCAGGCAGACACATTTGCGCCTGGTGAACTCCGCTGAAGTTCGGCTTCTAAGCGGGAGTGACACTGCCGCCCGAGAGATTTGTTTGATCGTGCAGTAATAGGTTTTTTTTCTCGTCTATCGCCGGATCGATTACGCGAATCGCGATTAAAATAGCAGATGTGTTCACTCTCTCGGGTAGGTTTCGGATCTTGGTATTCGGGTTCCCGTTGCGTGCGGGATTTTGTGGAACATTGTAGAGTAAAGTAGGAGGTATAGCCTCAACTTAGATAATGATGTTTGTTTGGATTTTTTTATTGTGATATTTTGTGGATAAAATTTCGTAATCGGGCAAGTAGATGGCTGAATCTTTGTAAATGAGATTCGGGACCTGCTAGAGAAACGTACCCACGACGTTACGCGCCAAACTGAGTTGGCCTGCCATTAGCCACGAATCTCTAACCAGGTAGATGCCGAACCCGAATTCGTCAGAAGGGTTCGTTGCTTCGTCCCGGGGACTTCACGTCTGTCAGGTCAACAGGTACAAACCTGTTTGACTTGAATTTCGTCGCGATTTGTTCGCAGTAGAAAAAAACGCTCAAAAACATTACAAATTGATCAAATTTTGGTTTTCAGTTGGGTTAGTGGAGATAATATTAAGAATAGGTGGGAGGTCAAAAGAAGTTGGAAGAGTTGTGGCAGGACATATGGATGAAAAAAACTGAGCAAATATTTCCCAGATGTTTTCAAGAGTCAAGCCTTGCTTACCGTCCCAGGAAACAGTATTAAGAATACCGACCGAAGACCTAAGGGGGGAAGTACCTTTAGACACTTTTTAAAATCGATTTTTTTAATTTGTTTTAATTGATAGAAATATCGCCTAAAAATATCATGTCAAAGTTTCAAAAGCTAATTCTCAAAATTGTGGAAGATATGCATCCCGGAAGTGCCTGGCGCCGAGTCCTTTTTCTCTTGACCACAAACTTTAAACGGCCATTTCTCGAAACCATGTTTTTCAACATTGCGTAAGTGATAATAAAAAAAACTAGTGAACCAATTTTCATCATCTAGCATACATTTTAAAAAGCATAAAAAACTGTTCTATATAGACTAAAGATTAAAAAAACAAATTATTTTGGGACTATTTTCGACTGGATGTACAACGAAATTATTCGTCAAAATCGTAATTTGGTTTTTTTAGCCTGTTTTGAAGGGTAAGTCTTCGAATTTCGCAAATATTTTAGTCTATATACTAAACAAGCCGTGAGGTGCGACCTTTGAGGTCCACACGTACAACTTCCCAGTAATATTTACATAAATATTAAAAATATTAAACACAATAATAATTATGGAAATAATACTACTTTTAATAATAAAAATGTACCTCTCATAAAAGTTATTGGAATGACTTAATATTAATCGTAACATCTACGCGAGCGTCAATTGATTATGTAAAGATTTTCGTGGATTGGTTTGATTTAATATTCACGTGGATCAATCGGAGGGGGGACAGGTTACAAAGCCTTTTCTATGTTATTTGTTATTTTCATATCGATGCTTGAAGGACAAAACAGCGCTAGCAAAAATGAATGCAATTTTTGTTATTACGACAGCTGAAGAGATTTTGTCGCGTGTTGGCCATTTTGAATGGTTACGGTCAAAACTGCTAACACTTCGGCATAATCACTGAATTTGTATTGTTTCAAGATTTTACATAAATGAAACTAATAATTATTTCTTATTTTCTGTTGATTTTGAGAAACATTGATTATGCAGTCAAAAATAGGATCAATTGCATGTAAAAAGTAAAATATATGTATTACAAATGATGACGGAAGTAACTGAAATTTTACGAATACTAAAGAACAAAACTTCTAAAAACTACAGTTTTTTATTTGATGAAAGCTTTTCAAAGCATATGATCTCAAAAAGTGTTGACTACAACACATTTTACCATTCAAAACGTTGATTATCACAATTGCAAATTTGATTTGATTTGTATTGGTTTTCAAAATTTAAGCAGTTTTTTTCATTAAAGTTAAACACGGTTCTGTGAAAACTATTAAAAATCTCCGCAAATTATGCAAATAATAATAAACTTTGATTGACTTTACAACAATGTCTTTACAATAAGGGATTTAAGGTATACAAATTCGTATGAACCCTTTTTACATGGTGACTTTGAATGATTTTTTTTTATTTTTAATTCAATTTGTTTTGAAATCATGAGAAAATATTTTGCTAGTGTCTACAGAAATTGATAAAAGTTTACAAATTTTATAAACATTTATGATTACGATGTTAATTTTATTAATTGTTAATTAATTTTTTTATGAAAAAAAACACTAATTTTCAATATTTTTTTATTAAATTTAAAAAAATGCTTTAAAGATTTTTTTTAAAATTTAAAAACATCATTAAAATGTTAATACGCGTTGATTGACTTTTTTATGATGCAAAGATTATATTTGGTTCTCGAGATATAAAGATTGACTTAAATGACCATGAAGGACATGATGACTTGTAATGATTTTTTATTTTTAATTATTTTTTAGTAATCATGAAAAAAAAGTTTGGTGCTTTTTTACAACAAGTGTTTGGAGTATATAAATTTTATAAATATTGATTACTGCGACTTGAAAATAAAGTTAAAAATGTGATGTTTTTGAAAAAAACTCCAATTTTTTGCACTTTTTTCAAAAAATTTAAAAATAGCTCCAACGATTTTTCAAAAAATTTGACAGAATCACGGAAATGGTAATACGCGTCGATTGACACTTTCGTAAAGCAAATTTTACGTTTGGTTCGCGAGATATAGCGCATAACATGGCTGACCTTCAAGGGGTGAAAACAGCAAACCCCCCCGACCGAAGTGTCTCAAAAGCTAATCAGCTCTTAAGATTGCAAAGACGCTTCGATTGACACCTTAACAAAGGCGATACGAATTTGTTTACGTGAGTTATGCTCGTAGAAAAACTGTCTGCGAACGCACGTACGTACGTACGTACATACACACACACACACATGCATACTTATTTCTAAAAACAATTTATATATACTCTATAGACCTCAAAACGTAAAGAAAAGTTGAAAATTTCAATTTCGATTTTCGAGGCGATTACAAGAACTTCCCATATACTGGGAAGTTAAAAAAACCTCTCGAGTAAGAAAATGTTTGGTTTGTTGATTTCAGATGAAAATTGAAGCCAGCATCGCTTATGCAATTTTCGACATCAGCGACGATATGGCTTTCAAGATCCTTGAAAAATTTGGTCATTTTCAACTTTCACTTTTGTAGAATATGTTTTTTTTCAACCTCAAACATCGCCTAAAATAAATATTATACTGATTTAATGAGAACTGTCTTCATTTCCCCACAAATCAGTTGCAAAAAGACCTTTTTTCGGCCTCTAAAGGTACTTCCCCCCTTGAGGGAATTGGCATAAGACCAAAAGGCTTTGTTTGGTTAGAGTGCAGTAAATTTTCGAAATTAGCGAAGTAGTAACGCATAGCTCTTTTAATTTCCAGTTTGGCTGGAGCATGTTAATTTGAAAAGGCAGTATAGTTATCCGGATAATTATTAGATTTATAGCACCGATAAGTTTTGTTTTTAAATTTCAAGACAGCTAAGACATTACCAGTTAGCCAGGGAGGATCATTTGCCGAGGTACGACTATGAGGGAGTGAAGCGAGAGATAAAGTCATAGAGA
The DNA here is from genome assembly GCA_963942545.1 of Oxycera nigricornis. Lineage (NCBI taxonomy): Eukaryota > Metazoa > Arthropoda > Insecta > Diptera > Stratiomyidae > Oxycera > Oxycera nigricornis. Next base: position 48,764,371 of record OZ012659.1, read on the forward strand.
AGAGAGTAGAATTTAACGAGAGAATCTTCACGGCCAAAACTGTCAAAAACAGATGCCCAGTTAACCGATTTGAGTTCTTCCGACAAAGCAATGTCATTCAATTTCTAAAAGTTAAATTTAAGTTGTCTGGACCTATTCTGAGCTTTGGGGACACCAAAAGGGGAGTTCAAACAGAAGAAGTGAATGATAGGGATCCGAAGGAACATAGTAAAGAGGAGTGGTGGTTAAAGTTAAGTTATCAGGAACAATATTCTTTATAACAAGTTCAAAAAAACGACCGTTCAAGATAAATGCATGGCTGCATTGATAAAAACCCGACAATGAGAGAAAATTGGAGAGAAGGTTCGATGATCGATTAGAAAAAATGATTTCAATATGAGGACAAATGTGCCAATCAATAGAGGGAAGATAGAAATCACCGCAGATGATAACACAAGACGATGGATTAAGAGAGAGGCAAAACGAGGTAATAGACTAGAAGAAAGATTCATAAAGCTCAAGTGGAGGGTTACAAGGGAAGTATGTACAGGCAATATACAATAGAGTGGAAGATTCAAGCTATTAAGACCCTACCACTATCTTTTTTATTGGATAGGTGAAGATCGCGGTCTTTACGTTATGTAGTAAAATTAGGCAAAAGTTCAGAGTTAAAGATGCCAGAGTGTAGCCAGGTTTCTGTCAAATAACTAATAGAGTCGTTCGACAACTGACACAAAAGATTAAGATGCTGCAATTTGGTTCGTAACCCACGTACATTTTGATATTTGATACTAATTTTTTTACGTATATTAGGATAAGAAGCACTTGCAGATGATGACGTGGAATCTGTTGAAGTAGCTGGTGAAGCTAGTGCTGAGATCGACGAAGACTTGGCAGGAGAAAATTCGTAGAACGACGGACGGTAAAGGCTTTGACCAGTGTTCCATTTGGGCGGAAATCACTTTTGAGTATCGACTTGTGCTCGGAAGGTAACAGTCAATTTAAAAGAGGCAATGGCATTATTTGCAATAATTTCCTAAGTTAGTTTTTTCCAACTAAGGAAGGAGGGGAAAATCCAAGTCTAGCTATAAAACAATTTTGTACGTCACTGTCAGACGTGCCGTATGCTAGCTGAGAGACAAAGATTTGGATCGGCGGAGCAGCGACATGCAATGTCGGATTAAGAGATGGCACCGAATCCAAACCTTGTGACTCAGCGGTAGCAGCAACGTGCATTGTAGACCGTGGCGCAGCGGCAGCCACAGCATGTAGTGCAGGCGTTGGTAACAAATGTGGCATCAACTGTAGTGGCTTGACTGGAGCGTCATCATAATCATTCAAAGCAGGAGCTGTGAGGAGCCGTGGAGCAGGCTTAGTTGATTTGGATATGGCCCCACGACTTAACTTAGTCGAGTTCAAATTATCCTTCGAAGCGTTTGACTCACACTTTTATATGCAGGAACAATAGGTGCTGGTGTAATAGATGCTGATGTAACAGATGCTGATGTAGTATATTCAATTGAGGCTGTTACGCTAGGGTGTAAAACAGATGTTGAACTTGATGGTGGATAGCATCACGAGAAGTTGTTGGCGATGGCGATGATGTTAGAGATGTAGATATAGAATCCAATCTCTGGTTAATAGCTGCAAGTGATGTAGAGTGCTGAGGCAGGATCTTAATAATGCCGCACAGAGTAGGGTTCTTGCAAGCATCGCAGTGATATGATATATTGCTAGGATGCTTAGCATAAATTTCAATAAAAATATTGTTCACATTGACACAATTGCCTTAGAACGATTTGCCGCAGTAACCGTCACATGCCAGAAAACGCGATCTCGTGGACTCTGGCATGGCACAAATTGCACATGTGGACCCATTAGGAGGCGAATCAAATACCCTTGGCCCAAGGGTTAATAAAGGCAGACAGCGACACTAATTGGATTACCTATTTATTGGTGCGAAACAATTGTAAGCTAGGATCACAACTGAGTATTAAATTAAATCAGATGTCAGATGATAGCTTAACAAACCGTTATTCAAGTTGGATCAAAGCTCACTTCGCAACGAAGGGAGAACCACTGAGCACGGAATTGCAAAATTAGAAACTGCACATAGAAATGAAACTCAACAGCTCACTGAAATATAGAAAGTTATAAAAGCAGAAAGGCCGAAAGATTGCGATGGTGATCTGGAAAACCTACGGCACGGATATCACGGCTAAGATATCCTACAATCTGAAGTAAATTTATCACAAAACAGTTATCTAAGTACTTGAATTTTACTCACCAAAGTAAAAATTTATGGATATAAAATACCTAGACAAATCCAGGTTTTTTATATCCATATGGATAAGAAAAAATTCTCTTCTGACACAACTCTTTTATCTAAAGTCAATTGTAGATGTTTCTTTTCAGGGAATGAAACAAAAATTCTTGGTCGTTTTCGTTTGATCCATCTGAGTCATTTACTAGCGTTTTAATCGCTCAAAATTAATGATTTTTGAATTCTCAAAATTAAAAGTTATACCTTTACACTTCATTATATACTCAGAACCAGTGGCGGCTCGTCAGGGTGGGCAGGGTGGGCTGGGCCCACCTTGTAAATTCAACATGATTATTTCAATATTCTCCCTATTCTCAATTTAGAATTCTTAATCTAATCGATTACCTTCAATATCCCCATACAAATTGAAGGCCATGAAAACGGAAATTTTTCGACAAATATAACTTCTATATGTACATATGTATGTATGGATATCTCCAAACACAAATATGTATAATCCATAATGATCAAGGTGGGCCCGCCCGATCGCTAGAGTGCAAAGCAGACTTTTCACCCACAGCCCAAATTCTATGCACGTTTGTATGTAGCTCGCTACGGCTCGCGTTGGTCCAGGTCCAGGATGGGCTGCATAGCCGCTGGCCCAGCTCGGGAAAGCCGCGGCCAAATACATCATCCAGCATTTGAAGCTTATTTCCTGATGTGAAAATCGATTTCCACACATTTCGGTCGCTTAAGCTATGGGCTAGCCCAGCCCGGCGCGACGAACAAAGTAAAATTTGGAAATGTTATGCTCGATCCATACGCTTGTCAAACCTCTACAAGCCATCGCAAATCCAAACGTGTGAAAAGGGCGTTTAGCTTAGACGATCCGACGATTGTCGGTTTGAGTTTGGTGGTTTGGAGTTTGCGGCAAACGCCAAGTGTGTGGATCAGGCATTAGAGTTTCAAGCGCGTATTTTCGAAGCCGTCGCTCCACATCCCAGCACGAAGCAGTGATCGATTTCAAATTGCTTGCTATTTAATTAATGATAAATTTTTAATCGTTTCCTATAAGTAAATCCACCCATACATTTTTATTTATGTACGCTGTACTATTGTTTAAAAGTCAATTAGTGCATACATTATTTCCTGTAGTTGTCTTCAAATTATAACAACTACTCAACAGTGGTAAAAAAAGATTTTGAATATATAAGTTCGTGGGCTTACTGGCAGTTACTTTCAATGGGTCTCCAAATTCCTAAAGTTTTTCTGCGAAAATTCGATTATCGTCTTTTTTTAAAATTTTTCTTTGATTACGAGTAAGTTTTTCATTCAGTCAGTTTTCGAAGCAGCGAGTGTGAAGTGAAGTGAAAATGGAGCAGGGATGTAGCGAAATTCAGGTAAAAGTAAAAAATAACGATGACATTGTTTGCTTTTTATTAAAAACAAAATTCAGTTCGTTAAATTTAGAAGAAAAATTCTTTATTCACAAATAAGACCATGTCCGGACATGGAAAATTTAATAAGTAGAGATAATCGTAGCAGTAAAAAAAGAAGTTTTACTAATGATTAGTTTAGGAAATGTGATTGGCTCACTGATAGTGAAACATTAAATAAATTATACTGTTCGCATTGTATTTTATTTGATGATAAATCTACAACTCCGTGGAATTTTACTGGATATTGTGACTTAAAGCACATAAGTGAGTCTATACAAAAACACGCGAACTCAGGTAGCCACGTGTATGCTTCTTTAAAAGCTAAATTATTGGCAAAACAAAAAATTCCAGTTTTATCCGATTCAGTTTACCGCGAAATTTCTAATTAACACAACAAGCTTGTTGATAAAAATCGGTCCATAATAACCCGTTTGATTGAGTACTTTGACTAACATAGAGCATAGATCCTCCAATGCTCCGTGCCCACCCTGAGTGAATGGGCACGAGCCGCCACTGCTCAGAACCACTCTGAGTTTCAAGGTTGAGACCATATGTCTTCGGTCCAGTATATATAATTCTGAAATAATGGTCTCAGGTCCAAAAAAATCAATCTCATTAGTTAAATCGTTCCTTCTATTATCTATAAAGAATTGCCTCCCAACTTTTTCAAAGCCTGGTAGAGTTTAAGTCTGGCAAGCGCAGTTGTAACTGCAGCAACGGGTTTATTTATAGATCATCAGATCCTTTTCTTAATAGTTCCATGACACCCATATAGTATCATCATTGATGGGGTATAGAGAGAAAATTTCCATACCAGGAGATTGTAGAAAGTCACAAAATTTTTTGAAACTTCTCGAGTTTTATCTTCTCTTTGGGAAAATTTCCCCAATGACGAATTTAAACAAATTTTTGCAGAGCGGGGTTTTTCTCAATCTTGCTTTTGTCTAGAGTAATGTCGTCTCTCATCTTGTATGACTTGAGGTATCTTTTCCTTCTTCATTAAAACATTTATTCTCCCACTCAGAGGCTTCTTGTTTTATTTTCAAGAAAGTGTTTACATATTCCGTAAACAGACCACCACCTTTTGCTATGGAATCATATTGAGTGTAGTTGTATTTTCAGACCTCAAACACGCTCTCAATTTTATAGCCTCTTTTTACAGCTAAGGACACTTCAGGTATGTTTCATGTACCAGTAATCTGCCTTATTCCTCTGTATGAATACCATTAGATGTTTTATTTAGTTCCGCACATTTACGACATAATGTAAAATATAACTTCGAGTTTGTCTTTGAAAGTGAAACAAGGAGGAGCAGATCGGTTGGTGGTGTGATAGAATAACTGATGGAACCATGCATTGAAAGTATTTCTGATACTAAAGGTACATTTTCTTCTCGGAAAATTGTAAGGTGTCCAGTTGGGTATGGCAAATATTTGTAAATATACGGGTACAAGCTAGTGAAATCCAGATATCTTATATATTCATTCTTTGTAACTTTATGATGTGATTTAAACACTTCAGTACGCCCCCCAAACACGTCATCACGAGGGTCCAGTTTTAGTATAATGTCTGAAACCCCTTTTTCTATTTGTTTGCACACATCAGGGTTTTTCTTTAAGAATTTTTGGAACTCGCATTCCTAAAAATAGACTAATTATAACCACAGCACTTTATGACTTCGATTATTCGCAGAGTGCTTTCATATTTCTGGGACAAAGTTTCTGACGTTTTGATGTTGGTACAAGGTAAATCTTCTATTTTATAGCATTCTATATAAGCGTGATGAAAACACCCAAAAACTCATACACAGTATTCTTTTCAGAATCAAATCCATCTACAAGCAAACCACTTTTTTTTAACCTCATCTCCCCGATGTTGTTTGCAGAGGCTATGCTACCATTTATTAGGGAAGCTAGGCAAACAAGCCACTTCGCACCTATTAGTGACTGATTATAACCTTGTAGTAACCACCCTTAGGTATTATTCCTAAACTATTTTGTTGTAGAAAATTTTCTCTGAAGCTTAGCATAGATGCTGACGCATTTGTTATGGACTCTGTTAAATGGTTTACTTGTGTGATATGTAGAAACTCTCTGATAAATTGAGTGCATATAATTCATATTTTCTAATGTGTTGAAGTAGTAAGGGTGATAACCTTAGTTTATTCTTTCATTCCAAACACTGTAGGGATTTTTGAGAGTGGAAATTTAAAGAGTCTCACTTTTTAACTTTATCATTTTAGACCTTTTCATTAGAGATATTTTGAAAATCCTTTACATTATCAAAAACAAGCTTTTGAAACTTTAAAAGATCTGTGAAAATACAACCATCTTCATTAACAACCACGTTTGCATTTTGACACAGTTTTTCTCCTTACAATTTAAAGATTTCATAACTTGCGAATGTTATTTCATCTTGAAGGATCTGGAAGCATCTCAATACAAAAGCAAATAGATCGAGGGAGACAATTCGTATCATTATTTTCTCCGACATCTCGAACAATGGTTTTTCTTTCTAGAACTCGATCCTCTCCTATAGATTTATTATCAACCCTCCCAGCACCAAAATGTATATTTACAATTTCAGTGTTAAACTGCATGATCTCATCCGAAAGAAAAGCTGTGTTCGATTGGTTCACATTTGAAATCAGACCAGGTATGTACTTTCCATTTACCTCAAGGATAGGTCTTAAGCTGCACCAGCAGCTTGTTTCTGTAACTCACACATTGAGAAGTTCTCTACTATCATTCTCAATTTGACGTCATTCTCCACCACAGCGTTTCTGTATGAAACTCTATTACATTCTCTATCATCTATACCCCTGAACTCTACTCACCACATAGTTTGACAACTGAAAATGTTTCTGTAACTTCGAGAATTAAGATTCCTTTCTCTTTAAGTTGAGAATATTCTCCATTGTATTCATGTGATTGAGTTTTCTTACGCGAGGTAAATTTTTCAAATTCAATTGCCGTTAAAAGTGTAAGAGTCTGAAAATGGCATCGAGAAGAGAAAAGGAACACCGGCAAGTTACAATTATTTTATTGTTATTATTACTTTATTTATAGGAATGCTTAGTAATATTTGTGTTTGAAATGCTAATGATGCATTAACAAAAGCCATGTTACTGTTAATAAAAACTTTACTAATTATGAAATTGTAAAGTCGGCTATTAGCATAATGGTAGCTTGGCAATTTTTGTTTCATCATTAGCATTTCTAAGAAAAAGAAATACTAAGCATTTGTACGAAAATCATTGCAAGCATAGTTTATTGTTACGAGGTCATGGTGCTATATTTCAATATGTCGATTAGAAATTATTAAATTGAATGGTATTGCATGACTAGGTTCACAAAACCAATATAACCAAATAACTGTTAATTTTAATTAATAAAACCAACTTATATTTCCATTGTGTCATTTACAGAAAACATTAACGGATAGAATTTCAAAACGGCAGAAGCTTAGATTATTAGATTTAATGAAATCTAATCCAAGTGAAAGAAAAGAAAGAAGAAAAATTAAAATAAATCACACAGTTTTGTTTGAATTTTGTATTATTCTAATTTGGAATTCTCGCTTAACATATTCGAGAACAATCCCCACTTTAATTGCTTCGGGAATGGTAAAAGAATCTGTAGCATCTTTTAAAGCGCGCCACTCGATCCTCAGCATATTTCTTCGGTCGTAGGTATTTCCATACCGCAGCACGAATACATTCACCTATTAGTTTATAATCATAAAATAAGCACTCTGAATGAAACTAATTTCATCCACTTAGGAAATTTCTCACAATAACGATCACGAACAGCTAATAATTAGAACTTACGGAAATTGTCATGCTTCGATATTTCGACTTTCTCGATTTCTGTTCCATTTTCGGCCGTTCTCTCTCACCCGACACATTTCACCACAGGTTTCTCGATTCATACATACAGAAACGTTTCAACTCAACTAGTAGAGTTCAGGATGGGAAATTGGTATGACTTCGGATATACAGAAACGAGCTGCAGATTGGTTTTATACTAGGCAATCCCGGGAGAGGTATGGTAAAGCTGATTTTTCCTCCCTTTTCTGAATATGACACACAATCTTTGATAACATTATCATTTTTTTCTTCTTAAACTAAGAGAGTATCATCATTTTCTGTATCAAGGCCGTTTATGCGAAATGTCATTTTTTTCCCTTCTAAGTTGATTTTTTTAAAAAAACCTTGTATGGCTAGATAACACTTCATAACCTTTACTCAAGCCACTATCACACGGAATTGGTACGGGATTGAGAAACTTTTGACATGTTATACTATCGACTTGATCTACCTCAGAACTCTCTACACTATTCAAAATATTTTTTTCACCCCCTTGACATAAATTATCATTTATCTCGGTATTATTAAAAAAACTGAGGCATTCTTTAAATAGCTTAACACAATTACACAGTATTGAATATCTTGTAACATTTTGCAGACGAACATTTTTTTCCTCACAAGTAAAGGTTGATTTTCTTTCCCTCAAAATTCTAACTAAATTACTTAATGTAGAGTAAAACAAGGAATATTTAATACTTAATGCATTATCTAGTGCTGAAATAATTTTTTTTACATCAATTTTTATGTTGCACTATACTTCTCTTCACTCTTCTGCCGTCTTTCCCGCGGCCGTTTTTTTACCATAACTAGCGCTCTCGAGTAGGAACTTTGCAGCACCCAAATGGGAACTCACTTAGGTTAGAATCTGCTTTTCCTTTTTGAACGAAAAAATAATAAATATAATAATAAGTTATACTCACTACTAACTTTCTCTGCATATAGTTTATATCTGAATTGAACGGACACTGGGTACCCTCTTTCATATTAATCTAAATATTTTCCCCCCTCTACTTTGTTCATTAAAGGTACAAATTGACGAGCACGATATCTTAACCATCCTGGTTCAATGTTCCTACAATAACATTCGAATATCTAGAATGCTAACTGTATCAAACTAACAACTTGTAGTTTTGCTAGAATTAGAAGAGAGAAATCTGCAACTTTGTGACTACATGACTCTTATCTTAAATTACCTAATTGATGCCATAAAGTAGCAACATTGTTTTGCAAATTACCTAGACTAGGCTTTCAATGCATGCAGTTTACCGATGAAAATTGTATATAAAGAAAAGACTGCCCTGATTTGAATCAGAAAGCAGCAAGTATTTTCAGAAAAAGAGCGAGCTGTCATAAGAGATGGTAAGTGCCAATACAAATTGAAACAGTGTGTAGACTTTAAAATTATCTTCAATTAGATTGCAGAGTTAAATAAAGTCGCGACTGCCAATAATGGAGTACTCACTTCATGGGCATCGTTGGAAGAAAATATTGAGCTAAAAATTAAAGTTTTCAAGCACATGAAGACTAAATATGGAGCTTGACTTGCGGTTTTTCTGGAGCGCGGACGATTCTGTTTCCTTGCTCCAAGATTTTCGGAGCAATTACAAACACAGAAACAAGTAAAGGAATTAAACCAGGTGGAGAATCACTTCCTGGTATTCAAGGGAATATATCAACCTCGGGGTGGATTCAAAGCAATTACTACATTCGCAAGGAGCTTCGAATGAAAATACAGACACTCTTTATCGTCAGCTTGGCCCGCCAAGCTGCAGATGTTGTCATTGTTTGGAGGAGAAATCATAGTATACGCACGTAAATCAATCATCTTTCTTATATCATAGACAAAGAACAAAACAACGATTTCAGTGAACTGGTAAAACATATTGCCGTTGGAAAAAGGCTAGCGAAGGTGAAGACATGGGAAGACTTAAGGGTTAAAGTGCTGGTGTCATGACATGGCATGGTTGTAAAGCCCAAGGCTGCTCGACTCACGCTATTGTTAGCAAAAAAATGGGTATGTAACAGAAAAATAGCACCTTTAATGAAAGAAAGATCAGCCAAACTACGCTATTGTGAAATTAAAAAAAAATTCTCGATGCTTCACCATTCCAATTGGCAGGTTTGGGTGCCTTATGACCTTTTAACTGAATGTTTGACGTCATTTAATATCAACATGAAGAAGAGAAAACGTACATTTTTTATTCATCGACAGTGACACAGTCTATAATAATTACGTAAATTCCAGCCATGTGCTCTGCAATTCGATTAAAAGCACTGTATATCTGCCAGAATGGAAATATTGTCCAATTTACCATACTTCACAGGGTTGGACCAACGCTAGTAAAAGTAAAGCTTGCGTCCCGGACTCCCTACTTCCATCATGGTTTCAAGTCAGTCATCCCAAGCAGGAATGACTGGGTAAAAGAAAGAAGTGGGACGACATATATACTGATGGTTCTAAAATGAATGGAAAAGTTGGCTGTGTCATTTTTCAGAACAGCTAGACCTGGCTTGCAGACCACCGCAGCGTTTTTCAGACAAAGGTCATTGCAATATACACGGCAGTAGACTGGTTGAGAAACCAAAGAATTTCTATAGGAGATCTAAACATTTTCTCTGCTATCCTATCATTAATCAACAAAGAAACTTCATCCATGATCGTAATGCAATGTCGTAAACAACTAAACGTGATGTCGCTGCAGTGTGCAGTGATCCTGCACTGGGTACCGGGACATAGTAAAATACCGGGAAATTGCGAAGCAGATGCTCTAGCGTGAGCTGGCACTGAGCTCCAGGAGTATGCACTCATACCATAAGTCAGCCATAAAGCTAGGATTTAGTAGCATTATATTGTGCTGCAAAAAGGACCTGGTTACTCGGAATAATCTGCAAGACAACCAGGCAAACTTGGCACAAATTGATACTCCAAACCCATCAAGCAGCTCCTAAAGACGGGTCGGGAAACTTTGAGTTTTTTCGTATCCCCACGGATGGGGGAGTGTTTAGTTGGCAGACATGCAGAAATTTTGGATGTTCCCTTCAACAATTTCTGCCAGAGCTTTAGATCGAAAGAAGAGAAAGAAACAATCCAACATTTTCTGTGCAAATGCCCAGTACTGTCCAGGAAACGCGCGCAAACTTTAGGCTCACCCTTCCTGGACAGCCCCACGAAAGTAGCCGCTTAAAACATAAGCTGCATAGCCGGCTTTATACGAGAATCAAACTGGTTTTCGTCACCCTACTAGGTTATAGTGCCGTCTCAATCTTCTGTGGTATCACAGTAGGCCTATTGTAGCCCTCTTTTGAAAATGTAGGCTGCTATTACAACCAACCAACTACCCCTTTGAAAATAAAGTTTTTGCCAGTAAAAACGACGTCAAGACTTGAGCCTTTGGATCAAAAAATTCACCAAGCCTTTAAAACAGTTTGTCGCAAAAAAGGAGTAATGCAATTACTGAGTAGTGTTCAGAGAGCTTAAATCATAAACACAGCCAATAAAGCAAGAAAAAATGTAGATGCATTCACTTAAAAACAAAAGCAAATTAGGACTTGATGAGGACGAGATGGTTTTATTTAACTTTAGAAACAATATCATGAGATATTATCGCCTTTCATAGACTGACAACAAAAATCATGATCTTGGATGAGCACGAAGCTGCTTTGTAGATGCTTACAGACGAGGAAAAACTAGCTCAAACAAAAGTTTGAATACATTTTTTTCTTCTTACTGCTTCTTTTTACCGATTATTCTTACCGCTTCATATCCTTTTTATATAGGGAAGACTGGGTACGGTTGTCACGATTTTGATTTTATCGCTCATATCATTGCTATCACAGATCTTAGAACTAAATACAACGTTACAACTTAAAGAATACTCTGTTGAGTTAACATTACCCTTAAAATAAATATCATATATGCAGTATTTTATTTCAACACGGCATTGTTCAGTTTGTTTGCCTCCGTTACAATCGTCCCCATGTCATGGACGGTTGTAACAGTGATGGGGGACGTTTGTAACATAAACAAAATAAACAAAAACAAGTAATTTCAATGAGTTTTATTACAAAAACAATCTAATTCAACAAAGTTAATACCGCACGCTGTTATTATCATTTATAATATAGCGATTTTTAAAGACCTTAACACCACTCATTTAATATTTTTTTATTTTATGCAGTCTTGAAGAATGTCTCACTAATAATCAGTCTTTAGTTTCATTTTAAATAGACTTCAAGAAGGTTTCATCAGTCATAAGTCTTTATTATAGTAATAAAATCAATATTAATAAACTCAAAATTAAAAAAAATAAACAACAGTTCCGTTACAAATACTAATTAAAAGATACTTGATAACAAATCAACAAAATGGTAATACCAGTCATCGCAGTTATTGCAGACGTAATTTCGTCTACCATCAGTGCAGTCTAAGTGAGAGCATAACTTACAGGTTCCTTGGCATTGCACCCATTTTCTCCCAGATCTACTAGTTGAGTAAGACTCAACATAAACGAGACAGTAAAAGTTTTCATCCTCTGAAGATTCTGGTGATGTTTCAGCCCTTCTCTTTCTTCCCTTCCTTTTTTCGTTCCCTACTCCTTTGGCTTTCCCTTTTCTTTTTTCTTTATTCTGCTATTCAGTGTTTGGCCCTTAAACTTTCTTTTTCACTCCTTTTTCTTTCAATCGGTTCTGTCTCTCTGCGTATTCCTTCCTGATCGTTTCCTTTTCCGGTGTATCCGTATAAATTGCAGCCTTTTTTTGTTTTACGACCTCTGTTATTGGTTTTCCTGGGAGGAGCTTTAGGGTAAGGTCTTACTTCTTCAAGTGAAAACACAGACAGATTGATTATAGCTGGTTGTGCCGAATATTAATCTATTCAAGAGACTTTGTTGGGGTGACTTCTCTCGATGGACCAGGTTCCGTTGCTAGGGCTGATGAACCATCTTGCTCACTGTTAATTTGTCTGGGTGGTGTCACCGTCGTCAATGAATCGACGGGCTGTAGAGTATGGATCTGGACATTCTGTACAAGAGCTTCAATTTCAGATTCATCTACTTCTTCGGTATTGGTTGAAGTTTTGTCCGATTGGGGTACAGTTCCTGTCAGTGTCATATTGTCAAGAGTAATGATGCTTTCCGAATTCGGATTGAGCCTGTCGGTTACAAACGATGGTGCAAAATCTATTTCTTTAAATATATCCCGGTTGAATGGGCAAATTCCCGTCTTTTGAAAATCAGCCTGAATGTTTGTCTGAGTCAGAGCCATCGGCATTGCACTTTTTAGTACACTTGGTATATCATAGATGGTCATAGTTTACCTGGATGATTCTGCATCCAGGCGTCACATGCTGTATTAATAGCTTTTTTAAATGGTCCGTAAACTGATATGGGCTGGAGCTTGTGAGAACAATGCGGTGAGAATGAGAGTAAAACTATTCCAATTTGTTTAAAGAAGTCCAATGAATATATATGTATGTGTGACGAATGATTGTCTAGCACAAGCAACACTTTGTGGGACAGAGGGGCGTTGCTGTATCATTGAAAATGCTTCAGAAAGCTGAGAAATGTTTCTTCTTGCATCCAACCTGACGGATTCCCTGCTCCAATAGAACCTGTTGGGCCGTCTCTAACAAAATGCTCCTGATATCGAATTCGGGGAAATACGAACAGTGGCGGAATAACGTGGCCCGATGCGTTTGTTGCAAATGCAAAAGTGACTAGAGTGCCACGTTCAGCCGATATAATGGCTCCTACTTGCCTTGCTCCACGTTTTGCCACTACTCTATCAGGTTTCTGCACCGTGGTCACTCCTGTTTCGTCCATATTATATATATCTTGTGGACCAAAATGATTACAGTCCATAACAGTATGCAAGTTTGTAAAAAAAGTATCGACATTGGTCGATTGGTAGCCCTTGATAGTTCAAACGACCGGAACCATCCTTTTCCAGCCATTTGATTTTTTATCTAAGTGGCAGGTATCTTTGCGTTATATTTGGTGGCAAGTTCAAATGACAATTTCCTTACCTCTTTGGAAGGTAAGCCGCAATAAATGTCTGCACATCGCATGAGGTATTTAGCTAGAGTGTGCTCTTGATCTTTTGTAAAGACTCTATTATGAGCTACATACACCATGTTAACATCTTCTGGCGCACTGTCTCATTTTGCAGCTGCAACATCTCTCTTGCGAATATATCTCATCAGAGTAACATAATTAAGATTGAAAATTTCTGCTGCTTGCCGCAAAGATGTTCCTTTTTTCACTTGATTATAGCTTGATCACTTTCGCCTCTAGATGTCTTCCTGATACGTTTTCTTGGCATCTACAATGAAAAAAGCTCCTATTACACCCGAAAAACAAAAATCAAAGCCATAACAAAAGAACATATTGTCAAAGATGGAGGGAGACATTTGCTCAGCAGTGGGACACTTCAGGCTAGTATAGTAATAATCGTTACAATCGTACCCACAAATATTGTTACAACCGTACCCAACCCCTTCTGTGCCAGTAAAACGGATCCACGTTTGAAACAAAAATGCCTACACTCAAACTAACAGTTGACTACACACCGGGAAAGTTTAGCAAATACGATGAAAAATCAACGATGCGTAACATGCATTATTAATACATATAATTTGAAAATAAATCCACCAAAAATACTTACTTTTGATGCACAAAACACAATATAACCTCCTGCACGCGTATTAACAACTCAGACGTCGCAGTGGCACTGGCAATCGTCCGCATATCTGTCAGCCGTGTCTCTTTCCCCTGGTACCCCTCACCCTTCTGTGGATACCGAGGGAAATATTCGAGCTGTTACAACCGTACCCAGTCTCCTCTTTATATGTATGCTGTTCACACTGTGGAATGCATTCAATTCCGTTTTGATTTATTAATGTAAACAATATTTACATAGTTTCAACTTTCTTGAGCTCGATTTTTTCGCATCCTCGATAACGGATTGGAAGCGAAAGAAAAATAAGAGATTGAATGAAAAAATAGCCGGATAGTTTCCAGCTAACTTTTGAACGGCATTCCATAAAGATGTGCCGTTTTTTATAAATTATTTTTGCTGTCGTTTTAAACGCACAAATTGACTATCGGCAAAGTTGTCACTTTAAATTTTTTGATTCCATCAGCTTCTAACGGAATAAACCTGTGCTTTCAGCAAACTTCCCAGAATGTAAAGGAAACAATCCTCCTTCTTATATAGAGTGATTGATTATGAGGTTTGATTTTCAACAGGTTTTTTTGACAGAACACGCGTGACTCCTGTGAAACTGTAATGTAAAAATGTAATGTAATGTAAAAATTAATCAGTATTCTGTGACAAATCATAATGGAAAGATTTACAACGTATCCAAATTGTTCAGCTGTTTTACGGAAATCAGCGTTTTGTGAGAAATGTTTTTCGTGCTCTTAGAGAAACCTATGATGTGCAAGAATTGAAGCTGGGCGACTTAGGTTTGCGTCGTGTTTTTGGTGAATGGGCTCTGAATAAGTTCAATGAAAATCCGCTGTTTTATTGCGAAATTTCGTTCAGTGATGAGGCGCATTTTTGGCGCATTGGGTACGTTAATAAACAAAATTGCCATATTTAGGCTGAACAAGAACCTAAAGAGCTTCAACAGCTAACCCTACACTCACAGAAATGCACAGTTTGGTGTGATTTATAGGCTGATGAAATCATCAGTCAATATTTCTTTCAAAATGATTCCGATCAGAACGTAACTGTTATTGGCGACCGCTATCGCAGCATGATAGCGAATTTTTTGCTACCTAAAATTGAAACCCGTGGTATCTGCCAACTTTGATTTCAACAAGACGGTGCTATCTCGCATACAGCGAGAGAAACAATGGACTTATTGAGAAATCATTTTGGTGAGAACCTGATTTCACGTTTTGTACCAGTAAATCGACTTGATATCGTCTGATATCACACCTTTAGATTATTTCCTTTGGGGTTACACGAAGTCTCTGGTCTTCAGGGATAAGCCAGCTCCAATCGACGCTTTAGAAGCTAACATTACTCGTGCCATTCATAAGATACCGTTCGCTATGCTGGAACGCTTCGTCCAAAATTGGACCCTCAGGATGGACCATTTACGGCGTAGTCTTTCAAAAGTAAGTATCGTAGATTGTTTTTTCGACCATAACATTTTTACAATAGAATTCAACATTATGTCTTTTATTTGTGACTAAAAACCAAACCTCATAATGAATCATGTAACAATATTTGTTTTATGTGTTACAAAGATTGCTTACTTACTTGCAATAATTTCGCTTATTCGATAAATAAGTAATCGTTTAATTGCTTTAAAGACAAATTGCCCTTCTCCCAAAATAATCATCCGTTTGAAACTAACCAGATTAAGTGACTTTAATTCGCTGTATGGTCACCATTTTTAATGTCAAATAAATTTATATTGCTGTTGAAATGTACGGGACACAAATAAAGGCTAGACGTTTAGTTTTTAAGCGCACGCAATGAAACCTGGTATGCATCGTAAGATTCGTATGTTAATTAGAGCGTACTTCATGGTGTCACTAATGCTTTGATAAATGATTATGAAAGCCGTTGAATTGACGTGGGAAACTGGTTAATATCAATACACTACACTCTTGAAAATTTCTGTTGTGGGTTACGTAGTAATCCGAAACATATAGCCTAGTGGGTGCTAGTATGATTTCGTTGCTTTTGTAGTGTAATAAGAGTACACTTTACTCTGTCTAGACGTCATATATCATTCATAATGACGATCAGCCATAAGGACATATTTAGATCGAGCATGCACAATTCCCACGTGCATTTCTGTATATAGATTTTTGTATAAAAGAGCTGTAGATTTAGAAATAAAATTAGAGTTAATTCAGAAACCAAACTGCCATATTCGGCAAGTGTTTTGTACTCAAGTAGCTCTCCTGCCATATTCGGCAGTACCAGCTTTAATGCCAGATCCTTAGAAATATAGGCATTTCGCGTGCCATTGTGCTTAGCGCTTGTCGCAGAAAAATCGGTAAAGTTATCATATCATTCTTTAAAGATGACCAATTTAATACAACACTTATTACATGGCGATCCTGCCAGGATTGAACTGATAAATGGAAGGCTTCAACGAGATGTGGGAAAAGTATAACCCAGGCCCTGCAACGCAAAATGTACCGAGGTATATACCAACTTTAATAGTCGAAGAAAAAACCATCGGACCAAAACCACTCACTATTGAAGAGTACCGGAAGATACAGAAAAAAAGTGCTAATGAAGCACAAAAAGAACCAAGCGCTCCAAAAAAAAAGCAGAGGCGGAAAGAAAGTCGATTTGCGCAAAGAGAAGGCGAATTTGTATAGATTGATCACCATCAGTTCCGGGGAAGCAAAGGAACAGCTATTTGAACAGCTCAGAAGACTCCACCAAACGGGAACACAGTAAAGACAAATGCAAATCGAAGAAGAATATTATATCAATATAGCAAAACGATTTAATGAGCTTCACAAGACAATTAATTAATTAAATTAAATTAAGATATTTTTACAGTAAAATTTAAGTCATAATTATTCACAATTTAAAGTTTAAGGTCGAATAAAATAAAATAAAAAAAAAATTATAAATTTTATCTTTCATTAAGGAAATTTAAAGGAATTTGTTGAATGCGAGAAAGAGCATAAAGAGGCCATATAAACCAGAAACAATAAATGACAATCTAAATAGAATACGTGAGATTGAGCAAGCGATTGACTTAGCATTCTCTACAGTAGAGTCTTATAAATGTTTTGATTTGAAAATCAAATTCACAAAAATATCTAAGGAATTAAAGACAATATTAAATAAGCACTTAAGTGATCTTACTTGCAACGAAGTTTTAACAACGAATACAAAAATGACTATATTTGACATACAGACAGCAATGAAAACTGTCCCTCTTTTTGAAGGCAAAACAAAGGAGCTTAATTCTTTTCTCTAAATCATAGAGTATTTCGACAAAACTCTAAACGATACCGGTAAGATAGAACTTATCGATTTTGTATACAATGTAAAGTTAACGGATAACGTCCGTACATCATTGAGCAGCGTCATTCCCAACACACTAACAGATCTTAAAACTAAACTCTTAGCTAGATATAAATCTACAAATACAGTAGCAAGTATTCACACTTCGCTCAGTATGCTGACACAACGACGCTCTTCTATATCAAATTATAAAGAACGAATTCTGACACTAATAAGCGAATTAGGTCAACTACAAATCAATGAATTAGGTGAAAACGTTACACCCTCCCAAAAACAAACAATATCAACTCTGAATGATCAATATGAGCTCACAATTTTTAAGAACGGTCTAAACGAACAATACAAAAACACATTATTTTCTGCCAGACCACAAAATTTAGCTGACGCAATCAATTTAGCATTGGAGTTAGAAAAAAACGATAGTTTACAGTCTAACAATGTCCTATATTTTACTAAAAGTCATAATCAAAATCGACACAATAGAAATTTTAATAAAAATAGCGATTTTAGGCATCATAATAACAACAGTAATAACCATACGCAAAGCTATACTAATCATAATAAAAATAACACGAGCAACAGATACATCGATAACTATCATAGCAACAGGCAATATTACAACAACAATAACAATAATTACAGAAATAGAAACAATAATAACAATAGAAATAATAATAGATTCTACAGAAACAATCATGACATGAATAAGAATAATTTTCATAACCGGAATAAGCGCGTACACGTTATTCAAGACCACGGAAACGTCCAGCTTTCCGGAGAGGAGTAACAGACAAATTAAATATCTACCCTTCCGGAATAAAGAATAAACAAAACAATATATATACAATTTCCAGTAATTGCCCTAACTATATCAAATTATACTGTAAGGATTTAAGTAAGAATCTGACTTTCCTGATAGATACAATAGCAGACATTTCCATATGTAAAATAAGTACCTCTTTAACAAATAACATTAATCACAATAATAGATGCAAACTAACAGGTATCAAAACTGAAACAATAACATCGTTAGGAACTGCAAAACTTAGATTACAGCTAGAAACCTTAATAACAGAAAATTCGTTTCATATAGTAGATGAAACATTCCCTATTGTCACTGATGGTATTATCGGCAGAGATATTCTAGAAAAATTGCACTACGAAATTGATTATGAGACCTACACGATAACCTTTTATGTTAACAACGAAGAAATAATCATCGCAATGAACACTAAACCTATAAATGTATTTCAATTAAGCATACCCGCGAGATCCGAAATGATATTGCCAGTCGAATTGATGAGAGAAGAAGACAATCTTGTACTAAGAAAAGAGATTCAAGAAGGAGTATATATAGGCAACTCTATCATACCAGCAAAAGGTATATGCCATATAAAAGTTTTGAATACCAACGAGAAAGCGGTCAAACTCAACAAATTCGAAATCGAAACAGAACCCCTAAGAAATTACATTATACTGAAGAATAACCAACATAGAGGGAAACCAGATCCAGAACATTTGAAAAAAATAATCAAAGGTATTAAATCAGATAACAATGATGTAGAAGCTATGAACAACCTGATGGAAATAATTGAAGAGTATCAAGATGTATTTCATTTACAAGGCGAAAAATTAAGCGTGAATAATTTTTACAAACAAAGAATCGAACTTTCGGATAACACTCCAATATACATAAAAAATTACAAACTACCTCATTCTCAACTTGAGGAAATTGGTAAGCAAATTAGAGAATTAAAGCAAAATGACATTATCGAACCATCCATAAGCCCATATAATTCACCTCTATTAGAAGTACCAAAGAAAAAATCGGATGACAAAAAACAATGGAGATTGGTAGTTGATTTTCGTCGTTTGAACAGTAAAATTATCAATGACAAATTTCCTCTTACGAGACTTGAAGACGTTCTTGGTATGCTAAGAAGAGCCAAATATTTCTCTACTTTAGACATGACTAGCTCATTCCATCAAATTGAACTAGAAAAGGATTCAAGACCTCTTACAGCTTTTTCGACCGGAAATGGTCACTTTCAATTTAAACGTCTACCTTTCGGACTTAAAATTTCTTCAAATAGTTTCCAAAGAATGCTTACTATTGCTTTGACAGGTTTAAATTCAGAAGCATTTCTTTATGTTGACGACAGTATTATATTTGGATGTAGTATTAATCACCACAACCGAAATTTAATCAAAGTTTTAGAAAGATTACGCAAATACAACCTTAAATTAAACGCAGACAAATGTCAATTTTTGAGATCAGAAGTTATTTATTTAGGCCATTTAATAACTAATAAAGGTATAAAGACAGATCCGGCAAAAAACGATATCATAAAAAAATATCCGATTCCAAAAAACGCTGATGACGTTCGTCGATTCGTTGCTTTTTGCAACTACTACAGACGTTTTATACCCAAATTTGCAGAGATAGCTAAAGGCCTTAATGCTCTACTGAAGAAAAATTCTATATTTATTTGGAACGAAGAATGTCAAAACGCCTTTACTACTCTGAAAAACAAACTGATTCAACCTCCTATTCTACAATATCCTGATTTCGATAAGCCATTTGTTCTAACAACAGATGCATCAAGCTACGCGTTAGGCGCAGTTCTCTCACAAGGAGAAATTGGATCTGACTTACCGATTTCATACGCCAGCAAATCTCTAGGCAAACATGATATCAACAAGCCGATTATTGAAAAAGAATTGCTCGCGATACACTGGGGAATAAATTTCTTCAGGCCATACTTGTACGGCAAGAAGTTTATTGTGGTTACTGACCACAGACCCTTGGTATCTCTTTTCTCACACAAAAACCCTTCATCAAAATTGACCCGAATTAGACTCGATTTATCCGACTACGATTTTGAGATTATTTTTAAACAAGGCATAATGAATTGCAACGCGGATGCTTTATCGCGAATAAAATTAGATTCCGATATACTCAAAACTATGATTCCTCCAGAAAGAGATGAAAACGTTAAAAAAGTGTTGGCAATTACAAGGGGTATGTCTGTGAAATGTAAGACAGGCAAAGTTAATAAAGATATTAGAAAGTAAAAACCCAATACACAAGGGAAGCCTGATCAACTTTACCTATGGGATTGCACTTCAATATCAGAAGTGAAGAAAGTTAAGAAATTAAAATTTATGCTGCGCAAAGATAATAAATTCGATATCGTCAGAACAAACGACGAAATTATTGTATACTGTAGTGATAAAGTTACCGAGAAATACGTTTCCGCTAACGAAAAGCTATCAGTGAGCTCACATACATAAGATCGAATAGTAAAATCAACAACGATAAGTCCACGTACGTATCCACCATGGAAAAGTTGTTAGATAAAATTCTCGAGATGAAAATATATGAATTAGCGCTATCAAATAATGATGATATCTTCAATATAATGACAAAGAAAGATTTTAAGAATATAATAAATACATTGCAACGAAGTAAAAAATATGAAAGTCGCGCAAAATTAAGTATAATGATGTATGAACCCCCAAAAACTATATTAGATACTGCAGTACAACATCAATTAATAAAAGAATATCACGATACGCCACACGGAGGACACTTAGGAATCAGAAAGACAATACTCAAACTTAAGCAAACATATTTCTGGAAAAATATGAACAGCATGACAAAAAAATATGTTAATAATTGTGAACAATGTAAAATTAACAAACAAATAAGAAATACAAAAGAAAAGATGATTAAAACAGATACTCCAACAACGAGTTTCGAAACCTTAGCAATCGATGTAGTAGGTCCATTAAAAATATCAAACAATTATAGATACATTCTAACTATGCAGTGTGAACTCAGTAAATTTGTAGTTGCATCTCCATTAGAAACTAAAGATGCAAAAACAGTTGCATCAACATTAATCAATGAATTTATATTAAAATACGGTCATTTTAAGATATTAAAATCAGACTAAGGTACCGAATTTACAAATACCTTAATGCAAGAAATTTGCAACCTCTTAGATATTAAGCAGATATTTTCTACACCGTACCACCATGAAACTTTGGGTACAATAGAACGTAGCCATAGGGTACTCAATGAGTACATATTAGCTTTCTCCCA
The DNA here is from genome assembly GCA_963942545.1 of Oxycera nigricornis. Lineage (NCBI taxonomy): Eukaryota > Metazoa > Arthropoda > Insecta > Diptera > Stratiomyidae > Oxycera > Oxycera nigricornis. The sequence continues at coordinate 48,786,036 of OZ012659.1, forward strand.
AGACTCAGAATGGGACAAATGGATCCCTTATTATATTTTTGCTTATAATACCACGCCACACGTAGACACAGACTATACACCCTACGAGTTGATATTTGGCAAACTACCTTACTTGCCAAACGATGTCTTTAACAAGACAAATAAAATCTATGACTTGGACAACTATGTCAATGAGTTAAATATTCGATTGCAGCATGCACTCAAAAAAGCTAAAGACATAATCAGTTTGGTTTAATTTTTTTATTAATTTTTTTTTGTTATGGTTAATCGTATCAGCCGATGGTCTAGATACGGCCAGTCTTCAAATATATAAGTGGTATTGTTTTTAATTGACTGACTGTTTGTTGTTACATGGTCCAGTAACGTTCCTGTAGTCAATCTGGTTGGCGTAGCAAGATTAAGTATTTCTGTACTGTTGGTTGTTAATGTGTCTAAGTAATTTTGATTTTGTGGGCTGTCGTCTAGGAGATTAATATAAGTATCTGCTATTGTAATTAGTGACTTGTGTGTCGAATAAACATAGTCCATATGGTCTATGAACTCAGAGAATTTTTCTGATGATTTATAAAATGTGCCTATTTTGAAATTTTTTATGTCTGTTTCTAGTTCTAATATAATTGTTGAAAAATTTATATTTGTGTATATTGTTTTAAAGTTCATACTCTTCCTAATATATATGGCTGTCCCGCCTCCTCGCTTTTCTGTTCTACAAGTATACACAGCGTTAAAACCTTTTATGTTATAATATTCGACTTCATTCTCGTTAAGCCATATTTCACAGAAAACCAACACGTCGACTTCTTTATGTTGTTCAGTATAAATTTGAATATCTTCAATTTTTCGGCGAATGCTTCTAAGGTTGGCATAGAGTACAATTAATTTGTTTGTCATTTCCATTTATATTTTGTTGTAGTTTATGTTCCTCCTAGATAGTTTAAGTCGTCTTATATATTCTGGGCATTCCAATGAGTCAGCTCTATGGCATACATTTAATGATTTGGTATTATTTAAGCAATTTAGACATTTATGTATGTTTTCTTTACAGTCCGCAGTTTTATGATCTCCTGCGCATTTCGCACACGTATCTTTTCCCTCACATTTGTTCGTTTTGTGATTGTATTTTTGGCATTTATAGCATCTTGTGACATTATGATCTTCTGTCACAAAATGTGTTCCGAAATCAACGTTTATATATTTATTATTTATTCTTTTATACATAGGCCCATTGACCTCTAATATAGCTATCCACTTTCCATTTTTTATCTGTCTAGTGTGCACTATATCCAATTTACACTCTTTTTCTACTGAGTGATTTAAGTTGTTTATTTCCTTGTTTAATTCTGCTGTTGTATATTTTTTATCCAAACCTTTTATGATCATCCGTGGAGAGTGTTCCGCTGTTGTTCCAATTTGGTATTTTTGATCCATGTTATTCTTTATTTTGGTAAGCAAGGTTTCTGTTTTTTTTCCGAGTCTGTTTTTATTAGTATTCCCCCATTTTTCAATGGTTTTACAAATTCGATGGGTATTTTTATTTCTCCTGGTTTTATATGATCTCTTAACTCCTTTAAAGTATCATCCGTTGTTTGTTCTTCCTTCGGACGACGAATAATACCTTTTGTCCTTGTTGCTGTTTTCCTTCGTCATCCTTGTTTATTTCTAGTATTGCCGCCTATGATTGTTGCTGTGTTTGAACCAAACTATTAGCCTCCTGGATTTTTTCTATTTTTTTGCTTATTTCTTGCAAGGTGTCCTGTTGTTTTTTCATTGCCGATACTACTTCTGTTTCAAAACCTTTCTTGAAATCTAGTTAAACTAAAACGAACCAATAAGAATGCAAACTTCAATCCAATTAACGTCGAAAAAGACGACTTAGTACTTTTAAAGAAAGGAAATAGAAAAAAGCACGAAAACCCCTCTCAAGGTCCTTTTAGAGTAATAGAATCAAAAGGTATGAATACTGTAATTGATGTAAATGGAAAATTAAAAGAAGTCCATAACAATAACTTAAAGATGTATGAAAAGAAAAATAAATTGTAATATTTCTAATTAGTAATTAAAGTACAGTATCTTGATAATTATAAGAAATTAAAAACAAATATCAATATTTGTAAACTACAATCATCTGTAAATCATTTGTAAACCATGTATAGGGTATGACAGAATTTCCATTCGATAAATCGTAGTATTTTGCACTAACTCTCATTAGTACAAAACACTAGGAAACCATAGGGGTGTAGTGTACTAAGAGTACACTTTACTCTGTCTAGACGTCATATATCATTCATAATGACGATCAGCCATAAGGACATATTTAGATCGAGCATGCACAATTCCCACGTGCATGCATTGCTCAGCGTAATGCTGTAAGTGGCTCATGGCTGGTCAGCGTCTAGACGAGTGTGATGACCTCATAAAATTTGGATCTTAATGACCACGACTATCCGTGGGAACGCGATTTGTTCGTCCTATGCATGATATTGATTTCTTAAACTATGTACATAGATTTACATCCCTACTTTTAATTTTAGAGTAAGTTTTCTGTATATAGATTTTTGTATAAAAGAGCTGTAGATTTAGAAATAAAATTAGAGTTAATTTAGAAACCAAACTGCCATATTCGGCAAGTGTTTTGTACTCAAGTAGCTCTCCTGCCATATTCGGCAGTACCAGCCTTAATCCCAGATCCTTAGAAATATAGGCATTTCGCGTGCCATTGTGCTTAGCGCTTGTCGCAGAAAAATCGGTAAAGTTATCATATCATTCTTTAGAGATGACCAATTTAAAACAACACTTATCACACTTTCAATGCTTGCAATAAACATGTATGGCTAAAATTAAGTCGAATATGCTGTTTATATTTATATTTCTCATTTTGCTAGCATTAAACAATGATTGTGTTAAACACCATGGTTCTATATATTTATTTGATGATATGGTATTGAAACTAATTGTTTCATGTGAAGCATTGGATATATCTCATACTTTAGTTTTTTTTTAAATTAAGTAAATAAGTCTAATTTAAGAATCTTGAAAATATCAAATTTAGAAATGAAATTGTTTACTTGCGTTGATGCAACTGATTTAGCGAGTTTGTTAGTTCGCATTGTATACCAATAATACGAGGTTTGGCCTTTAAATAACGAGACAGTCTATGAAAAGAGTTTTAATTTAAAAATTGCTCCGCCGATTTTTGCTTCACGTCGTCGACTAGAATCGGGTTCTTTTTAAGGCAGACTTGATCTTCGGAAAAAGTCACAGGATGCTGGATCAGGTAAATACGGCGCCAATTTGAGCACTGGAGTGCCTTTTGCGGCTAAATAGCACTTCACAGGCATCGCGTTATGGGCAGGTGCGTTGTCTTGATGCAAGGTCCCAACTTGTTCTCCCACAATTCCGGCCGTCTCTTGCGAACTCTCGCAGTGTTTCTGAAACTTTCAAATAGTAAGTTAAGTTTACAGTTTGACCATTTGGACCCCATCTTCTGACTGAAGTATTGAAGGAAAGAAATGAATAAAAATGGAATAATTTGAATAAAATTTGTGTTGTGTTATTTAAGTGAAAAGTGGACAAGAAGTTAACTATATTTCAGTATCCAGGTTTCAAGTGATAATGTACTTACCAATTCAGGCTGTACATCTAACGTCTCTCTCAGTCAATCATCAAATGCTCATAAATTGATCTTCGCGCACAGTTTGATTGACTTTGGACACTGTTTGGGGAGTTGAAACAGAGACAGGTTGACCTGAACGTTGGTCATCTTTGGTGTTCTCCCGGCCTTCAGAAAACCGTTAATGCCATTTGAAAATACGTGCACGAGATTGCAAATTCTCATCATAAGCCTCGTTCAACAGCCTATAGTACTCAGTCGATTTTTTTTCAATTTAAACGGAATGTGAAATACATTGATCGCTCGTGTTTTTCGTTAAACATTGTTATCCGCACGAGAAAAAAACACGTCAGTTTCTAACCGCTACAGAAATAATACTACTCCAGTGACAGAAACGTCTTTTCGGACTGGAATAGTAAACACTTTCAGCTATCGATCTATTCTGTGTGCGCAGTTCCGTTCTCGACTTGAGAGAACCGGAGAACAGCTGCTGCTGTTGTGGTTGTGGGACAACACGAATTGCGTCGTCACAGATATCAATCGTATAGATGGATTCGGTCTTACCAATCAGAAAAAGATTATTTTTAATTAATTTATGATAATGACAAAAAAAAAACGTGAGGTGCGACCCTTGAGGTCCACACGTACAACTTCCCAGTAATATTTACATAAATATTAAAAATATATAACACAATAATAAGTATGGATATCATACTACTTTTAATAATAAAAATGTACCTCTCATAAAAGTTATTGGAATGACTTAATATTAATCGTAACATCTACGCGAGCGTCAATTGATTATGTAAAGATTTTCGTGGATTGGTTTGATTTAATATTCACGTGGATCAATCGGAAGGGGGACAGGTTACAAAGCCTTTTCTATGTTATTTGTTATTTTCATATCGATGCTTGAAGGACAAAACAGCGCTAGCAAAAATGAATGCAATTTTTGTTATTACGACAGCTGAAGAGATTTTGTTGCGTGTTGGCCATTTTGAATGGTTACGGTCAAAACTGCTAGCACTTCGGCATAATCACTGAATTTGTATTGTTTCAAGATTTTACATCAATGAAACTAATAATTATTTCTTATTTTCTGTTGATTTTGAGAAACATTGATTATGCAGTCAAAAATAGTATTAATTGTAAAAGTAAAATATATGTATTACAAATGATGACGGAAGTAACTGAAATTTTACGAATACTAAAGAACAAAACTTCTAAAAACTACAGTTTTTTATTTGATGAAAGCTTTTCCAAGCATATGATCTTAAAAAGTGTTGACTACAAAACATTTTACCATTCAAAACGTTGATTATCACAATTGCAAATTTGATTTGATTTGTATTGGTTTTCAAAATTTAAGCAGTTTTTTTTTTATTAAAGTTAAAACACGGTTCTGTGAAGACTTAAAAATTTCCGCAAATTATGCAAATAATATTAAACTTTGATTGACTTTACAACAATGTCTTTAGAATAAGAGATTTAAAGTATAATGATTCGAATGAACCCTTTTTACATGGTGACTTTGAATGATTTTATATTTTTAATTTAATTTTTTTTTGTAATCATGAGAAAAGTTTTTGCTGGTTTCTCTACAAAAATTGATAAAAGTTTTCAAATTCTATAAACATTTATTATTACGATGTGCAAATCAGGTTAAAAATGATTTTTTTATGAAAAAAACACTACTTTACCATTTTGTTTAATAAATCAAAAAAAAAACGCTTTAAGGATTTTTTTAAAATATAAGATCATAAAAATGATAATACGCGTCGATTGACACCTTAATGATCGGAAGATTATATTTGGTTCTCGAGATATAATGAATGACGTAAATGAGATTGAACGTTTATAGATTTTTTATTTTTTATTTAATTTTTTTCGTAATCATGAAAAAAACTTTTGCTGGTTTTTTCACAAAAACTATTTGGAGTATATAAATTATATAAACATTGAAAACTGAGGTTTGAAAATCCAGTTAAAAATTTTGTGTTTTTGAAAAAAAAACCTAATTTTTTGCACTTTTTTCTAAAAAATTAAAAAACCGCTCCTAGAATTTTTTTAAAAAATTGATAGAATCATATAAATGTCGAAACGCGTCGATTGGCACCTTGATAATGAATATCGCATGTTTGGTTCGTGAGATCTAGCGCATAACATGGTTGACCTTCAAGGGGTGAAAACAGCAAATCCCCCCGACTGAAGTTTCCCAAAAACTAATCAGCTCTTAAGATTGCTTAGACGCTTCGATTGATACGTTAACAAAGGCGATACAACTTTATTTACGTGATTATGCTCGTAGAAAAACTGCCCGCGAACGCACGTACGTACGTACACACACACACACACATACATACTTCTTTCTAAAAACAATTTATATATACTCTATAGACCTCAAAACGTAAAGAAAAGTTGAAAATTTCAATTTCGATTTTCGAGGCGATTACAAGAACTCCCCATATACTGGGAAGTTAATAATGTGGCTTGTTTGGTGAATTTCAAGCATTTGATCTATGATCATATATATTTTTTAACAACGCATAGCAACCCTTATTTTATGAACACGGAACTATGAACAGGTCAGTATCTGTAATTTTGTGGAGTGCCGTGAACTAAGCGTTGAGTCTGCACCCTCACAAATACAAAAGGTAACTACCAACAATCCGCAAATCGACAAAATAACATGCGCCGGAGGAAGGACACGCGCAAACCCAGTTTTAACCAATAAGAAATTCCATCGATATGCAATTTGCTAATTTCAAGCGAAATGATGGAATTAAAACGACAGCAACTATTTTAGTATTTATACGACCTATTGTAGTTTTCTTGAGTTATTCGGTTGTTAACGATTGTAAGCATTTCAAATAAAAAAATATATCACACCTAGATGTGATTAGTTTAACTGACGCCCGAGCAGGGATCGCTTTCGCGTCATTTTCAATAGTAAAGTATATCATGATAATCAAACATGTACTATCGCTAATTCCGCTTTACGATAACCAAATGCAGCGTGGTTTTTTAGCAATGGATAAACCCCACGATCCAAGTGAAATTGTTTTTACGGAAGGAGCTGCCCTAGTAAATCAGACCACCAGGATAAACGGGATTCACCCGGGAGTGACGTTGACCATACGTACAGCGAAGCGGTCCACCCAAAAGAAAAATAATGCAGATCAGCATCCTTTATCTATCAATGTAAGCCAAACAAAATTGTTAGAAATCTTTGTGACTCAATAATATAGACTCATATTCAAAAATTAGTTCAAGTCAAATAAAAATACAAATATTCAAAAAAATTCATTCAAATCGAATTTAAACACCAACATTCAAAAATTCGTTGAAATCCAATTTAAACACAATTCAGAAAATAAAGACTTCGCAAAAATTTCACCTAGTTACCTTGTGAATTTTTTATATGTAAATTTAATACACGTATTGCTGTTTTATTATATTCGAAATATTGTGAGGTGAGAAGTGATATTGTGCGATTTGGTGATCTGTGGTCCATTAAGAATCTAATCGAACGCGTTCAATCATGGCGAATCCAAACAATCCAATTAGACGCACAGTCCTAAACGCTAACAATATTCCCAACCGACGAAATACAGCTCCCAATGTCCCAGTCCTAATGGTCATTCAAACAAAAACGCACGCGGCATAAGTCGAAGTGAATTAATGAACTTAGTGACACGACTTGTGTCCAAAAGTCTGCAAACTCAAGGCAGACAATTGTTTACCACTTTTATGAATTCGGCCGTCAGAATTGATAACGACATCGATCAACTCATTAACCTCGGGAAAGATCGAAATCTGAACGAGAGGGATCGCATTCCAGATGTCGTTAAGAGTCTTCGAGATTTTTCTGGGCAGCCAGGAGAATTCTCATCATGGAAAAAGAGTGTCGAAAGGATACTCGCCATCTTTGACCATCTGAGGGTAACGGCTAAATATTACGGTATCAAAGAAGTCATACGTAATAAAATCGCAGGACAAGCTGACATAGCATTGGAGTCTTACAACACGCCCTTGAATTGGAAAAAGATATCCAAATGACGGTTTTGACTGCGGTCACGGAGTCAACGCGGCTCATTGCGTCGGCGACCATGTTGTTGGAACCAATGATGTAACGAATTTCCGTGATGAATTGGGCGACGAAAAACAGCTGATTCAATTGTATGGGGTGTAGTTTCTCATGATTTTGCTGGAATGCACTCAGAGGGACTGGTAGTTGGTGAAAATGGTGCAGTACAGTGCTTTCAGTATGTGTCAGGAATGTGGGACGGTGAGATAAACGGCGTGCACTTCCCTGCAGTAGGTTGACTAACGTCAGTGCCTTCTTCTACCATGATGCCAAACTCTTTTGTGGTGATCGGGAGACAGTCTGGAGCTACGTGGCGACTGGTAGCTGGTGGTCTTGGGGCGAGTGACGTTAGGTTGTTGGCGAAAGTAGAAGACAGGGTTGACTGGACGAGTTTTACGTTGGGCTGGCTGGTTATGTAGTATGTGTAGCGTGCACATAGGCCAATCGTTGAGTCTATAAGGCGTTTGTTGGTGCAGTTCAATAGCAGTTTGTAGCGTGCGAGGAAGTCGGATCCGACGATTGGGACGGACACGTCGGCAATGGTGCAGATACATGAGTATTTGCGGCCGAGACCAAGGTCTACAGTGAAGCGCACGGTGTTTTAATGTAGGAGTGGTTAGCTGTTTGCAGATCGTGGTGAGCTTTGAGGTTGCGTCCTGGAATTAGCTTGCGAAGATAGCAATTTAAGTCTGATACGCTGTTTGCAACGAACTGCTCGCTGCTGATTCTGTCAGTTGCGAAAACGTTTCTATTAACGGTAAGTTGGCTACTGACCACCGCTAGCGTCGGTTGCCATTGAAGTTGACGAAAAAATGCAGGAAACTGAGCATGCGTCCAAAGTGCGCACAGAAGTTGGTCGGGCACGGTGCTGGATAAGGAGCGGAGGAACTGCGATGGTTTGCGATCTACTAGTTCTTCCCCGGCTATGAGCAATTGCTCGAACTTTGCGACTTGGCTGATGAGGTGGTCCTTGAGTGTCGTGTATGGTATTTTGGTGGGCGCCGTCAAATGATGTCTTCAATCTCCTTAGCTCCGAGTGCATCGAGTAGTCCGGCGATGTGAGAGTACCTGTATTCTTCGTCGGTAACATAAAGAGGGGAAATACATGTAACTGCTAAGTAAAAATCGATTTTTTCTCTTGCATTCAAATGTTTCAAATACTCTAAGAATATGCCAAAAAAAGTTTTGAAGCGATATTCGTATTCGTTTTTGAGTTCTAGTCCGTTATAGGCAGCGCGGCGTTCCCCAGTAATTCTAACACACCTGCCGCACGTCCCTACTTTCTCTCCGACGCTACGGGCGGTTCTCTAATTGTGTATCCCTACCATATTCTAAGGAAATAGGACCTGAAATCACTGACTAATGAGTAAGTAATAATGAAAACTAATAATTAATGGTTTTTATCTACAGCCAACTTTAAACGCGCTTTTCTCAAAGTAGTACTTTTTTAACTTCCGTACAAAATATCTCAAAAAACATTGAACCAATCCAGCTGAAATTTATACCACATCTACAAAAGAGTCGTATGTACTAGTTGAACCCTCGTGTTTTCGTTATTTCGGAAAAATAATTTGTTTATCAATGTTCAAAACGCAACTTTTTTGTTTAATAGCTTACAGGGGTTTTAAAAATTTTATTGGTCAACTTAGGAGCTATATATCTCATTTACATTTTCTTCTTGTTCTAAATGTTGCAGTATCTCCAAAAATGACTTTAAATTGTACGAGGCATTTTTTCAGATGTTTTTCATTCGTTCGCATCGCCGCCATTTTGTGTTGAAAAATTATTTTAAAAAATATTTTTCAGTAGCTTGAGACAAGTTCTTAAAGGATTGCATGTTTTAAATCTGAATAAATAACATATTTTTTAAATGAATTTGAAATAAGCATTTTTTTAAATTTTTAAACAAAATAAAGAGCGCCAACTGTGCCTTGACTTGAGAGAACCGGAGTTACGGGCTACTGCTCGAAAATAGGGACACTTTGATTATAACGCAGTTGGGCTGCCGCGGCTGATTGTTCTGTTGCTGTAGAGAATTCATTGCCGATTGCTGTTGTTGAGTTAAGGCAAGTAAGTCTCGTAAGGCATTGCTTATTTACGAGCGCATAAAGTCAGAAAAGATTCGATGGTAAAAGTGGGAATCAGTTTCCAACTCGTTCTCAGCCCATTCACCAAACTGACAACACAATCAATGGTCGAATGGCTTCAATTGCTGTACTAGTTGGATTAGTTTAGCTTAGCTCTAAGATTTTGTCTCAAAATGTTCCATGTAGTTTACAAACAGAAGCTAAATAGTTGGAAACGGCAATAAATCGATAAATTTGGATCCTCAGTCACACTTTCCTCTACAACAGCTATAGATCCCTTGGTATACACTGAACGAGCTCATGTTGGATGAACACCGTACAATAGAGCACATAAATATTTTCATCGTATTAAATATGAGCTGCTCAGCTAGGTGGTTTTGAGCACCATAAATAGGAAGAGGTGTACAGAACGCGAGTTTTGGAAACAAGTCTCCACTTACAACGTCACCAAAGTTGTTCGGATGTTTACACGGTAGTGTGTCAAAGTAAAGTGAAGACAATCATTGTCGTTTTGACATTTTGTCTGTTTTTTTTTGCAAAATACCATTCCAAGAACAGCGTGAAAATTTTCCAAAAAAGTTTAACAAAAAGACAAAAAAAAATTAACGGATACAATGACAGATATCTTTATCACAAGTTCTGTACCCCTTTAAAACCCCTCTAGGTAAACAGCGAATATTTAGTGCATTTTAATTTCATTTTGAAGGTCAACTGCAAAATAAATAATGTTTTTCAGTTTCAATATTGTAAAATGTTGAAGCAATGCAACTTCAACGTCCAAGAGGCACGCATAAATTTTTTTCCAAAATGTCCGTCACGCGAAAAAGTCTTGTTCAGTCGGTGTAGAAACACACACTGTATTTAATATCACCGAAATTTCAATTTTGTCAACATTTTCGCTGGCGCCTTTTTGTCATTGAAGCACCGAAATGAAAATAATCAACTAAGTAAAAATGGCTTTGTAACCAACATCAATAGGTTCCAAAGCCCTCCGATCGATTCGCGTAAAAATTCAATCCAACGGACACACTCACTCCACTTTGTAATGAGTTCTTATCAATATTATTATTTAAAGTTTGATTTTTTTTGATTATTAATATGTTTTTTGAACATCTATGTAGATATTACTGGAAAATTGTTCGTTCGGACTTCATCGTTTGTTTAAAGACAATTTTTAACAATTGAAACAAAATTATCACTTGAAATTTCTTTAAAAAAAATTCAAATGTTGAGTTTCTGTAAACATGGAAAGTGAATATATATTTACTCGCCAAAATAAGGCAGCTACACAAACAATATAAGATGGTGTATAGTAATTTAACCAACGAACAAAAAAGAGTATATTGATTAAGTTAAATTTGATTGTAAATTAAAGTACGGAGCAATGTTTGCTGATGGAAAAAACATTTTTGCAACATTTGTTAATAGGCTCGTTATCTTCTAAGGCAGGATGTTTTAGTATTTTTTTAGGATTCAAATGTTATCTACCGTGACAGTGATACTTCATTATTCACTTTTCTGATAGTATCAAAATTAAAGTGGGTACTTCAGACAATGCCGTTTAAAGAAACTCAGTAGCAAATAGGTTTCAAATTTTTTTCTTACGTCTTTCATTGAAATTGAGCCGGTTGGCTAGAAAGTAATTTGACATTTCGCATATTGAAATTCATTTACTGTCCAAGACAACTCTAAAATCGGAGACCTCGTCTAATTTATAAAGCAAAAGCCCTGAAATGTAAATGTTTTCATTTTTTGGAGATGCATTTGTAAAAGTTCTTCATATAAGTACTTACCTTGTCGAGATGATATCTTAGTCCTAGGAAATTCGGAACGAAAATCAATATTTTGTAATAAAAAGTGACTGACGCGATCGATTTCAATGTTTCATGTAATGTAATGTGTGAAAAGAAAGACAGTTTGTATTTTCCTTTCCACTGCGACGTTTGACTTTAGTCATCTGCTGCAAAATTTATCTATACCAGGGGCGTACCCAGGGGGGTTACGGGTTCAAACCCCCCTTGAAGAAGAATTGAATCCCGAGTTGACTCTGTGATACAGAAAAATAGGGCATCTTGAAATAGTAAACCGCCCAAAAACGGCCATAGATGGATTAAGCATGTGTAATTCAAACATTATATCGAATATATCGAAATTGCTAGAAATATTGGCTGTTCTTCCATCTACGTGTACAAACGAACGATCATTTTCAATATTACGACGACTAAAAACATACTTGCGAAATTCCACCAGCAATCAACGGCTAAATGGATTGACACTTCTAAATATTCATAGAGATCTCACTCCATCTACAGAAGATGTGTTAAATGAGCAAATGAAAAAAATCGTCGTTTAGATATTTCACTATAATTTTATCCGGCGAAGCGTTCTGTTTTACGCTTGGACATAAAATTTAAATCCCATTTTACACTGTTTATCACCGTTACTTTAGATGAGTTTTGAATACTAAGTTTGTATCATTATCGGCATTTTAAAACTTTGATCACCTCGCGTAAATTTAGAAAATTCGAAGATTCGAATGTTATGAATTATATATCTCAAGCATATTTACACAAGGCTTCGTCATTGCCTGGGAAGAGGTTGGTAAAAATAATAATCGATGGCGCAACGGCTAAAATTGGGCTTTCAGGCAATATTAGAGTTATTTCATTTACTTGACCAACGGAACATTAGGATGTAAAGTGGTCAGGACCACGGTATCCCGTGATTATTACCCTTATTTGATTCATGTTCTCATTTAAGGCTGAGTGAAATGATAGTGCGGCATCAAATCTCATTCCCGATAACTATTTGTCGACAAGGAGCCTTGAACTAGCGATAACCACTAAGTCACCCACTTTAACAATTATTCGCCGAGACACTCTGGAACGTGGGAGTTGATTGAGATTCAGTATCTCTACGCAATTAGATCTTTCATCTATTTCACAGTAAAATCCATACGGGCCTGATTTACGGCCTATGGTGCTTTAGAGATCTCACCTAGGGATGATACGGGCATAATTTGGACAAATTGGATCCGTGTGTACCGTTATATTTTACTTATTGTATGAAGCCTAGCAATTTTATATATAAATAAAGCGTTGGTAGGAACATTAGAATAAGGTCACCTGATTGAAAGTTTCCGAAGTAAAATTCCAGAAAAGTGTAATTTATTTAATTCGCACCCATATCTTAGTAGCAACAGTTGTATTTTTGAATGTTTCTTTCTATTTTTGATCAGAACCCTCAAAAAATGGATTGTTTTTATTTTATCATATGATTTGTAATATGAGGATTAGGATTATTGAGAACACCTCATTAAAAAAAACGCGTACAAAAAGTCTACCTCATGGGTTACGTGGAAATGACTACAAATTTGCATGAGAACGCAGAGTTGATTCCCTGCATGGGCTGCAAACAAGCTTAGCCAGCCCTGATAACGACAATACTCTGTCTGTCCTTAGTGACAGTTTCACCTTCCCACGGCATTTACTTCATTAGTTGCTTTCTTTTCTAGCCTGTAGGTATTGAAGGCGTTTTAATATATGTACTTGCAAACGGTACGGTTCCAAGGAAGTCTACAAATACAGTGTAGATTCTTTCACACGTGAAGCGCATAATTTTATAATTTGAATGAAAATATCATGAATGATTCAAGTAAATGAAACCAGACATGCAATCGGGCTAAAGTCTGCCAGAATTATTTTTGTAGGACTCCAACTTTGATCGGTGAAAAAGTATGATTAAGTACGATTACATAATTATATCTCCATATCTACACCGAAGCACTAGCAAACGTTCCTAGTCAAGCCTTCAAAAATATGACCCCCCCACTTATCAAAAATCCTGCGTACGCTACTCATCTATACTAATGAATTGTTTCAAAGCTGAAGACCAAACCTGTGAGTAATGTGAACTCTTTTGACGCGATGTTTCGTTCTATGGGATGACTTCCATTTTGACACCTTAGAAAAAGCGTTTAAAGAATGACGAGAATGCCTGCCGTTAGACAAAACCATATCTTCACCAAATAATATAAATTAATTACTAAGACGAATTCAGTTAGTTAAATTGGAGAATAGTTTTTTTATTGTTAAGTTTAAAAATTTCTATTGTAATATTTAATAGTTAAGAATGGGTGTTTTGAATCTTTTTCTCTGTTTTTTGCTTAAAAATGTGATTATAATTGAACCTCACAAAGTAACCTCGTCGTTTACAGATACAATGTTACATATGATACATTTATGCTAAATACGACTTATTCCCAAAATTTTAAAGATATTGTTTTGACAGTTCAACTTGTCTACCGATAAACAAAACATTTGATATTTTACTTATTTTTGATTGTAAGATTATAAATTTGTTGAGCAATTACTGAAAGCTGCACGTCAATTGGCTTGGTGTCGTCATATAACGATGGAGCTTCACAAAGAATAGCAAAAGTTCCGAATATGGATGCAGTTGTAAATATCCAAAGAAAAGCCTGTCAAGCACCATAGCAACGAATCCCCAATCTTGATCTTCCTGGAAATATAAGAGAAAATGATCACATATCAAAGACATTACAATCCAAAAAATTACAAGTTTTCAAATATACCCAGTACTGTTCATTTTCCAACGGTGTTGCGTTAACCGTGCCTGGAACAGCCATTTATATATGCATATGTACATAGAAATATATATATATATATATATATATATATATATATATATATATATATATATATATATATATATATATATATATATATATATATATATAAGGAGGCTGTTTCTAATTAATTAATGATAATGATAAAAACATTTGTAAATGATTACACCTTGAGAGTCAAATGATAACTAACTTTATTCGAGTTCATCAGGCTAATTTATACAAATCAGAACCTGCATAGTAGGCTGGTCGGTTTGATACAATTTACTGCTATATGAAATAACAGAGTGAACTAAACATTGTGAACAATAGAAAGAGTATCCAATTTGAGAGGTAAACAATCTAAAGATCATAGAGCATAATCAGTCAGAAAATTACGTTAGATTTATGCTTATTTAAAGTAGACAATTAGATTGATTGGGTTAACTCTTAGCAAATTAATTAGACTCTTTCTTAAATTAGATCAATTCTTAACATTCTGACCGCCAAGAACCATTTGTTATTAACACGTTGAGTGCCAACGCACCCCGCCGGCGGGATCATTAAATTTGCCTAGTTGTGATGCGCCTATGTTGTTGTTATTGGTTCTGGTTTGCGAGTGCAATACGTCAGTTGCTGTCGTTATTCGTTCATTGGTAGGAAGTGGACATATTTCAGTGACTGCATGGTCAGTTTCCTTGTCTTTGGTATTTAGTGTTACGGCTCGAACCAAACCATCTCTTCCTGGATGTACAGCAGTAATTCTTCCTAGTGGCCACTTTGTTGGCTTGAAGTTATCTAATTTGATTAGAACCAGATCACCAACCTGTATGTTAGGGCGCTCACTGAACCATTTTGTTCTCTCTTGTCGCTTAGTTAGGTATTCTAAGCTCCATCTTTGCCAGAATTGCCGTTTAAGCCTTTGCACTAGCTGCGACTTTCGGGTGACATTACTTTCACTTTCATCGTCGGGTAGCTCAAAAAGGTTATTCCCGGTTAGAAAGTGGCCAGGTGTTAAGGCGCTAAGGTCATTGGGGTCGTCACTGATTGGTGTTAAGGGTCTGGAATTCAGACAAGCTTCGACTTGAGCCAAAAGTGTGTACATTTCTCCTACATTCAGTAGATGTCGCCAATGACCTTAATAAGATGACGTTTTGTAGATTTACCAGCTGCCTCCCAGATGCTTCAGATTGAGGTGATCTTGGGGGAATAAATTTCCAATTGACGTTGTTTACAGCTAATGTTCCTGGCGCTTCCAAAATCATCCTTTTTTCAGCATTCTGCAGAATTTTGTTAGAGCCCACAAAGTTTGTTCCGTTGTCACTCATGATAGTAGAGCACATGCCTCTTCTAGCTATGAACCTCCGTATAGCAGCTATGCATGTTTTTGCGGATAGGTCACTGGCAAGCTCAAGATGAATGGCTTTTGTAGATAGACATACGAAGACTGCAATATAAGCCTTCGTCGTTTTAATACCCCTTCTGCTACTCCATTTCATAGTTATTGGCCCTGCATAGTCGAGGCCTGTCTCAGCAAACGGTTTTCCTGGTTGAACTCTTTCTTTGGGCAGCATACCCATCAGTTGATGACCAGGCCTGGCGTTTACTCTGAAACAAGTGAGACATTTTCTTATATGTGTCTTTACTGCTGTTGGGCAGTTGATAATCCAATAGGTTTCGCGTATTGTAGCGAGAACTAATTGATGACCTCCATGCAGAGTAAGATGGTGAGAATGTTTTATCACCAAATTTGCAAGATGTCCTCTGGATAAGATGATTGGATGCTTCGTGGCTTGGCATACTTGGCTGTTTTGTATTCTCCCACCAACCTTGAGCAGCCCGTCGTCATCAATAAATAGAGTCAATCTTATTAAAGAGCTTGTTTTTGGCAAACCTTTGACGTCTTTAAGTTGTTTGAATTCGTTGGGAAAAGACAACTGTTGAGTTTGAAACACACACCTCTTCTGAGCTTCTCGTAGTTCTTCAGTGGTCAGAAACGAGCTTCTTGATTTGGTTTTCCACCGTCTACAGTAGGCGATGACCCTTATCAATCTTATCAATCTCGGATAGGTCCAACTTGGTTTTTATGACATGCGTTAGCAAGCATGGTTTGCTAGTTCGTAACTCCAGATGTGCCATTGCTGTATTAACGCAGGACGAAGTCTTTGGCCAGTTTCTTAACTCTTCACTTAGCCAGTTTGGTTCATTCCAGCACATGTGACTATTTTATAAGGCTTGTGGCATAATTCCTCGTGATGCTATGTCAGCAGGATTGTATGCAGTCCCCACATGACCCCACATACTAATTTTCGAGGTTGTTTGTATTTGACTAACACGATTGGCGACGAAAGGCTTCCACCTGGCAGGTGGACTCTGAAGCCAATGGAGGACAATAGTAGAGTCAGTCCAATAAAAGCATGGGACATCTACCCATCCGTGAGTCAGCATTGTGGATTTCATTAAATTGCTTAGCATAACGGCTGCACATAACTCCAATCTGGTAATGTACTCTATTTTTAACGGAGCAATTTTAGATTTGGAGGTGGCTAATGTAGTTGATGTTCCGCCATCAGCATGTTAAATGCGAAAATAAATAGTTTCTGCGTATGCTACCGTTGATGCGTCGCAGAAACCGTGTATCTGTACCACATCCCCCTTCTCATAGCGTATCCATCGGGGTATAGAAATATCTTGTATTATGGGTAATTGGGCGCGAAACTGTTGCCATTGAATCCATAAATCATCTGGTATAGGTTCATCCCACCCTGTCTTCTTAAGCCATAGTTGTTGAATTATTGCCTTGCCTAGGACGATACAAGGTTGCAACCATCCAATAGGGTCAAATAGCTTGGATATGTCAGAAAGCAGCTGCCGTTTTGTGATAGGAACGTTAGGAAGAGCATCCAACGTCACTTTAAATGAAAATGCATCTTTTGCAGGATGCCACCGTAATCCCAATGTTTTGACGTCGTTAGTCACGTTTATGCTTAACGGTGAGTGCGTTTCTCGACTTTCAGGTGGGATTGAATCAAGTAATATTTCATGATTTGCAGACCACTTCCGCAAGTTGAAGCCTCCTTTCTTGAGAACCATTATTAGTACTTTCTGTATCTGTTCGACTTCCTTGATTGTCCCTCCTCCAGTTAATACATCGTCGACATAAAAATCGTCCATTATAGTTTGACATGCTCTTGGAAAATTGATGTTTTCATCATGTGCAAGTTGATGAAGCGTTCTTATAGCCAGATAAGGTGCACAAGCCATTCCATACGTTACTGTTGTAAGTTGGTAGTGTTTAAGTGGCTGGGAGGGATGTTTTCGTCAGAGTATACGTTGGTAGTGTTGGTCTTGGTCACTTATGATCACCTGCCAGTAGTAAGTGACGTACCTTTAAACCGGGTTTTCTATGGGTGGGAACCACTTTTTCAATCACAACCAACCTCTGTAGCTCGGCTCTTGGTGTACTAGGTTACAAGGGGTTTAGATGGGGAATCAGTGCCATTTTGAGTCTGGGGTACGGTCGCGTGGTGGCGTTGATTTGTTGTTTGTAAGAGGGGTGTTGCGGTTGGTTGGTTGGGGTTGTCAGGTGGCAAGCGGTGATTTGCAGTGTTGGTAGAAGGGCGTAGAGGTTTGTTCAGGTGTGTGTCGGTGATTTGTGTTGTGTTGTGAGGGGTTCCCGAGCGTGGTTGGTAGAAGGGTGTAGAGGTTTGTTCAGGTGTGTGTCAGTGATTTGTGTTGTGTTGTGAGGGGTTCCCGAGCGTAGTTGGTAGAAGGGCGTAGAGGTTTGTTCAGGTGTGTGGCGGTGATTGGCGGCGTTGGTAGAGGGCTATGGAGGGTCTGGGTTAGGGCTGTGATTTACAGTGTTGGTAGAAGGGTGTTGTGGTTGGTTGGTTGCGTGAGGATGTGGTAGAGTGTGGAGGATCAGGTGTGTCGTGTTGATTGGCGGCGCTGGTAGAACGAAATAGCAGATCAGGTGGTTGGCGCTGATTTTGAACGTTGATGTAAGGCTATAGAGGGTCGGGGTGTTGCGGTTGGGTGCGTCAGGTAGTAAAGGTGGTAGAAATAGGGTCAGATGTTTTTGCTGTAGTTTGTGAGATGTGTCATGTGTTGGGAGATGTTGTGTGCATAACTGGTTGATTGTTCGGAGGCTTAGAGTACGTTAGAAAGGCTACTAAAGTCAATTTTTGTAAAATGGTGAACCAGGCCCGCAGAAAACCAGACAGAAAACCTCATACCCATACCCTGTACCTTCATGTGCGAATTCAACTTGAATTTCGTTCATTGGCGATGTCGTGAATATTAATTCCAAATCAACAGAGAGACTTGCAGAAGAAATGGTACCAGCAGAGGAGTGCATACAATTAACTCGCTTACGATGAGCTCCTTGTAATATCGATATGTAATCAAATTTTTCTTCTGCAATCGTACCTTCTGGCCACGGGGACAGGTAAAGCCATGCACGCACATTTTCTGGGGCACTGTATCAAAATTAGCTCGATCCCATGAAATACAATACACCGTGTTACTGTACGTTATATGTATCGTCTGTGCAAGACAACGAATGATGGGTGAAAAGAAGGGTGAAATTTTAATGGTAATTGCCATCCATGCTGAATTCTGATACTAGCCTTAATGTATTACGAAAAGTATCCAATTAACTTCATACGCATTTCAACGTGCATGTGCATAAATAACCATGATCGGACAGTGGTATGTTAGTGCATATAATTGTGTATAAATTTGCTTAATACTGCGATAGTGCCTACCAAGAGTTCATTAATTCAGGAGGTTAAAATATCTCAAGTCTTTTTGAAGGCAAACGAACGATGGTAGATTTGACGATCACATACATATTTGTTGTAATTAAAGGGTTCCCCCAAGGTTGACCATGACGTCGCTTTCGTCGACAACAGGTGTTTCTTTTTGTGTATTTTCATGTACCAAACTGTACGTAACGGCCGATTATGCATTTTGTTCTTGTTGTTAGCCATTCATACTGATTCGATCGTATCATTAATAGGGGCATATTCGTGTCCGTGTTGCAATTGGGTGCATATTAATTAACTCGCTTACGAATCAACAGACTTGCGAAAAAAGAAAATATTATGTGGAAAGAATTCAATATCACCTGCATCTTAAACTGAAATGGTAGGCATTCCCCAACGTCATATATAGTGTCGAACGATGGCGTAATCCACAATTAAACTGTGTGTATGCCAATTAGAAGATGCTTTATGCTTGCTTACGCTTGCTTGGTGCGCTTGAGGCAAGAATCGCTGGTCATGAAAAGACTTGTATATTGAACCAACTGAGGGTGAATATCATTAAAAAACGCAATGTCTTCCGCATTGTTGATGAGTTTTTGTGTTGTACATATTTTACACTATATTGGGAAATGTAGTAATTAAGTGATATGACTCAACTTGCAATGTGAATTAATTAGCTTCATGAGAAAATGCCGTTTCGTTAACACGGTAGGTAGCACTGACTACATGCATATGCTTGCAATTTGTATATTGTGCGGCGTGGAAAAATCTGTATAAAAACCCGTGGCTGGTACCATGGGCTATCATAAATTATCGGACGGCACTCTGATAACCTATCAGAGAGGTAAGTTTTTGATTGTGAAGTTAATATTTTTTTATATATATATATATTAATTTTTCTCTCTCTATTTTTGTTTACAGCAATATTATATTTTTTTAAAAATTGCGGCCCCACAAGGCCTATTTTTCAGCTGACGTAAGTAAACTTAGAATGAATTTTAAAGAAATTCCTCGAAAAATAACTATAGAGGAATATCGAAAGAGATATTCGTCCATTGACATCCCACGGTCGCAAAATTTTTTGGCTGGGGTTGCAGCAGCCGAGCAGCTAGAAGAGGCTGCGTCAGGAGCCGCAGCAGCCGAGCAGGGTGAAGAAGCTGCGTCAGAAGCCGCAACGGAATATCAACAGCCTGTAAAGGTGAGGGGGACGTCACCTCTCCCAGGACCTCAACCTCTGACGGTTGAGGAGCTGCAAAGACGGTTGCAGCGTAAAAAGTTCGTTCCTGCACCTACGTCAACGCAGCCCCCCCCCAAAAAGAAGCGAGGTGGACGTCAGGTGAAGTTACGTCAGCAGAGGGCTGAGCTTCACAAAATAATACCGATAGCAACTGGAACGGAGAAAATGAAGCTAGTAAAATTACTAAATAGTTTAAGATAGTGTATTAGTTTTAATAACGTCAAATAGTAAGTAAATAAAAAGATGGATAAAATAATTAACGATTTTAAAATTGCGTTAGCATCAAGTTTTGAAGATTGTATTACCTGGTTGAGGAATACAACAAATAAATTTAGGGATGGAAATATTTATCGGACATTAGATGAGAGATACAGGTTTTTACTACAGTTGATAGAGTTTTCAAAGCAACATCACCTGTCGTTTTCAAATGGTTTGCTAAACGAAACATTTAATCTTTTGGTAAATAATGAAAACTCCTCCAGCTTTAATGATGTTCAACAAGTATGTGTCGGTGAAGGTAATCATAAAGGGGTGGCTCAAGCGATATATCAAGATCGTTTCGAATAATTTCCAGGAAAGAAAAGCAATTTAAAAAATTTAACGTCACAGGTGTCACATTAAGTTTTCAGATAAAGAACTTCGCCAATATAGCCGTTGATCCTTTAAGTGCTTTAGAAAAAATATTTGATAAGATAATTGCAGACATTCTTGGTAGCACCAATTCGGAGTGTAAAATGAGCTTTAAAATAACACTCCCAAAATCACCACACGTTAAACCCAAATGGTCAAGTTTAAAGCCTCTTCAGGAAATTAATGGGAAATACATAATGGGACTTATAGCAAATGTCAATCAATCAAACACTAAATTTCTTTCGGATGGTATCATTCAGTTCCATGCGGATGTCGTAAACATTCCTTTCGGTGGGGGGCGTATAAATAAAAAGTACACAGATGATGATGAACTTTTAAAAAGGAAAAAAGTATTAGTGGATGCGAGTAAAACCATTAAAGCTGATGATCTTTCATGTTTACCAAGGTTGTAATGCAATGGAAATGGTTGAGGGTAATATAAGCCGTGTTAATAATTCAGTCATTTTACAATCTTTGGATTTGAAGGCTGATCAATTGTGTAAAAATGCCAAAGTGGTAATCAGTGAGAATGGATGCAACATCCTAGATCTTTATAAATTTCAAGAATACTTATGTGGGTATCAAATTGTTGTTTTCGATAATATTCGAGTTTCGAGCTCCATCCTTTTTAAAATTCCGCTACAGGATATAACAGTAAAAAAAATTTACCTCTTCTATTTCGAGAGAAGAAAACATTTTTACGTCATAAAATCGGTCACCGGATTGTTTTCCAAAAGTTATATTTGTAACTATTGCGATAAAGTTTCAAATCATTCGTTTCATAAATGTGAAATGAAATGTCCGTACTGTATCACATTCCCACCCTGCGTGTATGTATCACAGATGGTTGACTGTAGCGAGTGTAATCGTGGGTTTAGAGGACTGCTATGTTTCGCTAACCATTAAGATAAAAAGTTCAGAGAAAAAACTGTATGTGACACTTTCAAGATATGTGTATTTTGCACAAAATTTATAAATTTTACATACAGAAAAGGACTCAAAAATCAATGTGACGAATACTTCTGTCAGATGTGCTTAAAAATACAACCGTCCCAACATAACTGTTTTATAAAACCCTACATAGGTAGAAAGGATAAAAAGTTTCTCATAATATTTTTTGATTGTGAAACTACTCAAGACGGCCTGTATGGAGACAGCTCTTCAACTTTTGTACATGTTGCAAATCTAATTGTAGCACAACATGTTTGTCACAACTGTTATCAAGATGAAGATATTAAACAACCATGTGATACATGTGGTGTCAGACAGCATATTTTTGAAAAAAGTGATCAATCCTCTGTTGTGCAAAGGTTTCAAGACTATTGTTCAATACCCAGACCGTATGCTTGCAACGTATATTGCTATGCACATAATTTACAAGGGTATGATGGTCATTTCTTGATTTCGGAGTTAATAACTAAGAAAAAACATATTGAACCTTTAATGAATGGAACCAAAATTATGAAGTTGACATGTTAACAAGTTTCATTTGTTGACTCTTTAAATTTCCTGCCGTTTCCACTTTCTAAGTTTCCACAAGTTTCCGATATTGAAGACAGTGCTAAAGGTTACTATCCTTATTATTTCAATACCGAGGAGAATATAAATTATATTGGTAAATACCCACCACCAGAAATGTACGGTTGCGATACAATGAAACCTAAAGAAGGGATGACCTTTTTAAAATGGTACAATACGAAAACACAAGATATTTTCAATACTAGAAATGAGTTGTTGCGATATTGTGTAAATGATGTTGATATTTTACGACGTATGTATAAGGTTTATGGATGAGTTTATTAAAATGACCGATGTGAACCCCTTAATAGAAAGTCTCACAATTGCATCGACATGTATGCTAGTTTTTCGAAAAAAATATCTTGAAAAAAATATCTTAGGCGTAATACCTAAAAAAGGCTATTTCAAAAGTAAAACACATTCCGTAATTTCTTGTAAGTGGTTGGCTTGGAAAAATTCACAAACTAGCGGCTTGATAGTCTCCGCAAACAACAATGGTGGGTTAAAGTTGGATAAGCGTGGATTCTATGTCGACGGCTTTCATAAAGAATCAAATACTGTCTTTGAGTTTTTCGGCTGTTATTATCACGGTTATAGAGATTGCTTTAAATTTCAAGAAACGATTGAAAATAGCTCGTTGGGTTTAGAAACAATAAATCAAAGATATGAAAGCACACAAAGACGTATCGAGGCGATAAGGAGAAATGGATATAATCTGGTATATTCGTGGGAATGTGAATTTAAAACGTACTAAATAAAGACCGTGTTTTAAATGAAAAATTGCGTGAATATTATAATGATATAATGGCACCACTATGTGTGCGGGATGCTCTATTTGGAGGTCGTACTAAGGTATTCAAATTATACCATAAAGCAAAAGAGGGAGAGGTAATACGTTATTTAGACTTTACCAGTCTGTACCCGTATATCAACAAATGTGCACCGTACCCCATAAAGCATCCTGAGATATTTCGAAATGACAATATACCTCCTATACATGAAATTCTTTCAATGCATGGTTTCATTAAATGCGATGTCATTGCTCCCAACGACCTTCTCATTCCTGTGTTACCCTTGAAAAACAACAATAAATTGTATTTCACACTCTGTAAAAAATGTGCCGAGAAGAATAAAGTTTCAAGTTGCGATCATTCAGACGATGAGCGAAAACTCACAGGTACATGGGTAAATCCTGAAATAGCCTTAGCTGGTTAAAGAGGGTACAAAGTCATGAAAGTATATGAAGTATGGAAATATGAATACACAGTGTACAACCCTAATGCAAAGACTGGCGGATTATTTACAGAATATGTTAATAATTTTTTGAAAATTAAACAAATGGCGAGTGGCTGGGGTAATGAATATATAACAGATGAGCTTAAACATAATTTTATTGAATCAAACGAAAGGTGGGAATGTATTGTTTTTGATAAAAACCAAATTCAAAAAAATTCTGGTCGACATAATATTGTCAAACTTTGTTAAAATTCATTGTGGGGCAAGTTCGGTCAAAGGGATGATCAAACAAACACTAAAGTGATTAATATTTCAAACAATTTTGTAAGCTTCTTCAATCACCAGGTGTAGAAATTTGTTTAATTTACCCGGTTGATAATGATAACATGTGGGTTACATGGAAATATGTAGAAGAAAATCTGAGAACTTTGCCCCTTGCAAACATACCTTACGCAGCTTATACAATGGCACTGGCTAGAATTAAATTATACGAACTATTGGAAAAACTGGGTTCATCGATTCTCTACTGTGATACAGACAGTGTCATATTTGTGGATAGTAAAGACAAACCCATGAATTTTCCAATCTCTGACTTCCTGGGTGATTTGACCAATGAGGTGGCATGTTATGGTTCTGATGCTTATATATCGGTATATGTGAGTACAGGCCCTAAGACATATGGTTTAAAAATTGAAACTGAACATGGTCCCGAACATGTGGTTAAATGTAAAGGCATAACTCTTAATTTCGAAAACTCAATAGTTGTAAATTTTGAATGTTTAAAATCTTTAGTTTTGGAGGATGATTTATCTGATGGTGTACATGTGACGACCGAACGTAAAATCAAGCGAAAGCGTCCAGGTGTTGTTGTATCAGAACCCGGAAAAAAACTCCTGAGATTTACTTTTGACAAAAGAGTTGTGTCGGATGAATATTTCTCTTACCCTTATGGTTTTCAAAAGGTGTAGATCACACTGCTATGGAAAAATTTCCTTTTTTTTGTATAGAGAATACATATTATCCATTTTTATTGTATTAAAATTTTATACATATTTGCATTTTATAGTTTAGATATTCATATCATGTAAATAAGTTGTTAAGTGATGTTTGCCTTGTTATGAAATTAAACAATTACTTTTAGATCATATGATGAAATTTGAATAGTTGTTGGAATAAAATATAAGCACCACTACTCTAAACATTTCTTTCATTTCATTGCAAACCGTGTAACAGTGAGACATGGCACAGGTTATTATAGACATCCAGTTTGTGTGCGGAGGAAACGGTCAATATTTTGTAAAAGAACTAGCTGTTTTACCTTTTGAGTCAACTTTACCTGTGGTTCATCATTTTGCTCCACCATATCCTTATCAGGAGTTATACCCGAAAGCGCGTCGTCAAAATGATTTTGATGTGACTAATATCAATGGCTCACGATGGTGTGATGGTGATGTGGATTATAATCGACTTCCAGAAACTTTGACAGAGTTCAACGAAACGACTATATACGGGAAAGGCGCTATTAAGGAAAGTTTTTTAAGAAAATATTTATCGAATGCTAACGTAATACAGCTAGAAATACCAAAACTGAGAGAGCTCAAGAATTTTAAGACAACCTGTAGAATTCACGACCCATTGCCTTCAACAAGATGTGCCGCTCAAAATTGTATCAACCTTTATATGTATTATTTAATGAATAATGTGTGTTACTAGTATGAGAATAAAATATGTTTTATTTTGCAATGTATAATTGTGTTGTTTTATTTCAAAACATGAAAAATAAGATTACGATTGCATAAAATTCGAAATTCATAAAAAAGTCTTGAATAGTTAATATTTATATAATATATTCAAGATGGAATGAAAAAGTCCTCATGGCTTAGCTTCAACAGATCTTTCTCTTTGCACCTGTTACAGTACAACTCGTTATATTCCTTAACACATTCCGAAGCCAGGTTGTTGTGGTGCGTAACCATATTGAAGAACTCCATCATCTCAAATAGCTTGAATAGTCCTGCATGTTTTAGTGTTATGCTACCAACGCCTACAGGTATCCGGTAACGTTTCAAATATCCTAATTGGTTCTCTGGGAACTGAACGCCTGCTGTGCCTATTAAATCGTTTAGGTGTTTGTACAACGTATTCCATTGGCTGTGGTCAACTGCTAGCGGGAACCGTCTGTGATAGTGAAAGATAGCCTTTGCTTAAAATGTTCGTGGGTCAAATCCTAGTGTTATCCTGCGATTATGGCATCCATCTAGATAGTACGTTTAATTCAAAAGAACATCTTCATCGCACGGCACACTAGACTTGGGGAGTGTTTTTGTCTTGGCTTCCTTGGAGTTGGAGTTGATACTAGATGAAGTTTTCGTTGCTTTTCTCTTCTTCTGCATCTCACGTTTAGAAGCTTGTGATTGCTTACTAGTAGCCTTGTTAACAGGGGTTTACATCCTTCGTAGCTCGAGAAATAAACTGTGGTGGATAAGTCGTTTTAAGTTGCTTTTATATCGCCTTCTCGCATGCAGGTCTGGTTACAAAACTCACCCCCATTTTGTGAATTGTCCTTCATATAAATTTTGCGAAATAAATTTATAATTTCACCATCATTGAAATTGTAATCTGTAGTTGAAAACCGTTTTAGGAATTTTTTGAGACTTCTGCCACTACAACGAAAATGTAGAAAAACGCAGCAATACTGTCCACATGTTGTCGAGAGGCCACCTTGTAACCGCTGCTTATTATTCACAAACACTTTTCCATTTTGATGAAGGAATTTTTTAAAGAACTTGTTATCAGGATATTTACCAAACGAGTCCAAGTACTCACCCGGACCTTTTTTCGGGTAATAAAATGCAACCCAATGGCGTCCTCTTTTACTGGCCGGATCTGTGTTGTCGATGACACTTGCAGGCTTCCTTACTTTTCGAGGTAAACGATTACAGGGGAAAACACCTTTAAAATACCTGTTTGTTTTAATGTTATTTCTCAATGTGTTGATGACCTCTATCGTGTTCATTCCTGTTCTTTCAGGAATATGTTTTCAAGGTTAACAATCTTTGTGTGTGATGTTACGTAACTCTGTAGGAACCCTCTTGTTGAGTCTCCGTTTACGAAGACTGTTGCAAATTTCGCCAGGGACCTGATAAGATCTTCATCAAGCCTTTTGAGCTCTAAGTTTCCAAATACACCTGTCTGATCTGTACTTATAGCTGAGGAAGTAGGATATTTATACGTGATTTCCTTTGAATAAAGTTTATTCTGAGAGGTGAACCCCGCAATTGGGACTTTCTTGAAAAAGGTTAAATGACCTTCTGAGAAGTATTCAATATTCACTAGACAATGCGTCATGACTATTTTCTGGAGCAGACTCTATCAGAATCTCACATGTTCACGTTATTTATATACTTTTAGAAGCTTGTGAATACATTACGGTTCTTATCGATTTCAATACTTCCATCATATTCAGCGTAAATAATGCAGGTGACACTTTTCTTCAAAGCCTCTCTGAACCGCCGTTCGATCCTCACTACACCTTGATTCAACAAACCGCCACAACCTAAATCGTATGAGCTGTCCGCTGTTAAGTCAAATGCTAGTAAGAAACAACCGTTGTCGAAGAATTTCTTAGATATCTGATGACCTTTATCAAAGTAGTTAATACCAGTGCCCTTGAATAGAGTAAGGTATCCTCTAGTGCTAACAGGTTTATCATGCGAATAATCAAACTCTAACGGTTGGTTTGGCACTTGAACGCCGTTAACTGATAGATTGAAATTAGTTATGTTGTTGTGTTTAAAGTTGAATGGGTTTTTTGTGCGCTTTCCGGTGTATGAGTCATTATCCACCATACCGAAAACAAGGAGGTTCGGTAATTGTCCGATCACTACGTTATCAAGAGATAGTGTGAATGTGTTAGTGGGTAGTGTATAAGTTTTCACTTCCACTCGCTTGTATGGGTAAACGGCATTTGTGCGTTGTAGTACAGCTTCATGTGCTAACAATATACTAGGGTTGACGGTAACATGATTCATGAACATTGTTGCTTCTAGTATTTTCACACGTGGGTTAAAGTCATCTTCTTTCGAGTACAAATAAAATTCCGGTTTTTCCAATGATAATGTTAAACGTAAGTCCACTCCATTCAATAAAAGTTTATCTTGATTTGACAGATCGGTGTGAATTGTGCCCATCAGCTCGACCACGTTACTCTTCTTAATCATTGCAGACCGTTTAAGCCTTCATTCAACTCGGTAGGACCACCGCCAGGTCTTGAGTCTTCAATCATCTCCATCTCATTCTGATCTAGATACCACCTGGCCGATTCCAAATGAGTGAATGCAGCGTATTTACCGTAGTTCAGTAAATTTACAATATAGGCGCGATAGTGGTAATTGTTGTCTGTCTGAGCTATATTCTTCCCATTCAATTGTACATTGCATTGTCTAAAAAGTGAGTGCATGAGGTTGTTAGCTACACCAACCGGATCAGCTACACCTTCACCCCCATCAGCTTTCTGAATTTTTTCTTTTCCGGTGAAAAGTTCTTCTTTACCATTTTTTAGTTTAATCAGTTGCACCTTGAGCCGTAAGTAGATGCTGAATAAGTCACGACATGTATCCCCATGACCAAGCGAAATAAATTCCAACACCGAAGAATTGTCCAGTGATGCAATTGGTTTGTAAGCGACCTATTCGGTTTTCAAAATACTGTTTTAAATTGGTGGGGAGGCAAAAATATCCAATTCAGACTTCATACACTCTTTCTGCATCATGAAGGTATTATCTATCTGTCAAATATATCCAACGCACGCCTTCTTACTCGGCGCCGTCGTTTTATAGTTTTCTTAGTCTTGCTCGATGACAGCTTTCTCACCTTACGCCCTTTTTTATGCTTAAGCACTGATTTCAAATGCTTACTTGTGTAAGGGTTAGCTCTTTTTATGGCCATTCGTCTTCCTCTACCCTCCATTTTATCAAATATTTTATTTATACCTTGTTGGGTTAATTCATGTAATGCAGATTTCGCTTGCTCCTTTAGTACCTGCTTCAGTGGTTTACTTCCTGCCTCTTTAAAAATGGATTTTCCCGTTTCGATGACTTGTTTTCCTATAGCTTTTGCACCGGACAGAAATAAAGGCTGAAGATAACGTATCAACCCACTGAAAAAACTTCCAACACCCCTTCCACGCTGGTACACAAGTGGCGATCGATATAGTTCTCCAATGTCTGATAATCTTCCTCCACTCTGGACAAGGTAGTAACGTGCGTAGTGTGAATTCATCGCATTAGTATAGAACTGTGTTAAATTCAGTGTCCAAACTATGTTCATATTTACAACGTGGGAATATTTATAGATTCTAACCTTCGCTTGAAATGAAGCATGACATATGTTGCAGTAAAGCTAGGTTCAAAGTTGACTAATTCACCGTGATGATCTGTAATTTTGATTGAGATACTTTCAATAAAGCTTTTCTCAAGTGGACAGTACTCCACATGCTCGAATCTAAACACGCTATCACAGCCTTCCAAGGGGATCGCATGTAGATTTCTTACCAGTTTATTTCCTATTATTCGGGGTTTAATGATATCTGTATAAACGTTTATCAATTCGGTTTTTTCACAATCATCATTACCTTTATTGGGTGAGTCACAATGTGTTCTTTTTTCAAGTACAGACAATGATTTTTCCAGCTGACTTACACTGTCCAGCAATATTGATTTATCAAACGACTCTTTTATTTCTGTATCGATCGATTCGGGATCGCGCTTCTCAACGGGTGTTTTTAGGAAAGCGTCGATGAATAAACCAGCTTTATTGTCGGTTTTATCCACCTCTATTGGGACAGGAGTTGCAGCTTTTGATCCATCGGCTCTTTTGTATGGCATATCAATAATAGTGTGGAAATTGGTTGTTTGGATCCACCCATCGGGTAATATTTCTGTACCGGACTCTTTAAAGGCACGGGATACAGACCCACGGATAGCTGAGGCAATTTTGTTAAACACCTGTTTTCGCAGTTGATATGTTGTGGTTTCAGATGGCTTTTCTTTATCAAGTAGCTCTTCATCGTTGAATTCAATTCCGCTTAGTAATAGGGCAATGAAATCTGTTATGTTAATCGGTGATGCAATAGGTAGCTCTAAATTAACCTTCACACCATAATCTTTTAGATGAAATGTGTGGGTAGTCGGTTTCGCCTCTTTGTTCCACTTGTTCCTTAAACTATTTGCCGGATGAATATATTGATCAATCATCTGTAATAATTCGGCATGGTTTCGTTTGTTTCTCGGAATCTGCCCAACTATGTAGTCTATAAGCGCTCGGAATGATTCAAATTTTACACCTAATTTTAAATAAACCTTTTCAGCAATCTTTCCAGATTGATAAATATGTATACAAAAATCTCTTTCTTCTATAATACTTCTTATGTCGGCAATTACCTTTTCATCTCTATCTTCTACGATACGATCGTGTATTGTTTGTTTGATTTCGGTTAAGTAATAGTTATAATAGTCAGGTCTAATTGCCAAGAAAAATGATGAAAGGAATGATGAAAAGTTCATATCATTTCCCTTATAACATAACTTTTGCAAATCATTCGCATCCCATCTAAAACGATCATGATATTTACCCAACCCAACAACTTTAGCGATTATTGCTTTTGAATCTTTTTCAATTGATACAGATTGTGGTACCTTGGTAACGCTTACGTCTTCAGTGGGTACAGACCGTTTAGAAATTCCGCGGCTACCTGATTCGCTTTTCTCTTTTTTACGTTTTGGTAGGCTACCTGATTCGCTTTTCTCTTTTTTACGTTTTGGTAGAGCAATCTCCGTTATTCCGACATACCAATTGCCAGTAAACTTACACACACTCAGAAATATATTTTCGAAAGATGATAGCGTATTGTCAGGGTAAATGCCTAGGGAACTGTTTCTCAAGAGACACACGTAGAACTCGTCATCTATTATGTTTATAGGCATTTTTTTAAATTCTGTCCCAATTCACGTTTTTAACTCTGGAACTAGGCTCGGTCTTCAATCTCAACCGCTCACTTTGCCAAGCATGCTTTCTTATGGGAATGTCAGGCTCAAATTGATCATGGTTTAAACGAGAGGGTGTTAATATAGATTGCTTGCCAGACTTTCGACCTACTTCATCGAAATCTGACGCTACAGCACCTCTATCATCTACTCCATCTAAATCAGTGAAAACGTCATCCAGTTCATCCACACTCATATCCGCTGGAATTGTATACTGCGTTATACCATCTTCGCCGGTTATTATCTTGTAGTCTTTGCTGGTTCCTTCAAATGAATCGCTCAAAAGCAGGAGGCAATTCTTGCTTCATTGGTGTTATTTCGTTTATCGACTCGAATATCTCCTCCGGTCGTGGAGGCGAAGTTTGTGTGGGTATTTCGTTTTTAAATAGGAACCTCGTTTGTGTGCAGTTTTCACGCAAATTCTTATATTTCTGACTATCCATGCGATTTTTGGATGAAAGATTTTCAGCTTTCGTTTCCATAAATGATTTTTTTCTTCGTCTTGCATTCAAAAATTGTATTAGCACAGTCCGGTACTGATACCATTTTGCTTCATCATTTTGGCGCTTATTGTACAGTATCTTACTCACGGTTTTGTCAAACAGTGTATGTGTACTAGCGCTCTCAACTGTCTCCTTTAAACGTTCATATACTTCCGGGGTTAATAGAAGCATTTTATCAAGACTACTATTTCTTTGCATATTTTTCAATTAAAGACCCTATCACACCTGAAAGAACACTTCCTAGCAATACGGGTAAGAATCCGCCTTGTTGAATCAACACTTTACGTTGGCACGGAACGGATCGTTTAGCCTCCGCCAACTTACGCATACTCTTTTTATATTTACAAAGCCGGGCGAATATTTTTCCTCTAGGCAAATGATTTCCTTTCAGTGTATTGTGTGTGATTTCGCATAGAGTTTTAATTACTTCGGGATCGGTGATTTTCAGTATCGCCTTTCTTAAACACGGGCTAGCTTTTTTAAGAACGTATAGCATATGCTTGTTGTCCTTTAATCGTCTCATTCGTGACACCATTGTCTTCTTTCAAACTATCTGGGGAGCAATAACACGTTACAAATGTTGTATTAAATATGTCGGTGCGAAAACGTAAGGTGTCATTTATATCCTGTGTTAGGTCTATTAGCAAATAGCTATGAGGCTGTTGAGTTATTTGTTCATATATT
The DNA here is from genome assembly GCA_963942545.1 of Oxycera nigricornis. Taxonomy (NCBI): domain Eukaryota; kingdom Metazoa; phylum Arthropoda; class Insecta; order Diptera; family Stratiomyidae; genus Oxycera; species Oxycera nigricornis. Next base: position 48,818,064 of record OZ012659.1, read on the forward strand.
CTCATAAGCTCCGGACTGTTTTCAAGGTATATCTGTTTAGCGAGATGATGAAATTGACTCTTGTCTCGTGGGTTCTTGAAGCATACTAGATACTTACAGTTTAGCGAAATATCTCGGCAAAATTTTCCTTGATGGAAAACATTCTGAGTCACCAGAACGACAGACAGGTTACGATGATGCGATCCTTTCGAAAACAACTCGCATACTTGTCTTGAAAAAGCATTTAACATCATTTCATCCAGAACAATTAGGATTGGCTGATTCATGCTATATGGAAATTCCTCAGGAATAGAGTTCAAATATTCGATATTTTCAAATCGCGCTTGCCGTGGTATAGCACTTTGTTCAGCGTTACACCAAATAATTTTCTTCACTGATGGTTGAATCATTGCATTGTTTATAAGACGATTTTCTATATATGTAGTCTTCCCGCAGCCAGACGGCCCTGCCACCATCATTGTAAAAGGGTGTTTAAAGTGCAGCATCTTTTTGTGTTTGGAAAAGAAGAACTTCTTATAAAAACCATTACAAAACTTTTATTTATACATTTTTCAAGATGAGTAGAAGGCAAATTGTTAATGAACTCCATAGAACTGCTCGAAAAAACTTTAAACGTCGACGTGTTGTTATAAGGGGTATTGATGATCTTTGGCAGGCAGATCTGGTTGATATGAGTGCGTATGCATCTGAAAATCGCGGTTATAAATTTCTATTGACAATAATTGATACATTTTCCAAGTACGCTTGGGCTCTCCCCGTCAAAAGTAAAAGTTCCAATGATGTGGCTAAGGCTATGGAATCAGTTCTCAAACAGAGACGTATACCCCGAAATCTACAAACCGATGATGGAAAAGAATTTCTCAATAAAACATTTCATCGGATAATGAAAAACTATGAAATAAACCATTATTCTACATTCAGCGCGTTAAAAGCTTCAATTGTCGAGAGATTCAACCGAACTCTGAAGGGCATCATGTGGAAAGAATTCAGTATGAATGGGAATTATCATTGGATTAGCATTATACAGAAGTTGACGGACAAGTACAATAGAACCAAGCATCGCACTATTAAAATGAGACCTATAGATGTCAATTCATCTAACGAAGTTCATCTACTTGCAACTTTGCATAGGAAAGTTAAGGTTGTTTCTAAACCTAAATATAAAATCGGTGATTATGTTTGCATAAGCAAGTACAAGCACGTCTTTGAAAAAGGCTACACCCCGAATTGGTCAACAGAGATATTCAAGATAAGAGTCGTAAAAAAGACACAACCGCGAACATATATCCTTGAGGATTATCAAGGAAACGCTATTCAAGGCGGTTTTTATGAGTTAGAATTATCAAAGGTAAAGCACCCTGATGTTTACCTTGGCCAAAAAATTTAAAAAAAAAGAGAAAAATCACATAATTCATGGATAGATATAAAAGACGTAATGTGAATGCATTCCAGAATCCTATCACAACTCACTGAAATTGCAAAACACGTTAGATTCGCAGACAGCGTTCACATGAGGTATATGATAGCCTGGAACTATGCGTATCGCATGAGTCGTAAAGGGGAATGGGAAATACATGCTCGTGACAGAGTTAAGTTTCACCAGCGTATTTCACAACTAAATGAAATTATAGCCCCTGTTCTTTCTAAAAAGTTCAGAGAGAAAATTTTTAATGAGAGGTTTTTGCATGTAACTTAGTCAGTTTAGAAACAACCTTCAGACAAACAAGATGTCTTGCACGGCCGAACTACGTAAATTTGAAGATTTTGTTGCGGATTACAAGGATGTACTTCTGGATGAACATCTAGAGAAGCTGTTAAAGGATATCAACACACTAAAGCTGTATTCGACGATACCGTATGGCACATCAATTCACGGATCACACTACAAATCCTGCCCTTGGTTTTATGACAACGCCGATTCCGGACCAGATACCTGTGAATGCTGCCATGTAGAAAGAATCTCCGGCAGAATTAGAAAATTAATATATTTTTATTATAAATTAAGAAATGAAAAGTTTTGAAAGAGATATTAAAGTAAAATTATAAATAACATTCGAACCAGTCTTTTATTTCTTCTTACACTGATGTGAAATGGAAAAATTTGAAATAGAAATAAAACAATGCTGTATGGTAAAAGTGACTCTTTATTCAAATTCATCGTTGTTATGCTGAACAAATTTTATTTTTAAATAACCGCCTCTTGTGTCATCTTTACCTTCGAAAATTAGATAGTTTTCTGCAATATCGTTGAGATCCTCAATTTGCCGCTGTTTCTTTATTTTCTCTGAGAATCTTGGTGGAAGAAAACAAAAGGTTCCATTGGTTAGGTGTAAGGTGAGGCGTGATCCATATTGCGTGTTGATCAAACGAAAACATTTAACTCTATATTTCTTTCCGTGTTCCAAAGCAAGAAGTGCTACGTGTTGATCCGGACTGTACTCGCATACATTGTTCAGCACTTCTACAGTTTTCTGAAAAAATAACAAAGGATTAAAAAGAAACATTACCAGTATGTATGTAATATTATTATTACTCACCATATTTTTCGTGTCCTAACTTCTTTCAAAAGACTTCAAAAATTTCTGCGTGATAATCGACTGCAACCCTTCACTTTTATACCGTCTACGCGCACATAGGGTAATACGGGTGAGTAATTGCAAACTCAATAGCAGATGTTTCCACACGAGCTAATTATATTCACCTTCAGTGAATTTCATTATACAGAACGAATACGCGATCCGCAACACAAAAGCATTCAACCATCAGCCTATACCACACGTGTAAAGTAATTAAATATGCACTGCTTAAAACACATTTTTCCGCAGACACTAATTACATTCACCCTCAGTTGGTTCAATATACAAGTCTTTTCATGTCCAGCGATTCTTGCCTCAAGCGCACCAAGCAAGCGTAAGCAAGCATAAAGCATCTTCTAATTGGCATACACACAGTTTAATTGTGGATTACGCCATCGTTCGACACTATATATGACGTTGGGGAATGCCTACCATTTCAGTTTAAGATGCAGGTGATATTGAATTCTTTCCACATAATATTTTCTTTTTTCGCAAGTCTGTTGATTCGTAAGCGAGTTAATTAATATGCACCCAATTGCAACACGGACACGAATATGCCCCTATTAATGATACGATCGAATCAGTATGAATGGCTAACAACAAGAACAAAATGCATAATCGGCCGTTACGTACAGTTCGATACATGAAAATACACAAAAAGAAACACCTGTTGTCGACGAAAGCGACGTCACGGTCAACCTTGGGGGAACCCTTTAATTACAACAAATATGTATGTGATCGTCAAATCTACCATCGTTCGTTTGCCTTCAAAAAGACTTGAGATATTTTAACCTCCTGAATTAATGAACTCCTGGTAGGCACTATCGCAGTATTAAGCAAATTTATACACAATTATATGCACTAACATACCACTGTCCGATCATGGTTATTTATGCACATGCACGTTGAAATGCGTATGAAGTTAATTGGATACTTTTCGTAATACATTAAGGCTAGTATCAGAATTCAGCATGGATGGCAATTACCATTAAAATTTCACCCTTCTTTTCACCCATCATTCGTTGTCTTGCACAGACGATACATATAACGTACAGTAACACGGTGTATTGTATTTCATGGGATCGAGTTAATTTTGATACAGTGCCGCAGAAAATGTGCGTGCATGGCTTTACCTGTCCCCGTGGCCAGAAGGTACGATTGCAGAAGAAAAATTTGATTACATATCGATATTACAAGGAGCTCATCGTAAGCGAGTTAATTGTATGCACTCCTCTGCTGGTACGATTTCTTCTGCAAGTCTCTCTGTTGATTTGGAAGCGAGTTAATTAATATTCACGACATCGCCAATGAATGAAATTCAAGTTGAATTCGCACATGAAGGTACAATGTATGGGTATGGGGTTTTCTGTCTGGTTTTCTGCGGGCCTGGTTCACCATTTTACAAAAATTGACTTTAGTAGCCTTTCTAACGTACTCTAAGCCTCCGAACAATCAACCAGTTATGCACACAACATCTCCCAACACATGACACATCTCACAAACTACAGCAAAAACATCTGACCCTATTTCTACCACCTTTACTACCTGACGCACCCAATCGCAACACCCCGACCCTCTATAGCCTTACATCAACGTTCAAAATCAGCGCCAACCACCTGATCTGCTATTGCTGTCTACCAGCGCCGCCAATCAACACCACACACCTGATCCTCCACACTCTACCACATCCTCACGCAACCAACCAACCACAACACCCTTCTACCAACACTGTAAATCACAGCCCTAACCCAGACCCTCCATAGCCCTCTCCCAACGCCGCCAATCACCGCCACACACCTGAACAAACCTCTACGCCCTTCTACCAACTACGCTCGGGAACCCCTCACAACAAAACACAAATCACCGACACACACCTGAACAAACCTCTACACCCTTCTACCAACCACGCTCGGGAATCCCTCACAACACAACACAAATCACCGACACACACCTGAACAAACCTCTACGCCCTTCTACCAACACTGCAAATCACCGCTCGCCATCTGACAACCCCAACCAACCAACCGAAACACCCCTCCTACAAACAACAAATCAACGCCACCACGCGACCGTACGCCAGACTCAAAATGGCACTGATTCCCCATCTAAACCCCTTGTAACCTAGTACACCAAGAGCCGAGCTGCAGAGGTTGGTTGTGATTGAAAAAGTGGTTCCCACCCATAGAAAACCCGGTTTAAAGGTACGTCACTTACTACTCCTGCCGATACATTTTTTCGATATCAGCGACCACTACGTACTTATGCACTCGCCACTTCATCAGTATGTCCACAATATTGTTTTGGACAGAAGGCCCAGGAAGCAGCATGTTATTCTGAGATTTACCTGTCTTAACTTGCTGAGAAGCGTTGAAGACTACCCTAAGCTTGGTAGTTGTGCTGTCCCTTTTAATAACCGCATGATGTGGGATATAATAACCAACCACAGCATTTATATTTTTTGGGCAAACTTCTACCATGTGTTTTAACAGCAAATAATCGTCCATGAAAGCACAGTACTCTTGTCGTAATTTCTCATTTCGTGCTAGTCTTTTCTCCAATTGTGAGAACTGAAGATGTGCTATTTGTTTGGAATTTGCCAGTTCCTTTCCAGGACGAGTGCCTTCTCGGAATGGGAGTCGAACAATGTACTTTCCCGATTTATCACGTCTAGTGGTTTTTTGATATCATTCATTTACAGCCTCTTCGTCTGCTGTGAGAGGTGGTTTGGAAGGTATTTCCTCAATCTCCCAAAATTTCTTCAGACTCTCGTCGGTTTTGTCGTCTGTTGCCACTAACGTTGTTAGTGACGATTGCCTGTTTGTGTTAGATGTGGGTCCTAGTAACACCCATCCGAGTTTAGTGTTGATTCCACATGGTGAACCACTAATCGATCCTTCTAGCATTAAAGTGCCGTAAATATCTGCTCCAAGCAGAATATCGATGCGCCCAGGTGCTCCATAAGATGGATCTGCTAAATCTTTGATATTCAACGCTCGCAGAAGATTTCCCTTGATTTCAACTGGAGGGCAATTGTTTGTTATGTTTGGTATTCCAAAGACTGTCACACCAATAAAGGTTCCATCTTTCATTTTTATCGATAATGATATTGAACCTCTAGTTTGCACCGCAGCACTTGCTTCAATACCGCATATATTCAATTTCGCAAATTGTCTCTTGAGACTCAAAAGTTGCGCTGCTGCCTCAGTTATGAAACTTCTCTGTGACCCAGGGTTTATTAATGCACGAAGTTTTATCAACCTCCCAGTTGCATCTTCCACGTTAATTTGCGCCGTAGCTAACAAAATCACTTGAGCTGAAGTGTTTCCTTTAGCTAGCAATGTGCTAGTTGGTTTCGTGAAGGGCTCTGCAGCTGCGGATAACCATCCTTGTTTTTGGGTTGTGTGCAACAATGTGTGATGGCCTTTGTTGCACGATTGGCATCGCGACTTGTTAACTGTGTGCCCCTTGCGGAGGCAGTTGAAGCACATATTCCCTTTCCGCACAAAGTCCTTTCGCTGTTGAATGTCAAATCTCTTGAGTTTATCACATTGGAAAATTAAATGGTTTTGATGGCAGCGACTGAACACAACTCGCTCATTTGCAATGAATGCTTCGAGCTTGTGTTGCTTTCTAGGAACAGATAAAGCTTCTAGAGTTCTAAAACTACTGGTTAAGAATTCCATGAATGTTGCGAAGGTAGGAATCTCAACTGACGATCCTAAGGATGTCTCCCATAGTCGTACAGATTCCTGGTCCAATTTTTGAGTTAAGGTGTATATAACCAATATATCACGCTGATTGACCTCACATCCAATGCTTTCTATGTTGGCGAGAGATTCTGAGGTGGTGTCAATCAGTCTTTTAATAGAAGTGTCACGTTCTTCTTTTGATGCTGTAAGCCTGTAGAACTTATTTAAATAAGTTCAAGCTATAGCACGCTTGTTTTCGAAGCGATTCTGGAGCAATTGTTTGGCAGCCCTGTAGTTGGTTTGGTTAATTTCCAGATGTTGTATGACTCTGGTTGCTTCTCCAACCAGATGTGTCTTTAGGTACTGCATGCGCTCCACCGGGGTAAGAGATTCATTGTTGTCAACCATGGAGTTGAACAAATCAATGAATGCCCGCCAATTATCATAACTTCCATCGAACTTAGGAAAAGTTGTTCTTTCGAGTCGGACTTGACTCGGTTGCCTGAAGTCAGCCTGACTCTTCTCATCTTTAGGCTCCGAAACTTGGAATGAGCTGAGTTTCGTTTTGAACTCAGTCATTAGATCCAGATACGTCTGCTCAGTTTCTTCGAACTCAATCATGTACTTCTTTCGTGCATCAACTGTTTGCAGGTCGTGCACCATCTCGAGGTGTAGCTCGGTACACGATGCCCAAATCTCGTCCAGCCTCTGTATCCTGGTTTGAAAATATGCATGACAGTATCGCTCCTTACTGTCCTTGTAGTAATTTCGCTTTGCTCGAGAGATGCCTTCAAAATTGTCCTTCTGCTTGATACTTGTAGCCATCGTCTCACGTGGTGATTGTTTCGACAGCTGATAACCAAGCAGGTACTCCAATAAATGTAATCCAAAAGTGCTCCAACAATGTCTTCTGAATTCGTTAGGATATGTTTTCCTTTATATCGTTGGAACTTGGAGTTTTTGCTGCACCAAAAATGCAATGAAAGCACTTTATACTGGTGGAGCTTATAAAAATTCACAAATTGCAACAAAGATAAACAATCCGGCTCGACGGACCAAAAATGTAAATAATTACACCTTGAGAGTCAAATGATAACTAACTTTATTCGAGTTCATCAGGCTAATTTATACAAATCAGAACCTGCATAGTAGGCTGGTCGGTTTGATACAATTTACTGCTATATGAAATAACAGAGTGAACTAAGCATTGTGAACAATAGAAAGATTATCCAATTTGAGAGTTAAACAATCTAAAATCATAGAGCATAATCAGTAAGTCAGAAAATTACGTTAGATTTATGCTTATTTAAAGTAGACAATGAATGATCAATTGGGTTAACTCTTAGCAACTTAATTAGACTATTTCTTAAATTAGATCAATTCTTAACAACATGAATGTTATTTGTTTGCTGAATTTCAACCATTCGATATGTGATCAAATATATTTTCTGACAATTTTACATACTTTTTCATTGCAACCATTATTTTATGACCTCGGCACTATGTACAGTTCAGTTGCTGTAATTTTATGGTGCCGTGAACTAAGTGTTGAGTCTGGGTGCCGTATAAGCCCCTCGTGGAGACTAAAGGCTAGGCAGGCGGAAACGCACGTGGCGAATGAAACGCGTGGAGCCGGTACGCCCTTCGTTGATGATGCAGTTAGAAGATGGTTGGAGCGTGGATATGTAGGCGGGTTTCACACGATCGAGACTGACGCCTCATTTTGTTTCAATGATCAAGATGGTAATAGTCTCCTCGTATCAGCTGATGACAGGATGTGCGCCGGTGTAGGGTGGTTGCAGGGAACGCGGTATTTTGTCCTCGCGAAGAAATACATGACTGCACGATGAGAGCTCTTGGAACACGAAGGATACCTGCGTGTTGTGACGTGTTGCCGAAACGGGGTGGAGCTGCGTCATCTGTTGATAAAGTCGTACGCCGAATTTGCTGGCGGCTATGTGATTCCTGACCTGGAAGTTGCGACGATGAATTCCGACGGTAGGCAAAAGTGTTGCGCATAAACGAGCTTAGTCGGAGAGGCTGATAAGTCTTCTTTTAGCACGCTGCGTAAACCGAGTTAGATGTGCCCCCATGTCATGTGGTGGTGGCAACGTAGAGCACCTTTCAGCTGACGGTGAAAATTTTCCGACCATCCCGTTGGAGCATGGGTGGTAGCCACAGGTGCGGCATCTGGTCGTGCCGAAGACTTTGCCTAGGGATCTAAAGAGTTGCGACTCGAAGTGTTTGTCTTGGTTGGTTGTGATGCAAACGGGAGCCCCAAAGTGAGAGTTCCAGCAGCGGACCAGAGCGTCGGCGACTTTCTCGGCGTTCTTAGTAAGTAATTTCCAAACCTCAGGCCATCTGCTGAGCCTGTCAACGGCAGTGAGGCAATATCGGTAAACCTTTGCATGGCCAAGTGTGCCGATTGGGTCGATGTGGATGAAAATGATCACATATTAAAGACATTACAATCCAAAGCATGAAAGCGTGATGAAGATGTGACGAAGGTGCCGGTTGGAGAGTTGACGTGACGGAAGACCTTGTTTCGCTGGCAGTCCAGACAGGTTCGCGTCCAAGCACGGCAGTCTGGTTGTACTCATCACCAGACATAGCGTTGTAACACAAGCTTGGCGGTGGTGAGTGTGCCGGGGTGGTTCAGATTGTGTAAGGCGAATAGTGGAAGTAACGTAGGGGCGTGGCCGGGCAAAGCTGGTGTCACAATAAAGCAATACTTCGGAGCCGGGGAAGCGGATGGAATCCAGGTGTAGAGCTGTTTCACGGTCGAGAAGGTCGCAGAGTTTGGTATCGTTATTATGTGCGTTCGCGAGGTCGGCAAAGTTATTGGAGTAGTTGATGGTTTTGACTGCGGTCACGGAGTCAACGCGGCTCATTGCGTCGGTGACCATGTTGTTGGAACCAATGATGTAACGAATTTCCGTGATGAATTGGGCGACGAAAACCAGCAGATTCAACTGTATGTGGTGTAGTTTCTCATGATTTTGCTGGAATGCTCTCAGAGGGACTGGTAGTTGATGAAAATGGTGCAGTACAGTGCTTTCAGTATGTGCCAGGAATGTGGGACGGTGAGATAGACGGCGTGCAGTTCCCTGCAGTAGGTTGACCAACGTCAGTGCCTTCTTCTACCATGATGCCAAACTCTTTTGTGGTGATCGGGAGACAGTCTGGAGCTACGTGGCGACTGGTAGCTGGTGGTCTTGGGGCGAGTGACGTTAGGTTGTTGGCGAAAGTAGAAGATACGGTTGACTGGACGAGTTTTAAGTTGGGCTGGCTGGTTATGTAGTATGTGTAGCGTGCACATAGGCCAATCGTTGAGTCTATAAGGCGTTTGTTGGTGCAGTTCAATAGCAGTTTGTAGCGTGCGAGGAAGTCGGATCCGACGATTGGGACGGACACGTCGGCAATGGTGCAGATACATGAGTATTTGCGGCCGAGACCAAGGTCTACAGTGAAGCGCACGGTGTTTTAATGTAGGAGTGGTTAGCTGTTTGCAGATCGTGGTGAGCTTTGAGGTTGCGTCCTGGAAGTAGCTTGCGAAGATAGCAATTTAAGTCTGATACGCTGTTTGCAAAGAACTGCTCGCTGCTGATTCTGTCAGTTGCGAAAACGTTTCTATTAACGGTAAGTTGGCTACTGACCACCGCTAGCGTCGGTTGCTATTGAAGTTGACGAAAAAATGCAGGAAACTGAGCATGCGTCCAAAGTGCGCACAGAAGTTGGTCGGGCACGGTGCTGGATAAGGAGCGGAGGAACTGCGATGGTTTGCGATCTACTAGTTCTTCCCCGGCTATGAGCAATTGCTCGAACTTTGCGACTTGGCTGATGAGGTGGTCCTTGAGTGTCGTGTATGGTGTTTTGGTGGGCGCCGTCAAATGATGTCTTCAATTTCCTTAGCTCCGTGTGCATCGAGTGGTCCGGCGATGTGAGAGTACCTGTATTCTTCGTCGGTAACATAAAGGGGGCATGAATTTGTAACTGCTAAGTAAGAATCGATTTTTTCTCTTGCATTCAAATATTTCAAATACTATAAAAATATGCAAAAAAAAGTTTTGAAGCGATATTCGTATTCGTTTTTGAGTTCTAGTCCGTTATAGGCAGCGCGGCGTTCCCCGGTAATTCTAACACACCTGTTGCACGTCCCTACTTTCTCTCCGACGCTACGGGCGGTTCTCTAATTGTGTATCCCTACCATATTCTAAGGAAATAGGACCTGAAATCAATGACTAATGAGTAAGCTATAATGAAAACTAATAATGAATGGTTTTTATCTACTGCCAACTTTAAACGCGTTTTTCTCAAAGTAGTACTTTTTCAACTTCCGTACAAAATATCTCAAAAAATATTGGACCGATCCAGCTGAAATTTATACCACATCTACAAAAGAGTCGTATGTACTAGTTGAACCCTCGTGTTTTCGTTATTTCGGAGAAATAACTTGTTTATCAATGTTTAAAACGCAACTTTTTTGTTTAATAGCTTACAGGGGTTCTTATAAATTTTATTGGTCAACTTAGGAGCTATATATCTAATTTACATTTTCTTCTTCTTCTGAATGTTGCAGGATCTCCGAAAATGACTTTAAATTGTACGAGGTATTTTTTCAGATGTTTTTCATTCGTTCGCATCGCCACCATTTTGTGTTGAAAAATTATTTAAAAAAATATTTTTCAGTAGCTTGAGACAAGTTCTTAAAGGATTCCTTGTTTAAAATGTGAATAAATAACATATGTTTTTCAAATGAATTTGAAATGAGCACTTTTTAAATTTTTGAAAAAAATTAAAGAGCGCCAACTGGGCCTCGATTTGAGAGAACCGGAGTTACGGGCTACTGCTCGAAAATAGGGACACTTTGATTATAACGCGGTTGGGCTGCCGCAGCTGATTGTTCTGTTGCTGTAGAGAGCTCATTGCCACTTGCTGTTGTTGAGTTAAGGCAAGTAAGTCTCGTAAGGCATCCTGAATTTGTGTAAGTTCCTTGGCATCGCCGCATTGTGGGCTGTTGTCAGAATGTTGCGGCTCTTCGTGCTGCTGCTGTTGTGGTTGCGGGACGACACGAATTGCGTCGTCACAGATATCAATCGTATAGATGGATTCGGTTTCACCAATCAGAAAGAGGTTATTTTTAATTAATTTATGATAATGACATAAAAAAATAATGTGGCTTGTTTGGTGAATTTCAAGCATTTGATCTATGATCATATATATTTTCTAACAACGCATAGCAACCCTTATTTTATGAAAACGGAACTATGAACGGGTCAGTAGCTGTAATTTTGTGGAGTGCCGTGAACTAAGCGTTGAGTCTGCACCCTCACAAATACAAAAGTTAACTACCAACAATCCGCAAATCGACAAAATAACACGCGCCGGAGGAAGGACACGCGCAAACCCAGTTTTAACCAATAAGAAATTCCATCGATATGCAATTTGCTAATTTCAAGCGAAATGATGGAATTAAAACGACAGCAACTATTTTAGTATTTATACGACCTATTGTAGTTTTCTTGAGTTATTCGGTTGTTAACGATTGTAAGCATTTTAAATAAACAAGCCGTGAGGTGCGACCCTTGAGGTCCACACGTACAACTTCCCAGTAATATTTACATAAATATTAAAAATATATAACACAATAATAGGTATGGAAATCATACTACTTTTAATAATAAAAATGTACCTCTCATAAAAGTTATTGGAATGACTTAATATTAATCGTAACATCTACGCGAGCGTCAATTGATTATGTAAAGATTTTCGTGGATTGGTTTGATTTAATATTCACGTGGATCAATCGGAGGGGGGACAGGTTACAAAGCCTTTTCTATGTTATTTGTTATTTTCATATCGATGCTTGAAGGACAAAACAGCGCTAGCAAAAATGAATGCAATTTTTGTTATTACGACAGCTGAAGAGATTTTGTCGCGTGTTGGCCATTTTGAATGGTTACGGTCAAAACTGCTAGCACTTCAGCATAATCACTGAATTTGTATTGTTTCAAGATTTTACATCAATGAAACTAATAATTATTTCTTATTTTCTGTTGATTTTGAGAAACATTGATTATGCAGTCAAAAATAGGTTCAATTGCATGTAAAAAGTAAAATTTATGTATTACAAATGATGACGGAAGTAATTGAAATTTTACGAATACTAAAGAACAAAACTTCTAAAAACTACATTTTTTTATTTGATGAAAGCTTTTCAAAGCATATGATCTCAAAAAGTGTTGACTACAACACATTTTACCATTCAAAACGTTGATTATCACAATTGCAAATTTGATTTGATTTGTATTGGTTTTCAAAATTTAAGCAGTTTTTTTCATTAAAGTTAAAACACGGTTCTGTGAAGACTATTAAAAATCTCCGCAAATTATGCAAATAATAATAAACTTTGATTGACTTTACAACAATGTCTTTAGAATAAGAGATTTAAGGTATAAAAATTCGTACGAACCCTTTTACATGGTGACTTTGAATGATTTTTTTTATTTTTAATTCAATTTGTTTTGACATCATGAGAAAATATTTTGCTGGTCTCTACAGAAATTGATAAAAGTTTATAAATTGTATACATATTTATTATCACGATGTTAATTTTATTAATTATTAATTCATTTTTTTATAAAAAAAAAACACTAGTTTTCAATACAGTAGAACCTCGCTATTCGTACACAATTCGTTCTAGCAGGCAGTTCGAATGGCGATTTTTACTAATGGCGAATCATATTTTCGCATAAGATATAATGTAAATTGCATTAATCGGTTCCAAACTCTTTATTTAAACTAATGAGTTGAACAGTAGAAGTAATATATGTACAATTGTATAACTTTTTAATACGATTTTTATTATTTAAACTCTACTTACATACGTATTACAATTCCTCATCACGTTCTATATTAGAAACGTTAGATGATTTTTGGTCCTTTACATATTAAAAAGGTATCCAATGTTGATTGTTTTTGTCTTTTTTTTAGAATCCTGCTAAAATGCTCCATCACATTGTCGTTAAATAAGTTAACGCTCCTATTCGCCACAGCTGTGTTTGGATGTCATTTTTGGACAATGTGTTCTATATTTTCCCAATGGTGACACAATTCTTTAATTTCCTTAGTTGAAATGTTTTCCTCTTTCTCTGAAGACACATCTTCAATCGCTTCCTGTTGTTCTCTCTGTAGCTCTTGAAGTTCTTTAGTTGTCAACCCATGGATTTTCCCAGGGACACAATTTCATTCACTGCAAAAGCTTCCGTGGCAGTGTCTTCTAAGTCTTTCAGTGCCACACAGTCTGGCCACAGATTTCTCCAGGAGGATTTCAGTGTCTTCAAAGAAATTTCATCCCAGGCTTTGTCTATTATTCTCAAGCAATGGAGAGTGATGTGTTGTTGAGCGTGGTCACTTTTGTGATCACTTTTACTTCGTTCTTCTTCCGTGAATAAAAAATGCGGATTTTCTTATTATTAAACGAATTGATTTTTATTAAAAAAAGATTAAAATAAGAGGACTGATGCGAGATTCGCGCGCTTTAAGAATTAAAATTTGACTGACTAAATCAACTATTTTCCGACGGACCAAAGATGTAAAAATGCTACATAAATTGCAATTTGATATTCTCGAAGTAAAAAGTAAGCAAAATGCTTGATTTACTGTCGCGTCTTCAAAATGCACTTGAGTTCATCTTGTGAGGCGATACGATTCAAAACAATCCTCGCTTCGCAAGATAGACACACATGTTAGGCGTTAAATTTCATAACGCTGCAAGAAAGATCTGCGCGACAAATCACCTAATGCCAGCCACTTAAGAAGATGTGAAACTCTTTGGATGTGAAATTAGTGAATAGAAGGGATGTCCAGGTTAGGATAGAAATCGTTATTAGAAGTATCGTTAAAGACAATATTAGTGAGCATAAAAATGAAGAGTTATTACTTAGAATAAAGATTTTATAGATTGGTTAGTTGCTGTAGGTCTAAGAGTATGAGAGGTTTCTGGATGGCAAGGTTGATAGTGGCTTGGGGTGCGGTAACTCCTCCCCCCTTAAGATTCGGCTCCTGACGAATTAAATTTTGAACGTTAACTAGTCGGATTTTAGTTTTACATTTGAAAAAAAAAATATTATGAAAATTATGACAGAAATAACAATTATAATATAGATAGAGGCGCTCATCCAATTGCTAGTTACATGTTTATACTTTTTAATTTTTATTTCCTTTAAGTTCTCCAAATTTGTAGAATAAACTTTTTCTAATGCTAACGGATCTTCTCTTACGTAACTAATGTTTTTTATAATATTCGTTAATATAACATATTTATTATACTGTTCTAGATTATTAATAAAAGTTTGATTTTGGATTGGTAATTGGCATTTCTCAAATTTAATAATATTATTGCCTTTAATTTCTATATTATTATCATTACAAGTTTCTAATACAATTGATTTATTTAAATTTTTTGTTATTACTATATTTGGAGCTACTTTTACAATTGTGGGTTCGAAATTCTTTATCATTTTACAATTATTTATATCAGTTTTCAGAATATTTTTGATGCATTTATCAACGACATGTTTTAATTTTCTTTTTATATTTTCACTTGAATATTCATACACATTTAATTGATTTATGAGAACTTCCGTATAGCGTGTGAAAAGTTCGAAATGCTCATCTTTATTCGGGACTGGAATTACTAGAGTTCTTTAATATTTGCTATTAGTAAAATTTGGAATTTGCAAAACGATAAGTATAACGGAATGTTGTTGAGCTACTGAAATTCTAATATTTTCAAATTTGTAGATATCTATTTTATGGTAGTTGATTTCGTTTGTGTTTAAAATGCTTCTACTCAAAATGCCTAGTTTGCTTGCCATGATTATGTCCTCGATTTAAGGAATTGAGTCCAAAACTGCTCTTAAGTTTTCTTTAATTTAATTTTCTAATTTATATTCTTGGAACTTGTTTTGCAAGGAGTTTGTTTCAGCCGTTAGTTGATTAATTTTGTTAGTAATAAATGACTGTTGGGAGTTAATGTGGAAGGTGTATATTTATCAACCCTCTAGTTATTCTATGGGGGTTCAATGTATTTAGTTTATTGACAATTTGTTGATTTAATAGATGAATTACGTTTAAATGCTGAAGATTTTATGCTAAAACGAACAGACTCAAGGGCTTCCTCGAAAAGAGTTAAATTTACAACGTGAATAATTTTGATAAAATTTTCTATGATATCAACTGGTTCCGTGCGTACTAATATGAAACCGTTGCCTTGTTTGATCTCGTTAATCTCTATGTTTTGCGTGTTAACACTTGCGAAGTAGAAACATAAGGTGAAAATGACGGCGATGATGATGCTTGGAGAGACATTTTTTTGCTCTCATAAGGAGATTTTTATGTATGTTCCTTCTCAGTTTAGGTTTATACCTGAAATGTGGCTCTAATTTCTTATTTCGATGAATATTTCGTACGTAATTCGGATTTAATTCTGTTTCAAAGCGTTTTTTGTTATGATATAAAAGTCTTTTTTCTTGTCCTCGCTCGATTTTTCTTCGTATTAATTCCCATTTATCGGATGAAATGGTGCCGTTATGAATTTTGATAGGCCTCTCTCCGGTGGAAGAATGATGAGTACGGTTGTAAAATTTAACAATTTCTTGTATGCACACGAAATGATCGGGTCTGTTACGTTTTTCCTGATTAAGAAATCTGATATGCTCATTAAGTGTATCGTGGAAACGTTCTATGTCCGAGTTACCAGTTTTAAGGCCTGGGGTGGTAAAGTGTATTTCCACTTTTTCTTTCGCAAGAAAGTTTTTGAGATTGAGTGTAATAGTAGTTTCATTTTCAGTTACTATTTTGTTAAGGGTTGCACATGAACCAAAGTACGTATTTAGAGCAGTTTTAATATCTGGCCAATTTCTAGATTGCATTGGAATAGCTTGTGCAAATTTAGAAAATTTGTCAATTATGGTTAGGAACATAGTGTTTTTGTCTTTGAACCAAATATCTATGTGGATTATTTCATGAGGTCTGCTCGGAATTTCGGTTTTGGAAAATGGAGGCTTGTAAGGTTTCCTTTCATATTTAGCGACATTACAAGTATTACAATTGTACATAACTTTAGTTATATGAATTTTCAAGTTAGGATAATAATATTTGTTTTTTATTTCTCGATAAACTTCATCAATACCCCTGTGATTGTTTTTTAAATGCTCTCGAAGGATTTCTTCTTGCAATTGACTAAGGTTTTCACAATCATATAGGACGTATGGACATTTTAATACTCTTATTTTAGAATTTGGGCTAATCCATTTTAGATACTCATCTTGAAAAATTCGAAATATAGTTATATCTGGGACGTATAGTCCAATAATACCTTTTGATGGAAGGTGGTTTTTGAGAATGTATTTCATTAGCTTTTCATCAAGCTCTCTGCTTTCAAATATGATTCTGTTTCGTCCAAAAAATTTATGTTTTTTAGTAGAATTATATTTACTTTTTTTTTATAATTAACTGATGGCTATATATATTTAAAGGTTTTTCCGATATTTGTATGTATAAAGAGTTATCTTCTTCTGCGCTGTGTATTGTAGCGGCAGCAGAATCAGATACATGTTGGTTTTGTCGTTCGAAGTCTTGGTGGTTCATATTAATTTCAGGTCGAGAAATTGCATCCGCAACTACGTTATCTTTACCTCTGATATATTCTATATCATAGTTGAATTCTTCTAACCGGCATTTCCATCTTTGAAACTTAGAGTTTGGCTCCTTAAGATTTGCAATCCAAGTCAAAGGTCTGTGGTCAGTTCTGATGGTGAACTTCCTACCATAGAGATATGGTCTAAAATACTTCGTAGACCATACGATGGCAAGCAGTTCTTTTTCCACAGTAGAATACATTGTTTCGTGGTCGTTAAGCGTCCTACTAGCGTAACAAATAGGGTGGCCATCTTGTGAGAGGACTGCGCCGATCGAATAATTTGATGCGTCGGTGGTGAGAATAAACACTTTATTAAAATCTGGATAGGACAAAATAGGATCGCTAGTCATTAATAATTTAAGATTTTCGAAAGAATCTATGAAATCTTTATCTTGAGGATTTATTTTAACATTTTTCTTTAAGCGTCATGTAAGGGGTTTAGCTATTTTCGAAAAGTTCTTTATAAATTTACGGTAGAAACCAACCAAGCCTAGAAAGCTCTTTATCTGTTTAACTGTTTTTGGTAATTTAAAATCTAAAATGGCTGTAATTTTACTTGGATTAAGTTTGATTCCATTTTGTGTAACTATGTGCCCTAAAAACTCAGTTTCTTTTTTTAAAAATTCACTCTTATCCATCTGTATTTTTAAATTTGCCTGTTTAAGTGTTTTGAATATTTTATCTAATGATATTATATGTTCTTCTTAGCTTGTACTAAAAACAATAATGTCGTCTAAGTATACATCACAGATTTTTCCAATATGTGGTCTCAAAATAGTGTTCATTAACCGCTGAAATGTCGCTGGAGCATTTTTAAGTCCAAACGGCATTCGCAAAAATTCGTAATGTCCGGTGCCTGTAGAAAAGGCAGTTTTTGAAATATCGGATTCCGCTATTTCAATTTGGTGGAATCCTTTGGCTAAATCGAGCGTAGTGAAGTACATTGTTCTTCCTAACTTGTCCAGTATATCATCAATGACTGGAATTGGGTACTTGTCATCTACAGTAATTTCGTTAAGCTTTCTGTAGTCAACTCTCCATTTCGTTTTTCCGGGTGCGTCCGTTTTCTTCGGCACAACCCAGATTGGAGAGGAATAAGGCGATGAGCTAGGCTTTATGATTTTCTGGTCAAGCATTTCCCGTATCTGCTTTTCCACTTCTTCTACGTGCACTTGAGGGTACCTATAAAGTTTACTCTACACTGCAGAGTTGTGTTTCGTTTTTATTTCGTGCTTAATGACATTTTTATATGGTTTATATTGCAAAAGCAGCTGCACAAGTTTGAACCTTTCTTCAGGGTTTAAGTGTTCAATGCGGAGTTCAGAAAGAGGGCCCTTACATGGTTTTCTTTCGATCTCTTCATTCAGGAGAATTTAAACAGTGTCGAGATACTCCTCGTCTTCAATAGAAAAATATATTGGAATCTCATTTACACCAATCTTAAGTTTCCGATTAACAAAATCGATTACGGTTTCGTAGTTTTTAAAAATATTATTTCCGATTAATCCGTTGAAATATGTATGAAAAGGAAGCTCCACGAATTCCATTTTTTCAGACCCACCAAATTCCTTAAATGGTTTGATGGAACAAAGATAATTACAATTAATTTGCGAATTAACAGTTCGAAGACAGAATGGGGAAGTTTGAATTCTGAGATGTGATTCGCAAATGTTAGGATTTATTATACTCATGCTAGCACCAGTATCTATTATAAATCTCAAGGGTGAATTAAAGGAGTTTATTCGGATATAGGGCAATTTTGATCCTGTGATAGTGTTACCGAGGCAGGGTACCGAAAATTTCCGACCTGGTTGGTGTGGGCGAAATTTGTAGATGCGATTTGTGCAGAATTATCGATATCCATAGGGGTTGGTCTACCAAACCGTCTTATTCTACTCTGTTGAGAAGGGTTTATTTCTGAATTATTTCGATATAGAAGACGATTGTTAGTGTCATTTGCAAGATGATTTTGAGGGTGAAACATGCTATTATTGTGGTTAGTTGTGTAGTTATAATTGCGAGGATATGAATGATGAAAATATTGATTGTTACTGAATTGGTTTGACTGACGAGATTGACCACTATTGCTTCGAAAATTATAGTGTTGTCGATTTTTATTCGAAAAGTTATTTCGAGGATGAAAACTGGCAGGCTGACTAGGATTTCGACTATTTTGTTGAAATATACTATTTGTATTGAAATTTTGATGAAGGAATCCTCCTTGTTGGAGCATTCTAAGAGCTTCTTCCAACGAAAAAGGATTTCTGCATGCGATGAACGTTTTAGATGGTTCAAATAATTTGTGTTTGAACACATCAAAAGCTAATCTTTTATTTGACTCAATTTTTTGCGCAAACTCGGCCGAATTTTTACTGAATTCCAGTTCCGTTTTCACGTTTAACTCACATAACTTTTTAACAATGCTGTTATAAAATTCTACGATTGCACCTTTTGGCCTGATTCTCGCTAATTCGTCAGCGATCAAAAAACTACTTCGGCTATCCGTAAAGTTCGCGTACAGAAGTGACTTAATATCTTCCCACTTGAGTATATGGCTATTTATATCAATAATTATTCTAGCTTTACCTTGGATTTTGGTTTTTATTAGATTGTAGATTATATGCTGTGAATTCGCGTTGTACTTTACCAAAGTTGGTGCGATGATGTCCACTGCATCGATGAAAGGCTTAAGCGGAGACGATTCGCCGTCGAATACTGGTAAGCTTTTTATGTAGCTAATTGGATCTACATCCAAGTTTATTAGTTGGTGACTGTTGTCCTGATTGCCGTCCTGTGCCATTGCGGTAGTTTTGGTAAATTCTCGAATTGGTCGACGTCCAAAGATGTTGATGAGTCCGATAAATTATAAAGTTGATGCACGGTGCGTGCAGATGTGAAATTTTGGGGAATAAAGTTTTGAAAAATAGGATTTGATCCAAGTTGAAATGCGCAATATACGCAAGACGATAAATGCTGAGATATGCAAAATTCGTAGATAATAAACACAATTAGTTATTATTATTATTATTTTGATGAGACGCCACACAACCAGGCTCAGAAGTGGGCTTAGTGACCAATTTGAGTCTACGGTCAACGTCTGTTTTATTAGATACCGCCGCGGTCTCGTTTTTATTATGTTTTATCATTTATATATTGATTAATTTTCAGTTCAAATTTTGAGTTACAACACGCACTTATAATTCGCGGAATAAACGTAAAATGGTTTTCCGAAACCGACTGCGCCAGTGATGTGTTGTTGAGCGTGGTCACTTTTGTGATCACTTTTACTTCGTTCTTCTTCCGTGAATAAAAAATGCGGATTTTCTTATTATTAAACGAATTGATTTTTATTAAAAAAATTAAAATAAGAGGACTGATGCGAGATCCGCGCGCTTTAAGAATTAAAATTGGACTGACTAAATCAACTATTTTCCGACGGACCAAAGATGTAAAAATGCTACATAAATTGCAATTTGATATTCTCGAAGTAAAAAGTAAGCAAAGTGCTTGATTTACTGTCGCGTCTTCAAAATGCACTTGAGTTCATCTTGTGAGGCGATACGATTCAAAACAATCCTCGCTTCGCAAGATAAACAAACATGTTAGGCGTTAAATTTCATAACGCTGCAAGAAAGATCTGCGCGACAAATCACCTAATGCCAGCCACTTAAGAAGATGTGAAACTCTTTGGATGTGACATTAGTGAATAGAAGGGATGTCCAGGTTAGGATAGAAATCGTTATTAGAAGTATCGTTAAAGACAATATTAGTGAGCATAAAAATGAAGAGTTATTACTTAGAATAAAGATTCAATAGATTGGTTAGTTGCTGTAGGTCTTAGTATGAGAGGTTTCTGGATGGCAAGGTTGATAGTGGCTTGGGGTGCGGTAACTGGAGGATATTAAAATGGTTCTGTGTCAGAGGTCACTTCGAAACATCTTTGAAACAGTGCTTTTGTAAAGTTTTTTGAAGTTTGAAATGACATGCTGATCCATCGGCTGGATAAGTGGAGTGGTGTTAGGGGGCAAAAATCTCACTTGAATGAAATTGTATTCACCAGTCAGATCTTCTTCCAAACCTGGAGGGTGAGCAGGAGCGTTGTCCAGTACCAGAAGAGCTTTGAGTGGTAAATTTTCTTTGCTCTAGATACGTTTTCACACTTGAGGCAAACACTTCATACTTCCACTGTGTGAAAAACTAGTTTGTTACCCAAGCTTTAGGATTAGCCCTTCACATTACACCCAGGTTACTTTTGATGATTTTTCTTAAAAACTCTTGGATTTTCTGAGTGGTAGACTAGTAGCGGTTTTATTTTGAGGTCTTCACTTGCGTTGGCACACAGCAAGAGTGTAAGCCTGTCTTTCATAGGCTTATGCCCTGGCAATGATTTCTCCTCTTTTGTGATGTAGGTCCTCCTTGGCATCTTTTTCCAAAAGAGGCCAGTTTCCTCACAATTAAAAACTTGGTTAGGAGAAAATGCATCATTTTCTACAAAGATTTTAAATTCACCAACAAACTTTTCAGCAGCATCTTTATTTGAACAAGCAGCCTCCCCGTGCCGAACGACACTATGAATTCCACCTCGCTTCTTAAATCGATCAAACCATCCCCTACTTGCTTTGAATTCATCACTTTTTGTACCACTTGTTCCAGGAGTGTCTTGTTTTAGGTCGTCATCCAATCTTTTCGCTTTTTCCCAAATAATTGCTTCAGAAATGCTGTCATCTGCAAGTTGCTTCTCGTTGATCCAAACTAACAAAAGTGTTTCCACTTGTTCAATTACAGGTGGTCTATTGACGGCAAGAACTGTCACTCCTTTTGCTGCATTAGCCTCTTTTAATACGTTTTTATTTTTTAATATAGACGATTTTCTTGACTTAGCCATTCCATAGTGAGTAGCTAAGGCTGTCACACGAGTCCCACCTTCAAACTTTGAAATGATTTCTTTTTTAAATTCAATCGTTACTCTCACTGCTTTCCGTTTGGAAGAATCACTTTTTATTTTTGGACCCATAGCAACACTATTATTATTTTAAAAAAACAGCGAGTACATACAAGACTGAACACGTGTTGAAGTAAAGAGGAAGCGGCCAGCACAGCTAGGAGCGGGGAGTGGCCGGTGCGGTGCAAAGTTGCGCGAGTGGCGCATGCGTGCACGCAGTCCGAATCGCGAAAAAGCGTACGAATGACGATTTAAATTTTACTTGAACAAGTTGTACGAATAATGAGTTGTACGAGTAGAGAGGCGGACGAATAGCGGGGTTCCACTGTATTTGTTTTTTATTAAATTAACAAATGGCTTCAAAGATTTTTTTTTAAATTTAAAAACATCATTAAAATGTTAATACGCGTTGATTGACTCCTTAATGATGCAAAGATTATATTTGGTTCTCGAGATATAATGATTGACATAAATGACCATGAAGGACATGATGACTTGTAATGATTTTTTATTTTTAATGTAATTTTTTCTTGATCATGAAAAAAAACTTGGTGTTTTTTTACAACAACTGTTTGCAGTGTATGAATTTTATAAATATTGATTACTGCGACTTGAAAATAAAATTGAAAATTTGATGTTTTTGAAAAAACTCCAATTTTTTGCACTTTTTTTTCAAAAAATTAAAAAACAGCTCGAACATTTTTTTTAAAAAATTGATAGAATTACGCAAATGTTAATACGCGTCGATTGACACCTTGATTAAGAAAATCGTACGTTTGGTTCGCGAGATATAGCGCATGACAGGGTTGACCTTCAAGGGGTGAGAACAGCAAACCCCCCGACCGAAGTGTCCCAAAAACTAATCAGCTCTTAAAATTGCAAAGATGCTTCGATTAACACCTTAACGAAGTCGATACGACTTTGTTTACGTGAGTTATGCTCGTAGAAAAACTGTCCGCGAACGCACGTACGTACGTACATACACACACACACACATACATACTTCTTTCTAAAAACACTTAAAATATACTCGTAAGACCTCAAAACGAAAAGATATGTTGAAAATTTAAATTTCGATTTTCGAGGCGATTACAAAAACTTCCCATATACTGGGAAGTTAATAATGTGGCTTGTTTGGTGAATTTCAAGCATTTGATCTATGATCATATATATTTTCTAACAACGCATAGCAACCCTTATTTTATGAAAACGGAACTATGAACGGGTCAGTAGCTGTAATTTTGTGGAGTGCCGTGAACTAAGCGTTGAGTCTGCACCCTCACAAATACAAAAGTTAACTACCAACAATCCGCAAATCGACAAAATAACACGCGCCGGAGGAAGGACACGCGCAAACCCAGTTTTAACCAATAAGAAATTCCATCGATATGCAATTTGCTAATTTCAAGCGAAATGATGGAATTAAAACAACAGCAACTATTTTAGTATTTATACGACCTATTGTAGTTTTCTTGAGTTATTCGGTTGTTAATGATTGTAAGCATTTCAAATAAAAAAATATATCACACCTAGATGTGATTAGTTTAACTGACGCCCGAGCAGGGATCGCGTTCGCGTCATTTTCAATAGTAAAGTATATCATGATAATCAAACATGTACTATCGCTTATTCCGCTTTACGATAACCAAATGCAGCGTGGTTTTTTAGCAATGGATAAACCCCACGATCCAAGTGAAATTGTTTTTACGGAAGGAGCTGCCCTAGTAAATCAGACCACCAGGATAAACGGGATTCACCCGGGAGTGACGTTGACCATACGTACAGCGAAGCGGTCCACCCAAAAGAAAAATAGTGCAGATCAGCATCCTTTATCTATCAATATAAGCCAAACAAAATTGTTAGAAATCTTTGTGACTCAATAATATAGACTCATATTCAAAAATTAGTTCAAGTCAAATAAAAATACAAATATTCAAAAAAATTCATTCAAATCGAATTTAAACACCAACATTCAAAAATTCGTTGAAATCCAATTTAAACACAATTCAGACAATAAAGACTTCGCAAAAATTTCACCTAGTTACCTTGTGAATTTTTTATATGTAAATTTAATACACGTATTGCTGTTTTATTATATTCGAAATATTGTGAAGTGAGAAGTGATATTGTGCGATTTGGTGGTCTGTGGTCCATTAAGAATCTAATCGAACGCGTTCAATCATGGCGAATCCAAACAATCCAATTAGACGCACAGTCCTAAACGCTAACAATATTCCCAACCGACGAAATACAGCTCCCAATGTTCCCCGTCCTAATGGTCATTCAAACAAAAACGCACGCGGCATAAGTCGAAGTGAATTAATGAACTTAGTGACACGACTTGTGTCCAAAAGTCTGCAAACTCAAGGCAGACAATTGTTTACCACTTTTATGAATTCGGCCGTCAGAATTGATAACGACATCGATCAACTCATTAACCCCGGGAACGATCGAAATCTGAACGAGAGGGATCGCATTCCAGATGTCGTTAAGAGTCTTCGTGATTTTTCTGGGCAGCCAGGAGAATTCTCATCATGGAAAAAGAGTGTCGAAAGGATACTCGCCATCTTTGACCATCTGAGGGTAACGGCTAAATATTACGGTATCAAAGAAGTCATACGTAATAAAATCGCAGGACAAGCTGACATAGCATTGGAGTCTTACAACACGCCCTTGAATTGGAAAAAGATATCCAAATGACGGTTTTGACTGCGGTCACGGAGTCAACGCGGCTCATTGCGTCGGCGACCATGTTGTTGGAACCAATGATGTAACGAATTTCTGTGATGAATTGGGCGACGAAAAACAGCTGATTCAACTGTATGGGGTGTAGTTTCTCATGATTTTGCTGGAATGCACTCAGAAGGACTGGTAGTTGGTGAAAATGGTGCAGTACAGTGCTTTCAGTATGTGCCAGGAATGTGGGACGGTGAGATAGACGGCGTGCAGTTCCCTGCAGTAGAATTGATAACGACATCGATCAACTCATTAGCCCCGGGAACGATCGAAATTTGAACGACAGGGATCGCATTCCAGATGTCGTTAAGAGTCTTCGAAGTTTTTCTGGGCAGCCAGGAGAATTCTCATCATGGAAAAAGAGTGTCGAAAGGATACTCGCCATCTTTGACCATCTGAGGGTAACGGCTAAATATTACAGTATCAAATAAGTCATACGTAATAAAATCGCAGGACAAGCCGTCATAGCATTGGAGTCTTACAACACGCCCTTGAATTGTAAAAAGATATCCAAATGCATTACTCTGCATTAAGACGATAAAAAGTATTTAGGCACCCTCGAATATCAAATGATAACTACGCAAACAATTGCCTAACTAACATCCGCGGAGCACAGAAGAATAAACCGACACCTGTTCCTCCAAGGTGCAGTTTCTTCCAAAACCGCGTTCTTCCAGTTCCGGCACTAAGAGTATTTATTCCTGACCTTGTGTGCAACCCCAAGGACCCCCGCGACTAAAAATTTAACAATAACCAGCAACAATTCAATTATTCGCAATCACAGGGTACCCCTTACCAATTCCTCCCAAATCTCAGCTTAGAGCGGAACCAATGGACGTGGATCGATTCATCTACTCCACTACTATTATTTACCAAAACAGACAGCAAAAATGAAGATGTTTGCATAAACGCGAACATTCTCAGGAAATGCAATGCCCAAACAAATTTCAAATACCTTTCCACACTCGAGCCAAGTCAATAGCAGAAAATCAAGGTAACTATGAAAGCTATTCAAGATGAAGATCAAAGACACGACATGCCTTTGACAAATTACATAGATGCAAACGACTACTTATCCTCAATCGTGACTGATAATTTAGACCAAACTGAAAACTTCGCTTATATTTATTTTTTAGACTAAGGCATTCTTCACTTCCATATTTCGAACATAAACTGGGGAGTGGAGAAACATTTAAATTTTTAATTGATACAGGTTCTAACAGAAATTATGTTCAACCGAGACAAATACGTAACCGTCTTCTCAATAAAAAACCATTTTATGCGAATTCACTTGGTGGAAATATCGAGACAACTGCTTGGTCCACCAATCGTGAAACACAAATTCTTTATATTGCCTAGTCTCATTACGTTTGACGGGGTTATCGGAAACGACACTTTAAAAAAAAAATGCAAGCCGTGATCCACACTAACAATATCCTCATGAGTATTTACGCAAACATCATAATTTCATTTAGACAACACATTTTAGAGCATGTTAACAATATTAGTTTGAAAATATCGCATCTAAATCAGAATCAGTTGAACAGAATAAAAAAAAATTATTTACAGTTGTCCTAACCTATTTTCCGATCCAGACGAACGTCTTATCTACATAACGACTGTGAAAGAAGAGATAAGAACCCTAACAAACGGCACCATATACTCTAAATCATATCCGTATCCTATGTCTTTGAAAGATGAAGTAGAAAAACAAATAAAACAACTACTCGATGACAGAGTCATCCGGCCGTCTCGGTTCCCCTACAACCTTCATGTATGAGTCTTACCGAAAAATGCGGATGTGTCAGTTAAAAAAGGTACACAATGGTAATTGATTATCGAAAACTTAATTCGGTTACTGTATCAGACAGATACCTTTTACCTGAAATTGGTGAAGTACTTGCTAACCTAGGACAAAACAAATACTTTACCATAATAGACCTCAAAAATGTGTTTCATCAGATCCCTCTAAAACAATCGGACTTTGCGAAAACTGGGTTCTCCATAAAAAATGGCAAATTTGAGTTCATAAGACTCCCTTTTGGGCTTCAAAATGCCCCCTCCAAATTCCAAAAGGGACTCGAAGACATCTTGAGAGAACATATCCGCAAACGTTGCTATGTTTACATAGATAATATTGTTATTTTCGGGAAAAACGACGATGAACATTTTAAAAATCTGATGACAGTTTTCAAAACTATCGAAAATGTCAATATGAAGATTCAATTGGACAAGTGTGGATTTCTTCGCAAAGAAGTAGAGCCCCTCGGCTACGTGATTGGAAAGCATGGTATCGTGACCAATCTAAAAAGAGGTCCAGGCGATTGTCGACATGGTTCCTCCAAGAACTTTCAAGGAACTGCGATCATTCTTTGGTATGTCAGCGTATTATCGTCGATCTATTAAAAACAACGCTAGATTAGCGAAACCCCTGACATTGCTTCTGAGAGGATATCATGGACGGGTATCCAAAAATATTTCAAAGAACAAAACTATTCATCTTTATGATACAGCTATCGAGACATTTAACAAAATCAAAAGATTGTTTGTCTCAGAGGAAATCAGCCTTAAACATCCAAATTTCAATAAACCGTTCGAACTCATGGAAGATGCTTCAAACTATGCCATTGGTGCCGTCTTATCACAAGTTGGTGGACCAATAAGATTTCTCTCTCGAACATTGAGTAGCACAGAAAAAAACTATGCTACAAACGAAAAGGAAATGTTCGCCATCATCTGGACATTAAATTCCTTTAGAAATTTTCTCTATGGTTCTCGTAATGTCACCGATCACCAACCTCTCTCTCACGCCCTTTCTAACAAAAATAACAACACTAAACTGAAAAGGTGGAAATCTATCCTAGAGGAATACAACTATGAGCTGCAGTATAAACCTGGTAGGACTTATGTGGTCACAGACGCTTAATCGAGACCACCTCAATCAACAGTTATCCACTCTATGACTTCTGCCAAACACAGTGATGATAATTCATCACACAACCTGATAACCACCGTAGAAGTTCCATTAAACGTATTCCGAAACCAACAAATCTTCAAGATAGGACAAGAGGATAGTTATCAGATTATCAATCCTTTTAACAACTATACGAGACATATTTTCATCAAACACAGCTACAAGTATACAGAAAAAGATATGATCGACATCTTCAAAAGATACCTTAATCTAAATACTATCAATGGTATTACTACAGAAGAGGAAATAATGGGAAAAGTTCAGGAGATATATCCCTGTCACTTTGGAAATATTAAAATCCGGTTCACTCGGAATCTTGTAGAAGATATCACGAGCAAAACGGAGCAAGAAGAAAGAATCTTGCAAACACATCAGAGAGCTAATCGCAATGCGGAAGAAAATAGACTACAATTGCTCGAAAACTTCTATTTTCCTAGAATGTCGTCCAAAATCTAAACTCTCGTCAGTCTATGTACCACTTGCAAGGAAAGCAAGCACAATTGACATCCAAATCATCCACAACTGAAACCAACATCTTTACCCAACTATCCAGGTCACACTGTGACTTGATATCTTCTCAACAGAAAAATACCGTGTACTTACAGTCATTCATAAATCCACGAAATTTACCCAGGCGAAAACTATACCCTTAAAGTCCATCGAAGATATCAAGGAGCTATTAAGAGACATTTTATCTTTCTTCTGCATCCCTGCAATGTTTTCATTGACAACGAAGGCGCATTGCGATCCCTGACTTTAAGATGAATGATGGAGGATGATCTAAACATCTACACAACACCCCCTTATAAAAATGAGGGTAATGAGCAGGTAGAACGATTCCATTCTACACTCATTGAAATTATGAGGTGTTTGAAAAATGACGGTCCCACCCGTACGTTTCAAGAGCTGCTGGCACGCGCGGTCAGGAAAAAACAAGTAGAAATGTTATACGGTTGAACCTCAAGAATGAATCCCGAAGAATTCGAGAGAACCCGCCTTTCAAACATCAAAAAATTAAAGCAAACAGCACAAGGATCTAAACTTTCACAACAAGACTAGAAAACCTATTAACAATTATCAGAGAGGGCAAGCCATTTACGTAAGAAAGAATAAAAGAATCGGTTCCTCCGATATCAACAAGAAATCGTACATAAAAATAGCAATACTGCTGTACTAAAACAATCAGGAAAGATCATACACAAAAGCAATATTAGAAGTTAATTCTCTATTACAGGTCTTGTCTTTCAACATTTCATTATAAAGTTCAAATTCTCGAATATACGAATTCCCAAATTATTACTCTTAATTCCGCAACGCCAAGATAAAGACGGGAAACTTCAAAATTATACATGATTTCAATTTAGGCGAATACGAACAGGCAACTTTTGGACTGACTAACATTATCCAGGACGATATTCTACATGACAATCCATTACAACCATATCTCCTGCACAAACTACAAAAACACGGGATTTGTTAGAAAACTTAAAACCCATGTTATGTTGCACAGCCGCTAGGTTGACCGCCACTGAGCTGCCTCATGACCGAGAAGTTATAGTGGGTGTTCAGTCATGGCAGGCCCCGAAAAAACAGAGGAGAAAAATATCCCACTAGCGACCGCATTGGACAGAGAGTCGAACTTGAGAGTTTGGTCGGAATACGGTCGAAAGGTTTGAGTGTGGAAAATTATAGTGAATAAATATACAAAGTCGTAATTAGAATCAATAAATATATTCATAATTGTGAATGACTTTTGTGTTTAAATTATTTGTGAAACAAAATATCAACGAACAAAAAAATCATTTAAGAGAACTTTGAAAAACTGCATCTAAGATTTGTGCAAAAGTGAATCTCTATCAGAATATTTTTGAAAGCCGAATTTTGCAATAACTGCCGTTAATTTCTAACAGTAGTTCGATTTATCAAAATACTACGATTTTTTTGGAATTTTTAAGTTGTAAGTCAGTTTCAAATTCAAAAGGAGAGTCGGAACTTGAACCTGCAAGAGGTTGGATGAATAACGGGTGATTGTTTTTTCGGCAAATTTAATACCTCATAATTTTTACGTTTGTGCTAATAGAGTCTCGTTTTCAAATCGCTTGAAAAGTTTAATTTTCGGGAAAATATGTTCAAAAAACAGATAATATTTGTCTATGCACATTTTTTCGAGTTTAACGAATGCAACTTGAATTTCCCTTTACGATTGCGGGACCCACGCACGTGTTTATGGATTTTTGTGAAGAAAAAAAACAAATTGATAAAGACACGTTATTGTTGCCATCGTGCGTTGGCAGGAGTTAACGACTTCGAATGGTGAATTTTCCCAATTGTGTTAACAGTGAGATCGGCTATAATGATTTAGTTCGCTTTTCAAGACAGCACTTGAAGTGTGGTGATGGCTTGTTTGCAAGCACGAGGTCGGGAAGTTTGATTTACGACAATAAGCCATATAAGCTACCAAAGGATCTCGTCACATAGCAGAGTTTTGTTTCCACACGGACTGAGGGCGAGTGTTAGAAAGGATCAACACACTCAGTCCCAGGTGATTCCACCCTGATTTATTATATCTGAGCATGAACGCTTGAACTGCTTTGAGAGGAGCCAAACCGATCATATTAACCATCAAGTGACCGATACCGACCGATACTTTTTTAAAGAATTTACTTGCTTCGATGGAGGTGAAGATACAAGTGGAACAACGAATTTAATTTACACTAACCCCAATTTTAGTACCAACGATGAAAAGCGCTCGTTGTCGCTCAGGGACTAAAGGGTGAGTTATCTCTTTGGTTACCTTTGCAAATTGAATATTATTATTTTTATCTATGATAATCTTGTTAAAAATTGGTTTGTTCGGTATGAACTAGATTTGCGCCTCATTATTTATGTTTGATAATAATTAAGATAGCTGATAATGTTTTTTCTGAAACAAATAATCTAGAAGTACAACTATGAATAAATTTATAGTGGATTAAATAATCATCCAGAGTTTCCTTGAGGGCTATTCCCCTTTAATGAATTCAACTTCCAGCAGATAGAGAAATATCTCGACCAAGGTAAGTAATTAAGTGGAGCTAGCGCGCATGAAATATGCGACTGCGCAAGCGCTGGGTCGAGGTCGGATGGGACCAGGTAGACACAGCCTGGTGAGCTCCACTGAAGTTCGCCTTCTAAGCGGGAGTGACACTGTTGCCCGCGAGATTTGTTTGCTCGTGCAGTAATCGGGTTTTCCCCGTCTATCGGCGGATCGATTACGCGAATTGCGATTAAAGTAGCAGATGTGTTTACTCTCTCTGGTAGGTTTCTGATCGCAATATTTGGGTTCTCGGTGCGCGCGGGATTTTTGGGGAACATTGTAGAGTACAGTAGGAGGTATAGCCTCAACTCAGATAATGATGTTTGTTTGGATTCTCTTTTTGTGATATTCTTTTGGAAGAAATTTCGTAATCGGGCAAGTAGATGGCTGAATCTTTATAAATGAGATTCGGGACCTGCTAGAGAAACGTACCCACGACGTTACGCGCCAAACTGAGTTGGCCTGCCAGCAACGATCGAATCTTAAGCCAGGTAGAAGCTGAACCTGAATTCGTCAAAAGCGTTCCATGCTTCGTTCCGGGGACTTCACGTCCCTCAGGTAAACAGGTACAAACCTGTTTGCCTTGAAATTTCAAAGCGATACCGTTCGCCAACCAACTCATTCATTTCATAATAAACGCTCTCTAAATTTCATTGGTACAGCGTGGAAGTGAATTGATGAGAATGCAGAAATTGAAGACTACATAACGATAAAAGAAAAAATGAACAACGTCTTGTGCAACAACAAGAGACAAGTGGTCATCAAAAAATCGCTCAATGATCGTCTGAATAATATAACTTTAACAAAAAATAAACTTATAACTTTTAGGCAAAATAATGAGAAATATAAAGCAGAATATGTATTTAGTTTACAATATAAACTAAGGATAATTAAACAAGAATTTACAAATACAGAATATGCCGTAAATTTAGCTATAAGAAAATCGTCAATACAGTAGTGTGTAGTGTACTAAGAGTACACTTCACTCTGACTAGACGTCGTAAATCACTGACGATGACGATCACCCATAACTATATATTTAGATCGAGCACAATCCCCACGTTCCACGTGCTGCATTGGTCAGCGTAATGCCCTAAGTAGCTCATGGCTGGTCGTCGTCTAGACGAGTGAAAAGGGGTCATTTATGACCTCATAAAAATCGAATTCATAAACCACAGATGTCCGTGGGAACGAGATTTGTTTATGAAGCTAATTAATTTTTGGTCAAACATAATCTGACCCAATGCATGAGTATGCTGATTGCTGAGAATGTACATAGAATAACATCCCTACTTTCAGTTCTAGAGTAAGTTATATGTACATAAATTTTATTATAAAAGAACTGTAGATTAAGGAATAAGACCAGAGTTAATTCAGAAACCAGACTGCAATATTCGGCAAGTGTTTTGAACACAAGTTGCTCTCCTGCCATATACGGCAGCACCAGACTCTTAGAAATATAGGCATTTCGCGTGCCATTGTGTTTAGCGCTTGTCGCTGGAAACTAGGTAAAATTATAATGTCGTTCTTTAGAGATGAGCAGTAGAAACAAACATGTTACAAGTGTTATCAAAAATGAAACAAAACTAGTTACCAGCACTCTCAATATGAAAAAAATTGGCTTTTTCAACGACAGAAGAAGCCTTGATATTTTCTAATGTTAAAGTAATAACAAACCATCTTTCACTTCTATATTTTGTAAACATTTCTGTTACAACACAAGAAATATTTGAACAAATAATTCTAGAACCCGTTAAAAAGAAAAATGTAATCGAAAATCCTCACAATATCATTTTGTGAACATTTGACCAAATATTGACCGTTATTAAAGATTGTAATAATTATCTAAGCTTATTTATATGTGATCAAACTAATTTTTTAGAAATAAGTAATTCAACATGCATTCCCGAAATCCTCAACAGTTCCGAGTCTACTTGTAGCAAAGCAAATGGTCAACAAATAACTACGCTAAAAGAAGTCACTCCCGGCGTGTTAATACTCAACGAATTCCAAGGAAACGTAGAAATTGACAACATCCCAAAACAAGCCGCAAAGTGTGACCCTTGAGGTCCACGCGGTCAACTTCCCAGTAATATCTAGATAAACACTAAAAATATTAAACACAATAATAATTTTGAAAATAGTACTACTTTAAATAATAATAATGAGAGGTATTCATAGCAGTAACAGGAATGAGTTAATATTAATCATATCATCTACGGGAGTATCCATTGATGACGTAAGGTTTTTGGTGGATGTGGGTAGATTTATTTGATCGATCAATCGGTGGGTACCTTTTCTACGTTATTTGAAAATACATCGATGATTGAAGGACAGAAGAGCGCTAGCAAAAATGAATGCAGTTTTTATTATTACGCCCACTGAAGAGATTTTGTCGCGTGATGGCCATTTTGAATAGTTCCGTTCAAAATTCCCATGAGTTCAGCATAATCACTGAATTTATATTTTTTCACGCTTTAACATCAATGAGATAAATAATTACTTTATACATTCTATTGATAAGTTTTGAATATGCAGTCAAAAAAAGGTTCAATTGCAAGTAAAAAGTAAAATGTATTACAAATGATAATGGAGAAGGTAATCGAAATCTTACGATTACTTAAGATTAAATCTTCTAAAAACTTCAATTTTTTATTTGATGAAAGCCTTTTAAAGCATATGATCTTGCAGAGTATTGACTACAACACATTTTACCCTTCAAAGCGCTGATTACCACAAACGCAAATTTGATTGAAATTTTGATGGTTTTCAAAATTCAACTAGTTTTTTTTTAATTAAAAGACTGTAAAAACTATTAAAAATCTGCTCAAGTTATGCAAATATTTCAAAACTTTGATTGAATTTACAACATTTTATTTCGAATAAAAGATATAAAGTGATATAATTCTTATGAATCCTCTTTACATGGTAATGTTGAATGATTTTTTATTTTTTATTTGTTTTTTTTTTCATAATCATGGAAGAAAATTTTGCAGGTTTCTCTTCAAAAACTGATAGCAATGTGCAAACCAGGTTAAAAAAATATTTTTTATGAAAAAACTCTAATATTCGCGTTTTCTTCTATTAAATTGAAAAAAAAACGGCTGAAACGAATCACAAAAACAAAAATCACAAATATGTTAATACACGTTGATTGGCACCTTAATCATGCAAATATTATATCTGGTTCGTGAGATATAGTGAATGACAGAAATGACTTTGAAGATCATGATGACTGTTAATGATTTATATTTTTTTATTTAATTTTTTTCGTAACGATGACAAAATGTTTTGATGTTGTTTTTGCAAGCATTGCTTGGAGTATATAAATTATTTAAAAATTGATAACTGTGTTCCAAATATCGGGTTAAAAATTTATTGTTTATGAAAAAAGCCTAATTTTTTGCACCCTTTTTCCTTAAATTAAAAAGCGGCTTCAGCGATTTTTTTCCAAAATTTGACAGATTCACACAAATGTCAATACTCAAATCGAATGTTTGGTTCGCGAGATATAACGCATGACAGAAATGACCTTCACAGAGGCAAAACAACAAACACTCCCGGCCGAAGTTTCCCAAAAACTAATCAGCAACAAAGGCGATACAACTTTGTATACGTGAGTTATGTTCGTAGAAAAAAGTGTCCACGAACGTAAGTACGTACGTACGTAAACACACACACATATATCCCCTTCTCAAAACATTTTATATATACTCTATACACCTCAAAACGTAAAGCAATGTTGAAAATTTCAATTTCGATTTTCGAGGAGATTACAAGAACTTCCCATATACTGGGAAGTTAAAAACTAAATGGAACATTCGTTATAAAGATTAACAATGCAACTATCAAAGCTAACGCACGTGTCTTTACAGCCAATGAGATATCTAGCCTGACAGCATTACCAACAATCTTTCAACCTACACCCAAGGAGAAATGATGCACGAGCTCCATTCTCATAGCACCAGAACTATCGAACTCCTCAAAAAGGACAGCATCATCGAAAAGCTATAAAGCTATAGCCTCACATTGCTCCTATTCGAAGTTCAGGTAATAGCCATATTACTCAGGTCGCACAGCATCAACATCAACCAAAAGGCTGCAGAAATATCCACCGAACTTCAAGGCCATGGCACATTCAGATCAGAGCGAGAGGCTCCAAATAACCATCATCAGATTACAATAGCTGCAATGTCACGGCGATTCTACAATACCCCCTTTTTCTGAAAACAGATGAAGACATCTGTACTTAAGGTGTGAGGAGTTAACGGCCACCAATCTGCAAATCGATAAAACAACATGCGCCGGAAGAAGGACTCGTGCAAACTCAATTTTATCCAATAAACAAATTCATCGATATGCTGGGATTTTAGTATTTAAACGACCTATTGTAATTTTCTCGAGCTAGTCGTTTGTCATTGAAATATTTGCATAACTTGAGCAGATTTTTAATAGTTTTTACAGTCTTTTAATTAAAAAAAACTAGTTGAATTTTGAAAACCATCAAAATTTCAATCAAATTTGCGTTTGTAGTAATCAGCGCTTTGAATGGTAAAATGTGTTGTAGTCAATACTCTGCAAGATCATATGCTTTAAAAGGCTTTCATCAAATAAAAAATTGAAGTTTTTAGAAGATTTAATCTTAAGTAATCGTAAGATTTCGATTACCTTCTACATTATCATTTGTAATACATTTTACTTTTTACTTGCAATTGAACCTCTTTTTGACTGCATATTCAAAACTTATCAATAGAATGTATAAAGTAATTATTTATCTCATTGATGTTAAAGCGTGAAAAAATATAAATTCAGTGATTATGCTGAACTCATGGGAATTTTGAACGGAACTATTCAAAATGGCCATCACGCGACAAAATCTCTTCAGTGGGCGTAATAATAAAAACTGCATTCATTTTTGCTAGCGCTCTTCTGTCCTTCAATCATCGATGTATTTTCAAATAACGTAGAAAAGGTACCCACCGATTGATCTATCAAATAAATCTACCCACATCCACCAAAAACCTTACGTCATCAATGGATACTCCCGTAGATGATATGATTACTATTAACTCATTCCTGTTACTGCTATGAATACCTCTCATTATTATTATTTAAAGTAGTAGTATTTTCAAAATTATTATTGTGTTTAATATTTTTAGTGTTTATCTAGATATTACTGGGAAGTTGACCGCGTGGACCTCAAGGGTCACACTTTGCGGCTTGTTTTGGGATGTTGTCAATTTCTACGTTTCCTTGGAATTCGTTTAGTATTAACACGCCGGGAGTGACTTCTTTTAGCGTAGTTATTTGTTGACCATTTGCTTTGCTACAAGTAGACTCGGAACTGTTGAGGATTTCGGGAATGCATGTTGAATTACTTATTTCTAAAAAATTAGTTTGATCACATATAAATAAGCTTAGATAATTATTACAATCTTTAATAACGGTCAATATTTGGTCAAATGTTCACAAAATGATATTGTGAGGATTTTCGATTACATTTTTCTTTTTAACGGGTTCTAGAATTATTTGTTCAAATATTTCTTGTGTTGTAACAGAAATGTTTACAAAATATAGAAGTGAAAGATGGTTTGTTATTACTTTAACATTAGAAAATATCAAGGCTTCTTCTGTCGTTGAAAAAGCCAATTTTTTTCATATTGAGAATGCTGGTAACTAGTTTTGTTTCATTTTTGATAACACTTGTAACATGTTTGTTTCTACTTCTCATCTCTAAAGAACGACATTATAATTTTACCTAGTTTCCAGCGACAAGCGCTAAGCACAATGGCACGCGAAATGCCTATATTTCTAAGAGTCTGGTGCTGCCGTATATGGCAGGAGAGCAACTTGTGTTCAAAACACTTGTCGAATATTGCAGTCTGGTTTCTGAATTAACTCTGGTCTTATTCCTTAATCTACAGTTCTTTTATAATAAAATTTATGTACATTTAACTTACTCTAGAACTGAAAGTAGGGATGTTATTCTATGTACATTCTCAGCAATCAGCATACTCATGCATTGGGTCAGATTATGTTTGACCAAAAATTAATTAGCTTCATAAACAAATCTCGTTCCCACGGACATCTGTGGTTTATGAATTCGATTTTTATGAGGTCATAAATGACCCCTTTTCACTCGTCTAGACGACGACCAGCCATGAGCTACTTAGGGCATTACGCTGACCAATGCAGCACGTGGAACGTGGGGATTGTGCTCGATCTAAATATATAGTTATGGGTGATCGTCATCGTCAGTGATTTACGACGTCTAGTCAGAGTGAAGTGTACTCTTAGTACACTACACACTACTGTATTGACGATTTTCTTATAGCTAAATTTACGGCATATTCTATATATGTAAATTCTTGTTTAATTATCCTTAGTTTATATTGTAAACTGAATACATATTCTGCTTTATATTTCTCATTATTTTGCCTAAAAGTTATAAGTTTATTTTTTGTTAAAGTTATATTATTCAGACGATCATTGAGCGATTTTTTGATGACCACTTGTCTCTTGTTGTTGCACAAGACAACACACAAGTTGTTCATTTTTTCTTTTATCGTTATGTAGTCTTCAATTTCTGCATTCTCATCAATTCACTTCCACGCTGTACCAATGAAATTTAGAGAGCGTTTATTATGAAATGAATGAGTTGGTTGGCGAACGGTATCGCTTTGAAATTTCAAGGCAAACAGGTTTGTACCTGTTTACCTGAGGGACGTGAAGTCCCCGGAACGAAGCATGGAACGCTTTTGACGAATTCAGGTTCAGCTTCTACCTGGCTTAAGATTCGATCGTTGCTGGCAGGCCAACTCAGTTTGGCGCGTAACGTCGTGGGTACGTTTCTCTAGCAGGTCCCGAATCTCATTTATAAAGATTCAGCCATCTACTTGCCCGATTACGAAATTTCTTCCAAAAGAATATCACAAAAAGAGAATCCAAACAAACATCATTATCTGAGTTGAGGCTATACCTCCTACTGTACTCTACAATGTTCCCCAAAAATCCCGCGCGCACCGAGAACCCAAATATTGCGATCAGAAACCTACCAGAGAGAGTAAACACATCTGCTACTTTAATCGCAATTCGCGTAATCGATCCGCCGATAGACGGGGAAAACCCGATTACTGCACGAGCAAACAAATCTCGCGGGCAACAGTGTCACTCCCGCTTAGAAGGCGAACTTCAGTGGAGCTCACCAGGCTGTGTCTACCTGGTCCCATCCGACCTCGACCCAGCGCTTGCGCAGTCGCATATTTCATGCGCGCTAGCTCCACTTAATTACTTACCTTGGTCGAGATATTTCTCTATCTGCTGGAAGTTGAATTCATTAAAGGGGAATAGCCCTCAAGGAAACTCTGGATGATTATTTAATCCACTATAAATTTATTCATAGTTGTACTTCTAGATTATTTGTTTCAGAAAAAACATTATCAGCTATCTTAATTATTATCAAACATAAATAATGAGGCGCAAATCTAGTTCATACCGAACAAACCAATTTTTAACAAGATTATCATAGATAAAAATAATAATATTCAATTTGCAAAGGTAACCAAAGAGATAACTCACCCTTTAATCCCTGAGCGACAACGAGCGCTTTTCATCGTTGGTACTAAAATTGGGGTTAGTGTAAATTAAATTCGTTGTTCCACTTGTATCTTCACCTCCATCGAAGCAAGTAAATTCTTTAAAAAAGTATCGGTCGGTATCGGTCACTTGATGGTTAATATGATCGGTTTGGCTCCTCTCAAAGCAGTTCAAGCGTTCATGCTCAGATATAATAAATCAGGGTGGAATCACCTGGGACTGAGTGTGTTGATCCTTTCTAACACTCGCCCTCAGTCTGTGTGGAAATGTGATAAGTATAAATATATATATATATATATATATATATATATATATATATATAAGTTAGCCACGCGCATCCGGCCCAACACGCGCATCAGCAAGAAAAACGACATCACAACGAGAAAATGCAATCTGGTGATGCAGCGAATTACCTTAAGAAAAATTATTTTTTTGGTATTGTAGTCAGTCGAGAATTAGAACTTTACAAATAAAGACGGAAAAAATCTGATCTAAATTATTTGGTATTATTTGGCTTTTTGGTTTGTCGCTAACAAAAATTTAACTGGCGCCCGAGCAGGGACTGTTCGCAACGTTTGTAAAACGGGAGTGTTAATTGTCGTGAGTTACGTGACTAACCAAAACGTGTCGTCACAATTAGCACAAGTGATTAAACAATTCAACAGCCCGACAACGGAAGAAGGAAGTGACCCCCGGGTAGTTCACCCTACTGTAAGTAAGCCATTTCTTTATTTTTCCTCAAATTTTTTTTCCGGATATTAACATTAAAGCGTTTAGTGCTCGTGATTTTGTTATTCCGTGTTTCGACTCAAATGAAAAGGTAGTGAGAAAAATACTCGTTTTGTTGAAATCCACGAAAAATTCAGTTGTTTGGTCATCGATTCATTTCCATATCAATTCCGATCATTATCAAACATTCAAACTTTATGAACACCTTATTTCCTTTTATCTTCAAATTTTGCGCATATTTTGAACATCTAAATTGAATCTTTCTCGTGTTAAACGATGTCGAACCGATCAAATTTCGTTAGAGCTGCCAAATTGAGCGATGTTGCCGGCAGTGCCTCTGCGTCTAACGCAAGCAATGAAGGGCCAACCACGCATTCAAATAACGAACTCGTCTCGATGATTACCAACATCGTGCGAGACGCGTTAAGGGTCCAAGGACAAGAGCTGTTTAATTCACTAATGAACCCTGCTTTGGATAGCAGCGAAGACTACGACGTGCCAACCAACATTGGAGTCGATAGAGTGCTATCCGACATGGACAAAATCCCGGATGTTGTAAAGAGTCTCAGGGAGTTTTCAGGACATGCCGGCGAATTTAATTCATGGAAGAAAAGTGTAGAGCGTATCTTGAGGATCTACCAACACCTCAAAGGAACGTCCAAGTATTACGGAATACTTTCCGTGATACGAAATAAAATCATCGGCCAAGCAGACGTGGCTCTTTAGTCATACAATACTCCCCTCAACTGGGAGCGTATCTCAAAATGTCTGTCATTGCATTATGCCGACAAAAGGGACATCGGTACTCTAGAGTACCAGATGACTACCCTCATTCAAGGTCGGGACACTATACCCGAATTTTATCAGGCGGTTTACCATCAGTTGTCTTTGATACTCAATAAATTAGGTTCTATGGACCTGAGCTAAGATGCTCTAAACGTCATGACTCAGTCCTACAGGGCAAAAGCCCTAGATACATTTGTTAGAGGACTTGAAGGCGACCTGCCAAAACTTTTGAGCATGCGTGATCCCGCCGATTTTCCACAGGCCCTTCATTATTGCTTAAAATTACAAAACGTCAACTATCGCACGCAGCACGCCAATTTCTCTCATATCCCGGTGAGAAATCAACATTACCAACTACCTCCTATTCCCCCCAGAAAAGTGAACTTTATTCCTAGAGGGAATCCCACGCCATTGCCAAGAACGCACCCGAATCCTATTCCAGCTCCAAGAGGTCCGTTCTTCCCGGAACTAGTCCACAATCCTCGTGCTCCGCAAATACCCCGATTCAGTCGGCAGCCCTGGCAAAATAATTATCACCAACAAGGAGTCGCACCAATACCTCCTCCTAAACCCCAAGGACGACCGGAACCAATGGATGTCGACGAATCCATAAGAACTCGCATGGTCAATTACGCCAACAGACCACGACCTAACGACAGATTCCAGAAACGCACGCAACCGCAGCAATTCCATACAGAACATGAATTCCAACGTATCTTTCACACCGACTCAAACAACGACGGCGAACCAACCCAAGATGAATACGAACAGACATACAAAGACGAATACGAACAGACATACTCGTATAAGGACGAAGACAACCTACCTCTAACAGACTATCTCGAACAAGAACAGCCGGAACAATTGGAAGACATATATTTTTTAGACTGAAGCGCTCTTCGCTACCATACTTTGAATATGTTGCGAGGAGCGGAGAAACCTTAAAGTTTTTGGTGGATACTGGTTCCAACAGGAACTATATTCAACCGCGTCATATAAGACGCCCGATTCTCAATGAAAAACCATTTCTTGCAAACTCCGTCGGTGGTAACGTTAACATCACCCATCATACTTACGTACAACTATTGGGACCCGACATACCTTAACTGAAATTTTTCATTCTCCCGTCTCTTATATCCTTTGATGGGATAATTGGTAACGACACTCTTAAGTGTTTGAATGCCGTTATTCACACTAGAAAAGGCCACATGATCTTAGGTTCCAATCTCAAAATTCCCCTGAAAGAACACCTATCCGAAACAGTTAACTTTATAAACCTTAGAACGGACCATCTCAACGGAGACCAGACTCGTAACATTAAGCACATAATTCACAGACACCGTAACCTTTTATCAGAACCAGACGAGAAGTTAACTTATTCAACACGGGTTAAAGGCGAAATTAGGACAACAACGGACGACCCAATATACAGTAAATCCTACCCGTATCCGAGAGCTTTAAAACTCGAAATGTAAAAGCAAATTAACAAGATGCTCGAAGATGGCATCATCAGGCCTTCCAAATCGCCCTACAATTCTCCAGTCTGGATTGTCGGCAAAAAACCTGACGCTTCGGGTGATAGGAAATATCGGCTAGTTATAGACTACCGAAAACTCAACACAGCTACAATTGCAGATACCTACCAAATACCGGAAATAAATGAAGTCCTTGCCAACCTAGGTGAAAATAGCTTTTTCTCAGTACTTGATCTCAAGAGCGGTTTTCATCAGATCCCGCTAAAGGATTCCGATGTTGAAAAAACTGCGTTCTCTGTCAACAACGGAAAGTTTGAGTTCACTCAACTTTGGCCTGAAAAACGCGCCCTCAATATATCAGAAGACTCTTGAAGACGTGCTCCGAGAGCATATCGGCACAAGTTGTTACTTCTATATTGACGATATTATCGCCTTTGGTAAGGATGAAAAACAACATTTTGAGAACTTAGACAAAGTTTTCAGTACTTTAGAAGCTGCAAACTTCAAAATTCAATTGCACAAGTGCGAATTTCTTCGGAAATAAGTAGAGTTTCTAGGGTACGTCATCAGCGAAGAGAGAATTAAGACCAACCCCAAAAAGGTACTGGCGATTGCCCACATGCCACCACCAAAAACCGTCAAGGAGCTAAGATCATTCCTGGGAATGTCCGGCTACTATCGCCGCTTCATTCAAGATTACGCGAAGATAGCAAAGCCACTGACCACACTCCTACGAGGTGAAGGCGGACGTATATCTACCAAACACTCTAAAAATAAGCTCATTCATTTGGATTCACATGCTTTAATGGCTTTCAATAAACTAAAAAACTGTCTTATCTCAAAAGATGTCGTTCTGGCACATCTTTGTTTTCAGGAAAAATTCGAGCTCACGACCGACGCTTACGAATACGCAATCGACGCGGTCCTCTCACAAGGCAAGCGGCCAATAACCTTTCTTTCTCGCACGTTGACGAAAACAGAAGAAAGTTACGCAACGAACGAGAAGGAAATGCTTGCTATTGTGTGGGCTCTAACTTCTCTTAGGAACTATCTGTATGGCCCTCAACGGGTTACCATCTTCACAGATCACCAGCCCTTGACTTTTGCTCTTAGCAATAAAAACACGAATAGTAAACTCAAAAGGTGGAAATCCTTCTTAGAAGAGTTTAATTATGAGCTCAAGTACAAACCAGGCAGGACAAATTTAGTTGCAGATTCATTGTCAAGACCACCGCAAAAGACTCTTGTAAATTCGCTAACACCCACCGAACACAGTCACGACAGTTCACCACAAGAACTGATACCTACTGTTGAAACACCAATCAACGCTTTTCGCAACCAACTCCTATTGGAAGTAGGTGTAGAAGATAGTTACCAGATCATTAACCCCTTAGATAATTACTACCGCCACATTATAATAAAACCTAATTACACTGAGGAACAGCTCACAGGTATTCTAAAAAGATATCTGAGTCCGACCACACTAAATGGAATTTACACCTCTGAAGAAGTAATGGGGGAAATCCAGGAGATTTATCCTTATCACTTTAGGAACTATCGAACCAGATTTTCCCGAAACCTCGTCGAGGATATTCCCAACGAAACCCTGCAAAACGAAAGAATCCTAAAAGTACACCGGAAAGCACACCGCAATGCCGAGGAAAATAGGATGCAGCTCTTAGAAAATTTCTATTTTCCGAGAATGTCATCTAAAATTAAAGCCATTGTGAAACGGTGCCAAACTTGTAAAGAGAACAAGTACGATAGGCATCCTAACAAGCCTTCCTTGTGTCCAACACCAATACCTTCTTACCCAGGTCATACGGTTCACCTTGATCTATTCTCAACGGAAAAATACCGTGTATTGACAGCTGTGGACAAATTTACGAAATTTGGTCAGGCTAAAATAATCGCGTCTAAGTCCGTTGAAGAAATAAGACAGCCGTTACTCGACTTATTATTCTTTTTCTGTGTCCCCGAGAGAATTGTCATCGAACACGAGGGTTCTTTTAGGGCAGCTTCGATAAGATCTCTTATGACCAGTAAGAATATAACAAATTGGACCAATCCCTAACCTGCCTACATTTCAACACAATTCTCTTCCCTCATACCCGATAAACGAGGTCCAGCCAGTTCACCAACTTTTCCAATATTTGAAACCGAGATAAATTCGAAAATCGCTAAATTTCATTGAATCGGCATGGAAATGGATCGCAGGGAATTCTGACCATGGAGATTTTCTTACCATTAAGGAGAAAATTACAAGCGTCCTGCAAAACAACAACAGACAGGTCGTCATTTACAACGAGCGGATTAATAACATCACGAGAATCACTATCGACATTCAAAGTTTTTTGAGGGAAAATAACCAAATGAGTCTTACCACAGTATTAGATAAAGAATTCAAACTTAAAATAATCAGGGAAGAGTTACAAATATTAGTCATGCCACTGGGCCAAATTTGGGATCATAAATTCGCTAATTTTGCCAACAATCTGAAATTAAAATTACTTAACATATTGCATGTTACCATATTCAACAATAAAATAGGCCCTAAATTTTTCCGAAAATAAAATCATGGCGAACTTATCTTCAATTCTGTAAATTATAAATATTCCATTAGCCACGCCAGAAATTTATCAAACCCTTAATTAATTAATAAAACCAATTAAAAGAAACAACTTTGTCAATGAAATTCATCACAATACCATACAATTGCTAAATCAGGTACAAAGATTTTTGGCATCGAAAAAGAATGTAAAACCGTAAATTTCATATCCATTTGTGTATAAAATAACTTAATAGACATTAGCAAGACTCCTTGTATTCCAAACCTTTTTGAAACCTGTAAGCGCTTCATGTTCGAGGGTCAGCAGTCAACATATTTAAACCATCGACCAAATATACTCCGGCACAATACTCCTCAATAAATTTTCCGGCAATGCAACTACGCAAGAGGCGACCTACCAGCTGAACGGCACATTCCTGATCAAATTTCAAAACATCTTCATCTAAGAGCTCGTCAGCAAAACCAACGCTTAAGTTCAACGACGTCCCATTTTTCTAACGATCGAAGACGATCAAATCTGAAGTGGGAAGAGTTAGCCACGCGCATCCGGCCAAACACGCGAAATCAGCAAGAAATCCCATCAAAGTCTTAATGCCACGCACATCCGGCCCAACACGCGCATCAGCAAGAAAAACGACATCACAACGAGAAAATGCAATCTGCTGATGCAGCGAATTACGTTAAGAAAAATTAATTTTTTGGTATTGTAGTCAGTCGAGAATTAGAACTTTACAAATGAAGACGGAAAAAATCTGATCTAAATTATTTGGTATTATTTGGCTTTTTGGTTTGTCGCTAACAAAAATTTAACTATATATATATATATATATATATATATATATATATATATATATATAAAATGCAATCTGCTGATGCAGCGAATTAGGTTAAGAAAAATTAATTTTTTGGTATTGTAGTCAGTCGAGAATTAGAACTTTACAAATAAAGACGAAAAAAATCTGATCTAAATTATTTAGTATTATTTGGCTTTTTGGTTTGTCGCTAACAAAAATTTAAATTATATATATATATATATATATATATATATATATATATATATATATATATACATATTATATTCGTCCCGAACCTCATCCTCAGCTTCATTATTCAAGGAACTTTCGCTTTCACTCCCATCGTTTT
This sequence comes from Oxycera nigricornis, assembly GCA_963942545.1. Taxonomy (NCBI): domain Eukaryota; kingdom Metazoa; phylum Arthropoda; class Insecta; order Diptera; family Stratiomyidae; genus Oxycera; species Oxycera nigricornis. The sequence continues at coordinate 48,863,060 of OZ012659.1, forward strand.
CATCGTATTCATTTATTTCTGGACCCAGCGTACACCAAGGTTTTATTTTCTCCGCATGGAACAGCGATTGGAACGAGCGTCGGTTTCGTTGGCAGTCTTCCAAATCTTCAATCAAATATCGATCTTGATCAAGAACTTGATTGACAACGTAAGGCCCTCGAAACTTGGGCTCCAGTTTTCTAGAGCTTCCAGTCGCAGGGGGTACATTGTCAATTACTACCAGATCATTGACCTCGTACTGCATGGGCTGCTTTCGTTTAGCGTCTAAACGGCTTTTGCACTTATCCCGTTGGGCACTGATTTTCGCAGCAACATCTTTGAAGCATATGTTTGAAGGTTCTGTATCAGGAACATCTTTTAGGCTGTCTAGAAGAAGTAACATTCCTAAGGTCTTATCTAAAAATAATTTGATTTGGAGACTGTCCTGTCGTCGCATTCATTTGGAAATTGAGTGCAAACTGTAATATTTGGATATTTTCGTCCCATTAATGCGAATTCTCGGTCGAAGTCCTTAAGCTCAAGAGAATTTCTTGATGAGCACGTTCAATCTGCCCGTTTGCCCGAGGAGTACTGATAGCAGTTTTTCGATGCTGGATATTATTGTTAGCGCAGTATTTTTCGAATTGGCTCGAAGTAAATGCCGTTCCATGATCCGTAATGATTACCACAGGCAATCCGAAGGATCCTGTCATTTCATTAAATGCTCGAATTACAGGCAACATCTTAGTGGACTTCACGGCTTCAATTACTAGATACTTGGAAACTCATCGCTGATGCCCAAAACATGAGTGTTCCCCGCGGTGCTTCTTGGAAATGGTCCCAAGTGGTCAACGTGCAATGTATGAAAAGGTACTCGAACCACTGGGTTCGCGAATAGCCTCCCCTCGAGAGCTTCTGCTGGGCGTTTGTGGTAGCAACACTCCATACACGCAGTCAAGTATTCCTTCACGTATTTTCTCATGCGTGGGAACTAGAAGTAACCAGCCAGTTGATGCAACGTCTTTTCCAACCCGAAATGCCCTCGATGGGCGTGAGCATTTTGTACCACTCGCCAGCGAACGGCAGCAGGAACAACCCATCGTAATTTACCACCAATTTTCCGGAAAAGTCGATTCTTTTTAAGAGAGTAATCCGATCGTATCTGCTTTATTTGATCGGATACCGCTTTCTCGTTAGCACCTTCATGATACTTATCAATTTGGGATCTTGTTGTTGCATCGTAACCAACCAATCCTCGTCTTCTACTTGTATAGTTAACAATTTTTCGGAGACGTCATCGATAGGAATTGGTGGTCCATATGGCGCACAGCTCATCACATCTACATGTGGCAGCTGAACTGCCGCGCGATGAACTAATTCCAAATCATATTCCTAAATGAGTAGCCACCAGTGTGCAATTTTCGGCACAAGGGCTTTCTTCAATCGAGTTGTCGCTACGGCTGAACAAACTGTAATGACTCTGAAATGCTTTCCAAGGAGGTAAAACCGGAACCACTGCAAAGCCTCCATAATTGCCAGGACTTCCAATTCGTACGAGTGGTAATTTCGCTCCACATCCGTACAGTGGCGGCTGAAGAAGAACACTGGCTTCAGAACTGAAGATGTTTCTTCTTGGAGTAACACAGCTGCCAAGCCTGCAGCACTAGCATCGGTATGAAGCTCGTGACATTTGCTACTATCATAGAGAGCTAATACCGGCTTGTTGCACAGCTTATCTTTAAGCGTGATGAAAGCAGTCTCTTGTTCATTTCCCTATTCAAACAAAATATTTTTTCGTAGCAGTTTCATTATTGGCTCTCAGATTCGTGCATACTTTTCCACAAATTTTCTGAAAAATCCAGAAAGTCCCAAAAACCGTCGGACTTTATGTACATTTTTCGGGACTGGAAAGTTTCGTATGGCTTCCACTTTCTCGTCACCTGGTGATATTCTCTCGGCAGTAACTCGATGTCCCAGAAACCGTATTTCTTTTTACAAAAATTTGCATTTCTTGTGACGCAAGGTGAAACCCACACTCTCCGCTATTACCAAGAAACGTCTCATTTGCTGAAGCCCCTCGTCTACATCTCGACTCGGTATTAAAACGTCATCCAGGTACGTCAGTATCTCGCCAGGTGGTGAAATGCGTTGTACACAATTCATGGCTTCCTGGAAATCTGCAGGAGCACTCACTAGCCCAAACGGCATTCGACAGAACTTATATTGTCCTTCATTAGTAACAAATGCAGTATATTCACACGATTATTAACTTCCCAGTATATGGGAAGTTCTTGTAATCGCCTCGAAAATCGAAATTGAAATTTTCAACTTTTCTTTACGTTTTGAGGTCTATAGCTTAAACTATGCATCTATTAATAAAATTGGATTGAATTAACAAAAACGTCTTTAAAATGAGAGTTATCAGGTCATTTCATTCGTATGAACACTGTATACAATTTTTTTGTAGTCATGGAAAAACTTTTGCTGGTTTCTTTACAAAAACTGATAGAATTTTTTTAAACATTTATTACTGTATTGTGAAAATCAGGTTCAAAATGTATTTTTTATGAAAAACCCCTAATTTTTCGCAATTTTTTTTATTAAATGAACGTTTTTTTTTTATAAATTTAAAAACATCACAAAAATTTTATGATGCAAATATTATATTTGGTTCGCAAAATATAGTTAACGGCTTAATTACCTTGAAGGTCATGATGACCTTTAATGAATTTTTATTTTTAATTCAATTTTTCTGTAATCATGACAAAAAGTTTTGCTGGTTTTTCTACGAAAACAGTTTGGAATATATGAATTTTAAAAACATTGATTACTGATTGTGGAAATCAAGTTAAAAATTTATTGTCTATGAAAACAACCTAATTGTTTGCACTATATTTTAACAAATTAAAAAACGGCTCCAACAATTTCTGTAAAAATTTGACAAAATTACGCAAGTGTCAATCATGCAAATCCTAAGTTTGGTTCACGAGATATAGCTTTTGAAAGAATTGACCTTCAAAGGGTCAAGTCAATAACCCCCTAAACCGGAGTATTCCAAAAACTAATCAGCTCTTGAGACTGCTAAGATGCTTCGATTGACACCTCAACGTACTCAATACAACTTTGTTTACGTGAGTTATGCTCGCAGAAAAACTGTCTACGAACGCACGTTCGCACGTACGTACGCACATACACACATATATATATATATATATATATATATATATATATATATATATATATATATATTTATATGTATGTATATATATAAGTTAACTTTTTAAACACTTGTTTGTTTAAAAAAAACAATCTTTATTTAATGAACTCCAAATATCGACTAATTTACAGTTTAAGCTTAACTCCTAATTACACCTATGTAAATAATGCAGCGTTTGGCTTTTGATTCCACTGCATCCGGTAAAACTGCAATTCAGGTGTCTGGCAGGTAGCGCGTGTTAGCGAATTTGATGATTCCGGTGAATGGCTCGGAAATTGATTGATGACTCGACGTTTTTGTTGACTCAGGTGAAAGGGTTGGCCATGGCATGGTAACTCTTCCCCTCTTTGATGCTGATGTCCTCATCTGCTCAAAAAGGTGGACCATTGTAGAATCTTTGAATTCTCAGGGGTTGATTATGATGATGTTGCAGCGTATCTGGAATTGATGTGATATTGATCGTAGTTTCTGGAGATGGTAAGTTTATCTCCGTTGGACGTTGCTTCTCGATTTGTTCATCCTTTGCAGGTTTATTGATTTTGTAAGTAATTCCTGTTTTGAAGGAGATTTTAAGGAGTATTATGATTGCCAAAATTACAAATAATGTGGTTGTGAATCCATAATTAATCCATTTTTCGCTGTCCTTTTCTGCCCTAAGCAGTTCAATTTGGTTCGTGTTTTTTACATGCAATTCCTTCATCATTTCGAGGGATAACAATTCCCGGTACTGCTCTTCCCTTGGTGTAGGTTGTAGGATGGCCGGAAGAGCTTCGATGTTTGTGATCTCTTGGGATGTAAACGATTGATCAAGGATGGTGATTGTTGCATTGCTAAATTTTATAATGAAGGTTCCCTTGAGTTCTTGAACTGCATCGTCGATGCTGATGTTCCCTTTGAAGTCATTCACGAGGATCATGTCTGAAGCGATTTGCTCGATGATTGGTATGTGCTGGCCGCTAATCTTATTGCAGGTGGAATCTAAGCTTCGTAGAATGTTAGCTATGCAAGATGAGTTACTGATGTCTCTTAAGCTAGCTTGACTACAAATTGATAAATTGTTTACAGTTTTACAATTTTCTGATATGCTATACATTTTATTTTGATTTTTTAATACAATATTTTGTGGAATTTCTACAATTGCGTTTCCTTTTTTTACTGTTTTTATTTTTATTTTTTGAAAAGTTTCTTCTTTTGTTATTGGAATATTGACAATGTATAATAGATACAAATGGTTCGTTATTACTTTTACATTGGAAAATTCTAATGCCTCTTCTGGCGATGTGTATGGAAGTTTTTCTTTATCCAGGATTTGAGTAGCTAATTTTATTTCTTTTTGTGAGAGCATTAAAGCGTTTACGGTTCCTAGTTTCGCAAAACTAATAGCGTACTTGATATTTACTAGTTCTTCTTTTATTAATTTCAATTTGTATTGTAGGCTAGTCACATGCTCGTATTTATAATTTTCACTCATTTTTACAAATCTTTGAATTTTATTTGATGTTTCTGTTAAATTGTTTAGCCTATCGCTTAGAGACTTGTTTATTATTACTTGATTGTTGTTGTTTTTAAGAACGCTGTTAATTTTATCTTTACTAGTCAAAAAATCTTCATGGTCGGGATTACCGGCGATCCACTTCCATGCTGTACCAATAAAGTCTATGGAACGTTTTACTATTTTTGGTTTCAAATTCTCTAAAAGTTCCTGGGTTTGTATCAATTCATGAGAGAGGTATGGAAACAAAGGACTGCTTTTGGGTACTTCGTTTTCCAAAGCACTCGCTATGTCTGTAGTGACTTTTACATATTGTTCAAGGTCAACGTCGTGTATGATCTTGAAGTTTCCAGTTGTAATTTTCGCTAGCCCTTCCTTTATTGCAATTACCTGTGAATTTGTGTAGTCTAGGATCTGAACCTTGCTGTGCGTCAAATTTAGATTGATTCTGAAAGAATAAGCTAATTTTTTATATGGCTTTTATGAATGGTCTTGCCTGACTCTGTTACAACAGTAGTGTTTTTGTTTTCTTTTACAGTTTCTTGCCTGTATCTTGGGGTTAATTTGGAACCTAATCTTTTATTAAGTTTTACGTAAATAATATCTCCTACTTGATAACTCTTTATAGGTTTTCGTTTCTTATTGTGATTTGCAAGGTCTTTTTCCTGTTTAGATTTGAGTTTTTCGATATTGATTGTGCGAATCTTTTCGAAGTCTTCTGGATTGGTTCCAGGTATTCGACCAAGAAATAGTTCTGCAGGTTTTCTTCCTGTCGTGGAGTGGATTGTCAGATTGTATTCATGTACCGCTTTTTCTAAGAGTTCTTCGAAAGATTGTATGGGCTGTTCTTTCTTCAGACATCGCATGATTTCAATTAGGGTGGAGTGTGGACGTTCGACCTGTCCGTTAACTTCGCTTGTATATGGAGGTGTTTTATAGATCTTTATCTTTAGCTCATCCTCCATCATAGATGTTAGCGAAATTGACCTAAGAGCACCTTCATTGTCTATAACGACATTTTCAGGAATGCAAAATGAAAATAAGATATCCCGGAGTGGCTGTCTGACATCAGGACTGACTTAGATTGCAAGATCTGGACCTTAAGGAATTTAGTAAATTTATCTATTGCGGTTAAGACCAAACGTTTTTCTGTAGAAAATATATCGATGTGAACAGTGTGTCCAGGATAATTCGGAATCGGAGTTGCGTTAATGTAGGGTTTGCTAGGATGCCGATCATATTTATTTTCTTTACAGATTGTACACTGATTGACCAGCTTTTTGATTTTTGCCGACATTTTAGGAAAATAGAAGTTTTGTAAAATCTGAAGACGGTTTTCCTCAGCATTACGATGGGCCCTGCGGTGCGTCTTAACGATTTTCTCTTCTTGCTCAATTTCGTCCGGAATGTCCTCGACAATTTTTTGCGTGTATCCAATTTTGTAACTACTGAAATGATTTGGGTAGATTTCCTGTACGAGCCCCATCGTCCGTTCGTCACAGAGAAGTCCGTTTATAGAATTCGGGTTGAGATATCTTTTGAAAGTGTTGATCAAGTCCTGTTCAGTAGAATTTTGTTTTATGAAAGTGTGTCTGGTATAGTTATCGAAAGGATTATTAATTTGAAAGCTGTTTTCGTTCCCAATCTTTAGGATAAGCTGGTTCCTGAATACATTGATTGGTGTTTCTACGGAAGGAATCATGTTATGTGAAAAACTTTCATCGCTTTGCTCAGTGGGTGTCATTGAATTGACTTCAGATATTCGCGGAGGTCTTGAAAGGTAATCGGCAACAATGTTAGCCTTTCCTGGTTTATATTGAAGCTCGTAATTATATTCTTCCAATATTGCCTTCCAGCGCTTCAATTTGCTGTTAGTGTTTTTATAGCTCAAGGCATACGTCAGAGGCTGATGATCTGTATAGATTTTTACTTTTCTTGAGCCGTAAAGGAAATTACGCAGAGCTTTCAGAGACCAGATGATAGCTAGCATCTCTTTCTCGTTCGTAGCGTAGTTTTCCTCAGTTTTGTTGAGGGTTCGAGAAAGGAATGATATTGGTTTGCTGTCTTGGGAAAGGACAGCGCCAATGGCATAATCAGACGCATCCGTCGTTAGTTCAAACTCTTTCTCAAAGTTTGGGTGTGAGAGCACAACTTCTTTTGACATCAATGAGTTTTTGAGTTTGTTAAACGCTGCTATTGCCTTGTTATCAAGAGAAATGAGCGTTTTTTTAGAAGAGTTTTTGGACACTCGTCCATCTACCCCTCTTAAAAGGGATGTCAGGGGCTTGGCGAGTTTAGCATAGTCTTTTATAAACCGCCGATAGTATCCTGACATGCCTAAAAAGGACCGAAGATCTTTAAGTGTTTTTGGCGGAGGAAAGGTTGCAATAGTCTCTACTTTCCTTGGGTTGGTTTTATTACCGTCAACACTAACTATAAACCCAAAGAATTCAATTTCTTTTTTAAGAAATTCGCACTTATCGAGCTGAATTTTCATGTTTGATTTTTCAAGAGTTTCTAGTACCAGTTCCAAATTTTTAAAATGTTCATCTTCGTTTTTTCCAAAGATTATGATATCATCTATGTGGATGTGGCAACGTGTACCAATATATTCCTTGAGTATGTCATCCAAAGTTCTCTGGAAGATTGGAGGTGCATTTTTCAGCCCAAATGGAAGGCGCAAAAACTCGAACTTTCCGTTGTTAACCGAAAATGCTGTTTTTTCTATGTCTCGTTCTCTCAGTGGGATTTGATGGAAGCCACTTTTTAAGTCGATGACTGTGAAGAATTGATTTTTTCCTAGATTCGCTAAGACCTCATTTATTTCTGGTATGGGGTATTTATCCGGTATGGTAATAGAGTTTAATTTTCTATAATCGATTACCATTCGGAACTTTTTTTCACCAGAGGCGTCCTGTTTTTTTGGGACAATCCATACTGGGGAATTATAGGGAGATTTTGACGGTCTAATAATTCCGTCAGCTAGAAGCTTATTAATTTCTTTTTCCACTTCCTTTTTTAAGGCCATCGGGTATGGATAAGATTTGGAGTATACCGGATCATTTGATGTAGTCCGGATCTCTCCTTTTACGACAGTGGTATAAGTTAGCTTTTCGTTTGGTTCTGAGAGGAGACCACCGTATTTTCCCAGAATTGATTGTAATCTAGTATTTTGCTTGTTGTTCAAATGATTCGTTCTTACATCTATATTATGTACCGATTCGGAAATATACTGTTTTAAAGGGATTTTGATACCATTCTTAATAATCATGTAATTTTCGCCCGTGTGTATGACTGCTTCTAATGACTTAAAACAGTCGTTACCTATGATTCCTGCGAAGCTTCTGAGTGCTGGAAGGATGAAGAATTTAAGTTTTCCTATATTGGGGCCAAATAACTTAATGTATGCGTGGTGCGTAATTTTTACTTTACCACCGACAGAGTTGGCGTAAAATGGGGAATCGTTTTCCATAGGAATTTTTATAAATCGAGGTAGAATATAATTTTTGTTGGATCCTGTATCAACAAGGAATTTTAAAATTTCTCCGCTCCTCGCTATGTGTTCGATGTATGGTAGCGAAGAGCTGTTTAGTCTAAAAAATGAATGTCCTGTAATTCATCACTACTCATTTTGGCCTCATTAGGCCCTTCGGGGAGTGGTGTTTCTTGGGCCATTTGCTGGGGTAGAAATGGCTCCGTATCATCTTGTGCCATAAACTCTAGAAAGTCTTCCTCCGATTCTATATCTTTGAGGTACATAGTTTCATTGCTCATCTCGGGAATTATGTTATAGCTATCTGTAAAATAGTTTCTCTGTTGTTTGTTTTTGAAATCGGGCAGTTGAGACGATTCTCTTTTAGCAGGGAATTGTCGACCCACCACTGGTCTATTTTGGTAATTTAGGGCGCGACTCCTTATGGAATGGTCCACATCCATAGGCTCGTACCTACGGGGCTTGGGTGGCAATTGCCAGCGATTAGGGTATTGTGGCCGCACATCAAATCGTGGTGCTTGAAGGATTTGTTGTTGCCAGTTGTTTGGATACTGGTTCTGTCCTGTAAAGCGTGGCGTTTGAGGTAGCTGCGGATTATGGAGTAATGTGGGATAAAACTCTTTTCTTGGGTTGTTGTTTGGCTGATATCGAGGGAACGTGTGGCTGTTTTTCCTTAAAGGAACTGGGCTTTGAGGAAAATGTTTGCGCGTGTGACTTTGGGAGCTATGAGCATGCTGGGTGCGATAATCAACGTTCTGCAAGTTGCGGCAGAGATTTAGTGCTTGCGGCAAGTCGATTGGTTCGCGAATACTCAAAAGCCTAGGCAAATCGCCATTCAATCCCCTCACAAATGTGTCGAGTGCCTTGTCTCGATAACATTGTGTCATATTATTGAGGGATTCTTGACCCATTTGTGCGCAAGATAATTTGTTTAATATAAGGGATAAATGGTGGTAGACATTTTGGTAAAATTCGTGTATGGTGTTATTGCCTTGAACAAGAGTCGTCATTTGGTACTCAAGGGTACCCAGATCTCGTTTGTCGGCGTAGTGTAAAGTCACACATTTCGCAATTTTCTCCCAATTAAGAGGAGTATTATAAGACTCTAGGGCGATGTCTGCTTCTCCAACGATTTTGTTCCTTACTACCGAAAGGATCCCATAATATTTTGGGGTGCCTTTCAAATGTTCGTAGATTTTGAGAATTCGATCTACACTTTTTCTCCATGAACTGAACTCTCCTGGTTTCCCGGAAAATTCCCTTAGGCTTTTTACAACGTCGGGAATCTTATCCATTTCAGATAGATTCCTATCAGCATTTGCGTTAATTGGTATATCGACGTCGTTGGTTATTTCTGAGGCAGGATTCATTATTGTATTGAAGATATTTCTTCCCTCTATTTGGAGGTTTTCTATCACCAGACGAGAAACTAACTGCACTAGGTTGTCGTAGCTGAGGGATGCGCTAGAAGCGTTCAATGAAGGAGGGTTCTGAGATGGAGTAAGAGGCGGAACTACATCCCCGTTATCATTATTCACCTGCAAGCGAGGTGGTTGAACTAAATTATTTCGATTCGCCATTCTACGAGTGTGACGAAAATATCTCGAACGGTATCAGTTATATTACGGACAAGCTAGAGAAAAAAATTTTATGTGAGCGGAATTGTCACTTTATTGTCTGTTTCACAAAAAAAATCTTACAAGGATTTCACAAAATTGTATGCGACCAAACGTAGTTATATTATAGAGCGGAACAAATCACTGATTTTAAGAGTGCAACGTTTACAAACGGCACACCAGATTCATCCCGTAAAAACCACAACACTTAGCTAGAAATAAGTCGGGCAGAAAAACAATATACTTGTGGAATAGTTTATAGATTTCAGTAAATATATTCCACAACGGAAAACGAAATGCCAACGCAGATAAAGCAGCGATTTTCAAAACGAATGTTACAACTTTTCGTAACCAACAACACTCAAGTAAAAATAAATACCACTGGCAATAAGATAAACGAAATTATTTCTTATTATTATTCAAATCTTCAAAAATTATTATTCACTTTAATATAATTCACTACTTTAGTTATAACTTTAATTGATTAGGCACTTTCAAATTTAAAAATTTCAATTACTAAATCCTGGATTTACAAGAAATATATTATAGTAATGACTTACATTAGTAATACGAATACAATTGTCCGCATCTTTCCCAATTGAGTCGACTGGTTCTGGACCGCTTCTTTCGCTATTAGGGTGGCTGCCAATATCGATAATTGACTCCTGTTTGCTTCCGCGTAGAGCTACTAAGGGGCCTCTTTTCCTTAAAAAACACTGCTGTTGTGATCCTGGTTGTTCACAGTTTGGCACGGCTGTAGTTTGCTGCGTTGTCGATTGATTTGGTTATTATCAATCGATCTTGCTATCACTTGGTTATTGTGACCGATGCTACTACTTAATTACTTCACTTGGTTATTGTGATGATAATTACCGCGCTAATTATTTCACAGTGTTGCGAATGCGGTCCCTGCTCGGGCGCCAGTTAACTTTTTAAACACTTGTTTGTTTAAAAAAAACAATCTTTATTTAATGAACTCCAAATATCGACTAATTTACAGTTTAAGCTTAACTCCTAATTACACCTATGTAAATAATGCAGCGTTTGGCTTTTGATTCCACTGCATCCGGTAAAACTGCAATTCAGGTGTCTGGCAGGTAGCGCGTGTTAGCGAATTTGATGATTCCGGTGAATGGCTCGGAAATTGATTGATGACTCGACGTTTTTGTTGACTCAGGTGAAAGGGTTGGCCATGGCATGGTAACTTATATACAGGGTGTTTCAGAGTTGATGGCATTAAATGAAACCACGAAATCCGTGAAGTCTTTTGAGCAAAAAATCGTATGGAAGGGGGGTGGTAAATCGGAAGGGGTTTGGTGATATAAGGCGGGGGGGGTTAATAACCACGCTCCTCACCCACGACCTGGCACGTGTAAACCATCATAACTATTTTATTGTTATGCGTAGACTTTTGAAAAGGAATGCGTTGGATAGCCTGTCAATGTATCTTACTAGAAATGTATTAACAAGTGCCCCCAATCCTGCCAGTTTTACACGAAAAAATGAGAAACTTAAAACAACCGGGAAAAAATTAGTAATTTTGACTTTCGCGACCGTGTTAAACGCTAAAGTGATGTATTAACCTATAAAAATTATTATCTTGACAGAAAGCCTTACTTTCTGCTTGAATACTTCCGAAGAAAAAGGTTGCCAATTTTCCTTTTTTCCTTCGAAAAATAGAAAACTCATTATCTGTGTGATTCTTCAGAATTAGCCAAACGTCATAAAATTTTATTATCTACCTGGCATAATCCCACCGTCAAAAGATTTTTGAGTGATTGGTTTACTTCATGCTATTTGTTGGACCCGCTTTATTATTGAAGGGTTTTTAAGCTGAGATAATTAAAATCCGACGATTTGGGAATGACTTAAAGTTAATGTTTAATAATTAGCACCTGATAATACAAAGGGGTATAAATGTTGCGTCGAAATGCTGCATAACCTAGTCGAATCGTCAATTGAAAAGAATCAAGGAGTGCTTATTTCTAAACATATACAATCATGGCTAACTTTACCAACGAGGAATATGCTGACATGCATTACATTTACGGATTTTGCGATGGTAATGCCGCATGTGCACAGGAGGAATATATATATATATATATATATATATATATATATATATATATATATATGCTCTAAATACCTCGCAACGTAAAGATATGTTAAAAATTTCAATTTCGAATTTCGAGGCGATTACAAGAACTTCCCATTGGAAAGTTAATTAAATCAAAAATCAAAAATCCTTCAAAATTATATTCAATTATCTCCCATCGCCACCTGCTGGCAGGTGTGTTAAGAAGGGAAGGAATGTATTGATCGCAATGAGTGCGAAGAGCCAAGATGCTGATGTATTGTCAGCATGAAACGCGAGTGAGATTCAGCGCAATATGTCAATACATCAGCAAAATTAAGCACCATACGCATATTTTAGGAGCTTGTTTTTCTAGTGAAAGAAGTTCTTTAATCTAGTGTAAGAAAAGCTTAATGCATGAGGATCCAGCATCAGGTGGTAGTCTCGACACTAATGAATCATCATACGAAAGTTTGCTTGAGACTTTTTTCAAGTGATTCGTGTTGTTTGTTTGCCGCATACCCAAAACAAGTTGCAGTGGTTTGTATAGTGATGAAGCTGCCTACCATGAAATAAAAACGGTAAGCGCATGCATCACTTCGTTCGTAAATATGCTTCCGGCCAGCTGTTGTGATTCATCGATGAATATTGAATTACTATATCCTCTTTGTCGACGTAAATATGATCAAAGTAGTATTGCATGAGTTTTCGACAATGTCAGCCATAAGGATATTGGTAAATCATTTGGGAAAAGCAACTTCGATGACAACCTCATAGGGTTCATGGGACAACTGCTAAGCAGCAGGAGCATCAACTCTACACTAGGAAAAAGCACCATAAGAAAGAATACTTGCAGAGGCTACCTACAAGATAAGGTGCTGTCACACCTTCTATGAAACTTAGTGGTGAACAAGCTCCTGTCAAAACTAGAAGCAATTGGTTGCAAAGTCGTAGTCTATGTCAACGATGTTGCAAACGCAATATCTGCCAAAATCGTCGCACTTTGCCTAAGATACTCTTAGCAAGTGAACCAAAGAATGCGATCTAAAGATAAATCCGCAGAAAACGGAATTTATGCTCTTAACGAGAAGGTACAATATTGCACGATTCCCACCCAAATTGGATGAAATTAGTTTCAACACTTTTATCAGGTCAAATATTTAGGTCTTATTCTTGACTCTAAACTCGCGTGGAAGGCGAATATAGCAAAAAGAGTGCGCAAAGCGCCATGTGCATTCTACTGCTTCAAAATAGCTATGGGAAAATGTGTAGATTGAAACCCAAAATCGTATCGTGACTTTATGTGTCAATAATGGAACCAATTATTCTGTATGGCGCAATTGTTTGGTGGCCAGCTTTTGATAAAACATCCAATGCAAATCTGCTAAGCAGGGTCAGAAGGAAAGCAGCTTTTCCAATGACCGAGGCTTCAAGCACTAGCCCGACAAAGGAACTGTTTATGCTATTGATTTGGCTTCCAACTGCACTCCTTATGAAGCAGCAGGCCAAGTGCTCTGCAACTCGATTAAAAGCACAACAACTTTGGAAGGAGAGAAATCATGGCCACTCCACCATACTACGGAAGGATAGACCAACGCCAGGAAAAGTTGACCTTGCATCCCCAAACCCCTGCTTCCATCTTGGCTACGAGTCAGTCATCATAAGCAGGGATGACTAGGCGATAGAAAGAAATGTGATGAAGGAATCGGTTGACATCTACACAGATGGTTCTAAAATGGATGGAAGAATTGGCTGTGGAGTTTCCTCAGAACAGCAAGGCCTGGAACTATTGTTCCGGTTTTCAGACCACTGCAGTGTTTTTCAGGCAGAGTTAATTGTAAAATAAAAACAGGTGACTGGTCGAGAAATCAGAAAATTTCCATAAGAAGCCTGAGTATTTTCTCCGACAATAAAGCTGCTATTCAATAATTTTTGAACGTGTACACCACATCGACGATTGCAATGGAATGTCACACATAACTAAACGCGATGTTGCTTCACTGTTAAGTGATCATTTGCTGGGTACTAGGGCATAGTGATAAACCTGGGAATTGCAAAGCTGATGCCCCAGTGAAAGCTGGCACTGAGTTCTAGGATTATACACTAATACAAGCCGGCCATCCTCTAGCATCCATTGTGCTAGGTTTCAAGTAGTATCAAATGGAGGCTGCAAACAGGGCCTGGTTACTGGGAGAAACCTGCAGGGTAACCAGGCAAATTGGCATGCGTCGAGCTCCAAAGGCACCAAGCAGCTCCTCAACACAAGTCATGACCTTGAGTTCGTAACCATCCTGACGGAAGAATGTCTAATTGGTGGACACGCTGAAAGTTTCAACGATTTCTGTCAAAGTTGAAGATGCGAAGAAGGGGAAACGATTCAACATTTTCTATGGGAATGCAAAGTGCATCCAAGGAACGCATGTAAACTTTAGGCGCACGCATCCTTGACAGCCTCATGGAAGTAGCTAATTTAAACATAAGCTGCATAGCCGGCTTCATAGAAGAATCGAATTTGTTCTCATCACCTAGCAGCTAGGTTCTAGGGCCGTCTCTACCTTCTGTGATATCTCAATGGGCATATTGTGGCTTAAGAGGGTCATCTCTTGGTAAAGAGGACTGCCACTCTAGCCAACCAAACAACCAGTAAGGAAGGCACTAGCAAACTAAATCCACACCACGTCCGATAGGTAAAGGAAGAGAGTTTAAAAATAAATTTTCGACTAAATGATCTTTCTTATGTATCTGACGACCCTTTCAAGAGTTTAGATAAGGTATTTGATGATATACATAGTTAGGCACATTGTTTCAAATTGACCCAGCATGAGGAAAGTAGGTTTATTAAGATTTGCTATATATGCTGTCATGCCACAAACGGGCGGGCTTGCTTCCGATGTAATGATAACAAAGGTCATTGATTGACTGCACGAACCAACACTTAAAATATTCAATCCACGTCGTCCTCATTGACGCCTTCTCCAAATACGCTTGGGCTCTATCATATAAAAGTAAAAATGCCAATGATGTGTCTAAGGTTATAGAATCGATTCTTAAACAGTGGCAAATGCCTACAATTCTACAAACGGGCGACAGAAAAGAGTTTTTAGCATAAAAGTGCGTCACATGATGAAACACTATATAATAAACCATTATTCAACACTCAATCCATTAAAAGTTTCAATTGTCAAGAGATTCAATTGAAGTCTCAAGGGAGTCATATAGAAAGAATACAGTATGAATAGAAATAATCGCTGAGTAACTATCATACAAAAGGTGCTGGATAAGTACGACAAAACAAAGCACCACATTATCAAGATGCATCATATCGATATGAACGTATCAAATTAGGTACAAGTCTATAAGAAAGTTAAGGTGGTATCAAAGCCTCAATTTCAAATAAGGAATCATGTTCGGAAACATTTTACTTTGATACAAATTTTTCCCAATTAAAAATCAATTACTATTCATGACTAATTTTTTCGTCATTAGTATCATCATAATGCCTATTCATCATATTTACGTCGGAAATTTCACCGGTTGTAAAAAATTAAAGAACGTATGGTGATTCAATATTCATCAATGAATCACATCAGCTGGTAAATAGCATATTTACGAACGAAGAATTTCATGTGGTTACAGTTTTTATTTGTTGGTTGGCCGCATCATCACTATACAAAACTACCGCATGTGTATCTGTGTATGCCGACCGGTAATAATCAAACGAAACAAACATCACAGATCACCTGGAAAAAATCTCAAGCAAATTTTCGTATGGTTGATTCACATGACCCGTCGAACACCTGACGCTGGATCCTCATGCATGAAAATTTTCTGCCATTAGAATGAAGAACTTCTTTCACTTGAGAGAAAAGCTCCTGGAATAGGCTATCTTGGCAGGTTAAATCAAGCATTGTTTAATTCGTGCGCTGGATCTCACTCACGTTTCATGCTGACTATACATGAGTATCTCAGCTCCTTGTAATCATTGTGATCATCTCGTTCACCCTTACAGCGATCATGACACGGGCTCTCGTTCACGCAAACCTGCTATTCACCTATCCCTCTCATTCAAACACGCCAAACAACAACATAGCTCTTCTCCTCGGCCACTGTGTCAAAGACACAACCACTGAATTTTTAGATGCACTCAGCAATCCAAAAAGTGCTAGATGAAATGGTCAAAATGGAAACCACTTAGGCCGGCCATAGACGAGCAGGTTTACCTGCGCAGGTATACCTGTACAGTTCAACCGTAGCGTGTATGGCAACTACTTTCCGAAAACCTGCACAGATATTCTAAACTGCACAGTTTAAGTTGACCTGATGGAAATTCAATTTGTTTTACCTG
Organism: Oxycera nigricornis; assembly: GCA_963942545.1. Lineage (NCBI taxonomy): Eukaryota > Metazoa > Arthropoda > Insecta > Diptera > Stratiomyidae > Oxycera > Oxycera nigricornis. The sequence goes on from OZ012659.1 coordinate 48,879,276, forward strand.
CGCCGTTTTGTATACCGGAGTGTGTGTGTGTGTGGTTGACTTGACAACTGCACAGGTTTTAGCTCAGTTTTATTTGCACCGCGGCACGGACAAGGTATTTTTAAATTTGTTTTTCGTCATCATGACTTCTGCTTCAAAGAAACGTAACCGAAGAAGAATTTTGTCGGTGGCGAGTAAAGTGTAGAGAATACCACGATCGTATTTTGCGTGATGCTGCCTACGAGAAGTTGGTGACCAAGTTGAAGGAGCTTGAGCCGGGTGCAGGAAAGGACACCGTAGTAAAAAAAATTAATAATTTGAGAAGCACCTTCCGCAAGGAGAAGAAAAAGGTCAAAGCGTCCATGAGGTCAGGAGCATCAACGGATGATGTCTACAAGTCCAGTATAACGATTTTTTTTATTTCCTCGGGGATCAAGAAACTCCCAGGAGATCATTTTCAAGCTTCGATAGCGGAGGAAATGAAGATGAAGTAAGTGAACAAACATATCTAAGTAGGTACAAATTTATTCAATCCACAATAAGTGATGTTCAACTGCCAACTCTCTTATCAGATTCACGTGAGTAAAACTATTCCTTTTCAACAACCACTCTTTGGACCATTTTTCGCGTTTCTTCCTTTCTTTTTTCTTTTCTGATGGCTACGCATAACCCCATCAACGCGATATCATCGTCGGATGCCATGATGAAGAAGACTGAACTGAAAACCTTTCAAGTATACCGGAACGTGTATGAGCTCAAAACCTGTACAGGTATACCTGCGCAGGTATACCTGCAGGTAAACCTGCACGTCTATGGCCGGCCTTAGGGGCGTTTTGTGCTTATTGGACGTTATATTAATTAAGATCTCAAGTGCCGGCTTTAATACTATTGTTGGAAGAGTAGGTTATACAATTTTACAATTATCAAGGCTTCCCTTATCGTTTGTTGGTTCAGTTTATCCATCCGTTTGCCACGTAGGCACAAGGAAACAAAAATATCTTTCGTCTTTTCTTTCTTTCTGCATGGTTATTACCAAGCTGCAATTAGACAAACGGATTATATTCATCTCCTTTTTTTGCATGCCCATACTATATCCCATATTCCTGTGGCTTTTGAAGCTTCCTCAAGGTTTGACATACACTTGCTAGAAAAACTCTGCGTTCACCTGGTGTCAATCAGTTTGTAACTGTAAAAACTCAAAAACGAACAAATATTTTCCTGATTTTGTTTCACGTATTTATTAAGTATTTCTTACGTATTCGACACAAATAAGTTCATCTATATCGCTTCTATAGTTTTTGAGATAACGGACCTTTTTTGAGAAAAAAAAAACAAAATTGAGGCAGAAAAAGTCTGCGTTCACTTATATTAGAAATAATAAAATAGAAAATAGTACAACATATTTAAATTTGTTAATAACTGATGGGTATCCCCGGTTCTTTATTACCTCTCGGAGCCTGTTTGGGATCGAATTGACGAGCTTTTCCGGCTCTTCAGCACTTGTTGTCTCCCACTTTTCTGTAAGAACAGGTTTCAACATTTCCTTACTTGTTGTTGAGTGTTGTCGAATTTTCTTCTCTAGCGAATCCCATAAGTATTCGATGGGGTTTAGGTTTGGTGATTGTGGTGGTGTATCTAGCTATTTTGGGACATGATAGAGTAACCAAAGCGTCACTATGTCGGCTGTATGCTTCGGATCACAATCATGTTGGAAGCGAAACTCTGAACCTAGGCCGAGTTTAATGGCATTGCCTCAAATTATTTTCAAAATGTTGAAATATGCAAATCTATCCACCGTCGATTCGATAAACTCCAAATTCCCAACGCCAGTACTCGCCATACACCCCCATACCATTACTCCACCACCCCCATGTTTTACAGTGGGTAGGAGGTGTTCTTTTTGGAGTGCTGTTTCAGACTTCCTTCACACTAACTTGCGTCCTTTTATGCCAAAAATGCAATATTTACTTTCATCTGAAATTATTACATTTTTCCAAAACTCTATTGGCTCATTTATGTGCTGCTTGGCAGATGCAAGGTGCTTTTGTCGGTTGACCGGTAAAATGTACGGTTTCTCCCGAGCAACCCATCCGTGGTATCCAGCCTTTTTGAGGGTTTTTCTTGCCGTATCCGGACAAATATTTTTGTTGAGTTTTTCCTTGATTGCAGTTGCTATTTGGAATGCAGTCAGCCGTGGATTTTTTTTACTAGTGACACGATATGTCGTTTTACCTGCAGGACAACTTTGATAGACGACCGGATCGTGGCTTGTATGTGAGCTCTCCTGTCGATTTGAAATTATTTTTAACCCTTTGGAGTGCCGAATATTGCCTTCCCACTATATTTGCTGTATCTCTGTAGCTGTTCCCTTCTTTCCATAATTTTATGATGGTTTTTCTTCCACTCACACTGATTTCCTTCCATTTATCTTCCTTTGCGAAAAAAATATTCCCAACACAATCTCTGCAGGAAACTATTCAACTACTTGCTGGAATAGCTACTAATAAATAATAAATGCAATAAAACAATAGAAGAGTGTATTTCAAACGATTTATTCCGAGGAATCCGGAATTAGTTATAGGCAACTTGAACACTTTTCTCATGTTTCAAGTGAAAGTTTTTCCAAAAGCGTAAATTTATTGATTTGAATCGAAGAAAGCAACATTTTCTTAGCAATGTGGCACTCAAATCTACGGTTCGATTGAAATTCCCTATTTTTCATGCGCTAGAATCACCCCGATAACGGTCCAAGAAGCGGCTGGCGAACCATATTCCAGAGTTCAAATGGTACAATCTTGTTTTGCGCGTTAAAGTGATTAATTGCGGTAATGTTGCTTCCAAAAGATCAGGGAATAATATGTAGTTCGTACTATGGTGTACTTTAATGAAACTAGTACTTTAAAAAAACACTTTTACTATTGATATGTTTCCTTACGAACTAACAAAAACGAACTGAACTACATGTAGTATAATTGCTTAAAACGAAAACTCGTATTTATAAATTCCAATTATACGAGTGTACACTAGATTCCCAGAAAACGTTTTCCTACAATTTATTGTTTCCAAAATAATTGTATGCATCTGAGGTTCCAATGATTTTGGGTTTCAATCATCTTGCGTTGCAAAGAGTGTTTTGTTTATTTACAGAAATAATAAGATTGGACCGAGTTCCATCTTGTAGGAATCTTTAAACTATTTCAAGTATCGATAAGCAAAAAGTATTGAGTATGTGATCTAGAACTAAAAGATTGATTCTGTGTGAGAGAGGGTTTAGACGGATGAGGCGCAATCACTAGGGTTTTTGTAAAAAAATTGTAAAGTATATAGAAAAGGTAAATATATTTGCATATATGGGTGTATATTTTTTTTCGCTACGCCATGAACCATTAGAGAATATTTGGTTTTGAAACTGCAGCCCAATAGTACTTACTTGAAATGTTACCGAAAACCATTTTATCGGAAACTGATCAAATTTGTACAAACACGAGAAAATCTTCGTTCCAAAACAGATCATGCTAAAGAATACCTTCCAAGGTCGTTCAATACTTTAGTGCGCTGTTTACAAATGCTCGGAGGTAGTTTGTTAGGAACTATAAAAATTAGTGCCAATTTAGATTATTACGACGATGTTTTGTACATTGTCGCGTTGATTCATAACTCACTCGAACGTTCATACAGTAGAGTTGCTATGAATGATAAAGTTTTTGCGCTGTAGATATCCCATCCTTCCAAATAAACATATTGCTTTGAGTGCAATACAAAAAGTAACTTATACGTTTATCACAGAAAATGATTTTAGTTGCCTAAAAATTATTCACACTTAATTTTACAGTAAATTCATTTATCCTAGGTCTCAGGCTTCCCGGACAATCAAGAGATGGCAATGAAAACCAAAATACTCCATATTGCACAGTAAAAGGAATGAGTTATAATTAATCGTATCATCTCCTTACAGTGTCTACAATTACATAAGGCTTTTGATTGGAAAGGGGATTTGCTCAATTCTTACATGAAGTGATTGAAGGGGAAGTCACAAAGCTTTTTTACGTGACTTTTATCATATTCACCCTTAAAAGATAAATGGGCGGGAAGAAAACCTTTGGGGAAATTGGGATTTAAGGGTTATTTAATGTGTTTTTTTCGGAAGGTCTTATATTTTGACGCGTAGTTGATGCGTCAAAACATGCCACAAATATATTGCATTTGAACGTTTTCATTGCAATATGTAGTATGCCTCACTGTGAGTTTAAGTTAAGTTTCTGCGATTACAGCCCCAATACCCTGTGCTCCACCTTGAAAACCAAAAAAGTCAAACACCTCTATTTTTCCAAAACCATGGTTCCCCCCAAAAAAATGTGAAATACAGATTTGCGTAAAATTTAATTTGCAGCAACTTGCACATATATCACTTCCACGTGGTTTCAATAATCAAAGAGTTACACGCCAAAAATGACGGGCCCATATTGCGGGTTCTTCTTTGTAATTTTAGGTAAGTCTACCATATACAATTTTCTTGTGGAAACTATGGTTTTTGAGATATAGAGGTCCATTCTTTTTTTTTCGAAGATGTGGGCCTGAGAATTGGTGGTGGGACTCCAGAAACTTGACCATTTTGAGGCGTGTTCGCAGTTCAGGATGAAGTCTCGTAAACTAGTACATTAAGCAAACTATCTTCACGTCACACGATCGTAAGTGCAATTTCTGAAAAAAAAAACGACGCGTGTTTCAAGCGTAGGGAATTGAAATTCGATTTGCTTCCAAATAACTTGAAATGTTACCGCGTGTTGACTTCCCCAAAAATTGATTCCAGTTTTTTTGGCATCGAAGCATCGCCACATGCGCTAAATTTTGAGCGAATAATCTTGTGGATATAAAAGACCATGTGCGTGCATTGAAGACAGAAGCTCGAGTGCAGGTCTTCATGCTAATCTCGGATTTTTTAAAATTGTGTTTGAAATGAAACCAGTTGTGAAACCAGTTCATCCTACATGTGGTTTTCTTATAAAGTTTGGACCCGTGCATTTTTGACCTGATGGGATTATCTTGAAAAAGAAGCTGAAAAAGCCCTTGTCAGCAAAGAAGGATTTGTTTTCGAAATTTGTAGCTGAATCACTAAATTGAAGAATTGAAGTTTTTTTTGGAATCGTCTTCCATCAGTTTTAAGATGTTTTCTATATTTTTTATACTATACTATTACAAAAACTGTTACTTTACCTACCTTTAATTGAAAACATTAGCATTGTTTAGCATCTGCATTCAACGTTTTTATCTATCGGCCTATCGTTATTCATTATAAAAAGACATAAAACCTGAATTAATTGAAAAATTTGATTATTCTTAATATTTTGTTAAGAATCGGAATCGAGTGCTTCTAATTCAACTATTAAAAAGTTACACATGTGTATATACATGCAGAAGTGTGTCAAAAGCTCTCGCCCTTACAAGAATAAAATACAAGTTTAAGTATTTTTTCTTCGAAATTTCTCATATTGATTTTATAGGTTTTGTTTTTGGTTTACTATTTTTTTTATTGGAATAAAAGAAATATTTTTGAAAGTTTCTTTGGGGACTCCTCGGCTGAGGTAGGTGGCGCGCAAAACACAGGCAGTGGTAGTGTGGGATCAGACAGTGAAATTTGCGCCTGGACAGCTTCAGTGCAGCTCGTTCTACGTCCGGGAGTAGTACAGTCGTCCAATTGAGTTCGCTTTGGCTGGCGCAGCTGCTAATCGTTTTGCATTTCTTTGATCGTTATTTTCAGCAATTAGTTGTTTGTTATATGTTTTATTTGCAATCGTGCAGATTGATGGCATATTTCTCAAAATGGGGTACATTCTCTCATTATGTGCTGAGTTGAACTAGGCTGCCATTATCCATCGCACTTTTAGCTAGGCGGAGGCTGAATCCAAATTAGTCTGCATGATTAAAGGGTTCGTTGCCTCGTCCCCAGGACTGAACTCCAAGGGGGTTAACGAGACGAAAGTCTTCTTGACTTGAATTTTCGTCGCAATATCTATCGCCTGAACACTCATCTCACTACATATATAGTTCCCTTAAATAGCAAAATACTATTGATATAGTTATGCAAAAAGTATAAAAAATTGATGAAACATAAAACAAACAAAATTAACTCCATTAGAGTAGAACATAAGAAAAACTTTAATTTTTATAAACATCGCATGTGGATATGGCATTAACATAATCTAAAAATTTGTTTTCAAATTAATAATTTGAAATACAGATACGATTTATAAATATTTCGAATTGCCTTTTTAACTTTTCAGTTCCCATTGGGAACTAATTGTAATGGGGCCGATTTTGCGAATCAAAAATTCTAACATATCTCCTCGTTTTAAGGTCTCTAGAATCCAAATCCATCGTTTTTAGGGAGATGTCTTTGTGTATGTGCGTTCGGAACAATTTTTCGTTTCCATTATCTTGACAATCAATGATCGTATTGACGTGTGAGTAGATTAATTCCACGCCTAATTACGTGACTTAAAACTAAATGAGTTTTCAGCAAAATCGGCTCTGACGTTTTTTATCGATGATGAAAAAACTGAAAATGACAAAAAATAACCATAATTTTGAAAATGCTGAAATGCGCTATTCATTCGTGCAGATCCCAAATACCTTCATAGTAATAATTTTATTCTTGTGTGTTTTAACAAAATTTTGATAAATGTTGTAAAATGTTATCAAAAAAATTGTTATAATAACAAGGCTAATTCATAAAATTCCAAATAAAAACTACCAGCTTTGGGAGAATCACAGGAGGGACGCTAGTGCAGTTTAAATGAGATTTTGTTATAAATAATTCAATATTGTTAATAATAATCAAATAATGTTAGCTGTAATTCGATATTGTGAATACAATATTACTTATATGATTCGCTGATATGATTCGATTCGACAATTATTATTAATAATAACGAAATTCCTAACGACTAATATTTGCTAATAATGATTGAATATTCTTTATAACAAAAACATGTCGTTGATAATAATGAAACGTGCCTGCAATAATGTAAACGAATGATAGTTCAAATAAATTGGATGTGAGAATATTGTTCGTTACGAAATAATCAATATTACGACTGAAAAAATATTCGGAAGCAATGGCACAATGTACATTAAACCGTTGAAAAACGAAACAATGACGTAGAGCTTGTTGAAAGTTGTTATTAATAATAAAATTGACTTTTGATGTTAATAATAAAAATTACTTTTGATGAAGCAAGTTAGTTTTAAAGGCACATACAAATAGTATTTAGGAAAAATATTGTTATTTCATATTCTAATACGTTTATCTTATGTTGAGGCCTTACAAAACCTTAAGTCTATCTTCCATTTATTACAAATATTTTTAAATATTATTATTATTTCAGTTAAGGGCAAGAATCGTGGCACCCACCACTCCACAAGGAAGTAAACCCAAAAAAAGTATAGCGGAAAAGGAAGAAGGTAAGAAAACGGAGAAATAAAAAAAAAAGTAAGCGCGCTAGGGAGGGGAAACGAAAATCGAGTACGTGATGGGTACTTCAGAAAACAAGGACGAGGTGGATTTTGTAGAGCCAATGGTGGCCTTGGTAGAGGTAATGGTGGATTTCGGGTGAAGCAAGAGGAGGTCGAAGCTTTGGTAGAGGACCATCAGGTTGCGGAGATGTCATTCTCTTTCAAAGTTTTTATGGCAAAACAAATAAATTATAAAACTAAAAATTATTTTAATAATAATGATAATTACTTATAATAATAATTAATATTAAAAACAAATCATTGTTTCTTTATTCACTGCACTGGAAAGTTCGTAGTGTGGACCTTAAAGGTTATCAACTGACAATTAAACATGTATTTACATAACAGTTGCGATCTTTTGTTCAGGGAATGTAAAGAAAATGGTCAGTCATAAAAGACAAAAATTAATATATATGCTCAAAACATTTGCAAAATTGACACGTTTTAAATTGAAGTAGCTCTAACGAGCTAATGAAATTCCCACCAGAAACAAACTTTTCTGAAACCAAACGTTCTCAGCATGAAATGGTATATATAGTATGCAGCCTCTCCCTTCGTTTGAATTTAAATTATCCGGGGTTTTAGCATTTCCTGTAATTTAGTAAGAAGTGTATTTCAAAATAGATTTTTGCTTTCTATGCCTCAAAAGCAGCGTTGGTTTAAGAAAAAAAGTTATTATTAAAACCGTAAGTATCGATGAGCCAACAAAGTTGTGGACATTTTTATAATATCTTAAATTATTATTTAAGTATAATATTAGTAAAGTTAAAATGTTTGGAAAAATTGTAGCTAACATTGTCCATGTAGAAAAATCTATACACAAATATTTCGTTAGTACTGCTGAATGTTTGGTTAAAGATTTTAATAAAGTAGTAACTAATTGTAATCAAATAATCAACATTCATATTTGATACTCATCTTTTAACAGTACCTGCCAAAAAGGATGTGGAAAATTGCGACGTTTTTTCGTCAATTCAGCATTAACTCGATCTAATAAATCATCCATCTACTGAACCGCGATTTCTTACCCTTCCCCAAATAGTCGGTGAAGTTGATGCTCCTTAGTTAAAAAATCAGTGGCCATGACCTTCCCGGCCACTGGAACCGTTTTTGTTTTCGTTGGAGCACGTCTACCGGAGGAACTTTACTAATTTGAATGTTATTACGTTACTGGCATATCGTGATGGGTCCATGTTTTGTTGACAAAAACAAAACGACATAAAAATTCTTTTGGACTGCACTTTAACATATCTGGATACTAATTCAAAGTTTTCAATCGATTCCATTTTTGGGCCACTGTGAGCAAAGGCACCCATCTCCTTGGTAGTTTTGTATGCATTCATTTGAGATGCCTAAAATGTCAGCAACCTTTATGACTTTCACCTGGCAATCTGCTAATACAGCATTATGGATTTTTTTAGCCATATCTTTCATAATCATTACAATTGGATGGCCCGGGCGCTCTTCATCGAATAAAGGTGTTTGACTTTCTTTGAACTCATTAAACCAATATCTGATGGTAGCAATCGAATGCGGCATGCAACTTTGCCCTTCTCCCATGGCAGCACAAAAAACACGAGCGTCATCACTTTCAACTGTTATCAAAACAAACCTTATCGATTTATCTGTTTCAGGTTTTGATAGTCATCGTTTAAAAGATGGCGTTGAATGATGGCATGTATGGCAACACGATATTGTTGCATATTTTATCACTCGTGGCGCTGAAGGTAGATTAGTGAAAACATCTTTGATGAGACACGAACCGGTTTTGGTTTCGTCGTCAGACTAGCCACAACGCCATTGCTATTCACCCGAACGACTTATTGTATATACTGTGTATATTGTAATATTTGTGTTATTATAGATTAAAGTACATCACAATTTAACTGAGCCCTTTTAATCCTATAATGGTGACCCCGACGTGATCACGAAGCCATGATCCGTAAACCGTGATTGAATTAAACCATAACATTGTCTTCCGCTTAGTGAAGCCGTGCTCGAATTCGTGTTCGCGTAACATCGAAAAGGACGCTTGACGCCATTTTTGAATCCGCATTGGATAGTGAGTTATTCCATAGGTGTACACAAACAGTGAAAGGCTCTGAATACAATGGCTAACGAAAACCCGTAGATCGAAGCTATGCGACCGCAACCTCTGGTGCCGTAACCTCCCACGCCGTATGTTGAATCGCTTCAAAACGTGAAGTTTCCGCCATTTTGGTGACGTAAGCCGGCATTATGGTCGTGCAGATCGAAGCACAGTTCCATGTACATCGCATCGTGTGCGATAAGACACAATATAACGCCTTACTTGCGTCGATCGAAATGGACATCCTCGACCAAATTGAAGACATCGTCGAAGCTCCTCCACAAGAAAAGATGTGCAAAACTCTCAAGCGGACGCTTATTTTACGCTTAGAAGATTCTGAGGAGAGCAAGCTCGTTAAGGCGCCGTGTACACCGAAACAGCAAATTCAATGAAAAGTGGCTATTTTCGAGTAAATTTTTATCGATAACGGTGAAAGTAAATATAATGGTTTTTTTACAACTAAATCCTTGTACCGTGCACCAGGGTTTGTATAGAATCAAATGAAAAATATTAATTCGTGAAAGCAGTTATAAGAAAAAGTTTGCAGGTAGTTTTGAAAAAAATTGATTTTCAAATGAATTTTTTTCTACAACTTTAAATATAATTATGTAGTTTATTAACATAAAGTTAGTTAAAGGATGCGCAAAGGGACTGTATAGATTAAATTTATGAAACTATGTAAGTTTATTAAAAATAACTGATTACAAAATATCACATTTTAGGTGGGATTTGTCGCATATTTTTAAGTAACATAGGTTTATGGTATAACAAATTTTTACCAACCATTCAAAAGAACATAACAATGAAATAATGTTAAAAATGTAATATTAGATATTTGTAGCAAGGTTACCCTACAATAATTTGATAAAGTATAATAATTTCTTAGTTCTTAGTTAGTTCACTTGCAGGCAGCGAGCTATGCGCATGTAGATTCCACGCCCTTTCATATCTCCATGGTTATAGTGATGTGTTGTTGAGCGTGGTCACTTTTGTGATCACTTTAACTTTGTTCGTCTTCCGTGAATAAAAAATGCGAATTTTCTTACTATTGACTTTTATTGAAAATAATAAAAAGAAGAGGATCGATGTGAGATCCGCGCGCTTTTAGAATTAAAATTGGACTGACTAATAAACTATTTTCTGACGGACCAAAGATGTAAAAATGCTACATCAATTGAAATTTAATATTCTCGAAGTAAAAAGTAAGCAAAGTGCTTGATTTACTGTCGTGTCTTCACAATGCACTTGGGTTCATCTTGTGAGGCGATACGATTCAAAACAATCCTCGCTTCGCAAGATAAACACACATGTTAGGCGTTAAATTTCATAACGCTGCAAGAAAGATCTGCGCGACAAATCACCTAATGCCAGCCACTTAAGAAGATGTAAAACTCTTTGGATGTGAGATTAGTGAATAGAAGGGATGTCCTGGTTAGGATAGAAATCGTTATTAGAAGTATCGCTAAAAACGATATTAGTGAGAATAAAAATGAAGAGTATTACTTAGAATATAGATTCTATAGATTGGTTAGTTGCTGTAGGTCTAAGTATGAGAAGTTTCTGGGTGGCAAGGTTGATAGTGGCTTGAGGTGCGGTAACTTTATATTTTGTGCTCTTCGTTATTTCCCTCCGCGAAAAGATAATGAGCACGTAAAACAAGGGATTAGGAATTAGGATTCGGGACTGAAATGTTACGAAAGTTGTATTATTTATAGATTTTTTCGAGTGATAATGGGTGATGAAAAAAATAATTCCAAGTGCTCCGTGAAAAGCAGGAAAAATTGCCAAAGGATAAATGTGTCAAAAGCCAGGTAATTTTTTCGGGCGAAGCTATAAGGCACACTCATAGAAATTGCAGAGGAACAGCTTTATCGTGTTTCAAATAAACCCCATTGAAATTGGTTTTTCTGCCGGTCTGTCTGCTTCTGTGTCTCGAATCATTACCAACATTTTACTCCGTAGGTACTGTACTAATTTACGAAATTTTGCGGAGATTTGTGAAATGTGAAAATTTCAAAGAATATTCTGTGGCAAATAGAAGAGCGTGATTATATGCATACAAGAAAGTGGTAACGATGAAGTAGCCCTGAGAACCGATATCATAACAATATACTTGCATCAGACTGAAATATTTTTGAATTTTGGTTTTCTTATTTCTTTGTTTCATCAATTGAAAATCTTCAAAGCCCTGTGAAATAAGAGACTAGCTACAGTTTATCCGCACTTGATTCTGTGTAGGATTGAATTTTGAAACGCATTTATTTCAAAATCTCAGGAAAATTTGCAACCCTATCTCATATGGATGGTTTATTTGATCCAGAACCAAGCATTTCGTGCGCAATCAGCACACCTATGTGAGTCGTTATACTTATTCCGATTTTGTAACTACAAACAGGGTAGGTTACTCATGCGTGTTAAATTTTCATTAGGAAACAACTAGCTACAGAAGGAGGCACGCATAGTATTTTATGTGCAACTGAAAATATTCGCGATGAAACAGATATCAACATATAGCAACAAGATATTAGTGATGATATTGGAAAAATAATTGGCCGACGGATTGTAGATTTCCAATACTTTTTTGAAGAAATGAAAGAGATTTTCAACCATTCTGTTCGTTTTGGATGTTCATTTTCATATTTAAGTATAATATGCGAAGTACAAAAAATAGATTGAAATCTACTTTTAAATTAAAATGCGAGCTCTGTTGCTCTTACTTTGATGTAGGGACGACGCAAACATGTGAAAATAGTGACATGGACATCAATTCTTCAACAGTAGCAGCAGTACATTCCCTAGGAATCGGTTAGAATTGCCTAGATAAGCTGTTTTCATCAATGGAAATTCCTTTCATGGGTAAACGAACATATAGAAACATTCAAACAAAAGTTTCCGACTAGTTGGATGTAATGCCCAAAAAATCAATGGTCATGGCCGCACAACAGGAAGCAGATTATGCAAAAGCAGAAGGAAGTGTCGATAAAAATGGAACACCGCTTATAATTATGGTAGCTGATGGATGCTGATCGACGAGATCATACGGTACAAACTATTCAGCCCTTTCTGCGGTAGCGGCGATCATCGGCCTTTTCTCAAAAAGGTCTTTTTGATGAAAACGAAAAACAAATACTGCTTGATATGTAGAAGAGCTGAGAACAAACGTCAAAATCCTTCAGACCAAAAATGTTACAAAAATCACAATGGAAGTTCAACGAGCATGGAATCTGACATTCTTTTGGAAGGTTTCAAAACTTCTATGCAGGAACGTGGATTGATATATTCCCGAATGATTGCTGATAAAGATTCTTCTACGTATAACAAAATTCTTCAAGCTAGGCCTTATCAAAGTACAACTGTGGAGAAAATTGAGTGTGAAAATCATTTGCTGCGGAAGTACTGTCGAAAGAAGAAAAGCGTTTCTTGCAATACAGCATTTCCTTTCTATCTTAGACGAATAGTGAACAACAATTTCGGTTGCTTTAGATTAGCAGTAAATGCAGCAGTAAGACACTGCAAGAGTGAAAATTGCGACATCTCACGAAAAATTCAACATTTGAACAGCGATGTTATAAATGGTCCAAATCATGTTTATGGTGATTATCGTAAATGCAGATCATATTTTTGTAAGCAAACAACAAGCGAACATAACTTTATTCCAGACCTTGAAAAATTTTAATTACTGCCACATATTTCAAAGGCTGTGTGTTACTTGGCACAGCAACCACGAAGCCTCATCCACGATGTGCAAAGCAATATCGTTGAATCGTTTAACAGCGTTGTTGCAAAAGCTGTTGGAGGGAAGCGTTTGAATTTTTCTACAAGACGTGGTTACCAAAGTCGCTGCTGCGCCACACTTGTAGCATTTAACACCAAATGCACGCATTCTACATTACGAAAAAAAATGTTCGGGAAAAATCCCTCCTACAGATCAGGCATCCTGGAACGTCGTATGAAAAAACAAAATGCTCAGCACTCACGAAAACGGAAGCGGTCTCCAACCCCAAGAAAAGTCATGAATGATTTCGAATACGGCGATTCCTGCAAGAAACCAGATATGGAGGAACAATCTTTCATAAATGCGAGATCGGAATTTTTGCGAAGTTTGCAAATAAATGTGGAAAACTGACCTAGTATCGAAAATGATACCATTTTGCAATTAAATTCCACTCTGTGGTTTGAATTGAGAAGATATATTTTGACAGCATCGAAATTCGGAAAAATTTGCAAACGGAAGACAAATATTAGCTGTGCAGCTTTTGTTAAAACTTTGCTGTATCCAAAAAAATTCAGTACTGCTGCAGTTAAGTATGGAATCGGAAATTAAACTACTGCCTTACAAATTGTTTCAAAATATATTTCTAAGGAGATAGGAAAACCGGACTTTGTCTTGATGTATATCACAGGTTACTGGGCGCATCTCCTGACGGCAAGACTAATGGTTGAAATCAAGTGCCCATATTAGGCTCACGGTATACATGTATTAGAAGCTGTTAAAGCAAAAAAAAATTGAATTTTGCAAAATTGTGAATGATGAGCTCATCATAAATAAAACTTCTGATTGGTTTTATCAGATTGAAGGGCAGCTTTACATAACAAAAATGGATTTATTTGTTTTGGGAGTTTAGATCGGAGATGGCATTCCTATGAAGATTGAGATGGTCAAACGGGATGATTCATTTTTTAAATCACAAATGAAGCAGCAACTGGAATTTTTTTATTTTAATTGTGTCTTATCGGAATTAATTGATCCGAGACATACTAGAGGAATGAAAATCAGGGATCCGGAATACATTACTGCAGCAATAGAGGAAAATAAAGTGAACAAACTAATATCGAATGGCTTGTTGGCAGTTGAGGTATGCGATCACCAAAAGTTTTAAATAATGTATATATATATATATATATATATATATATATATATATATATATATATATGTGTGTGTATATATATATAAATATATATATATATAGAAGGCTTAAATATATATATATATATAGAAGGCTTTAATATATATATATATATATATATATAGATATTTATATAGATATTTATATATATGTAGTTAATTATTAGGTATAAGGATTAATATGATATACGTTTTATCTATTTAAAAAACAAACTAAATTAAGTATAAAACTATTAACTTTTATCACACACCTTCCAAAACGAAATTTTCTGCAAAACAAGTTCAAAACAAAATAGGAAGGATTTTAAATGTGCAAACCGAGCACACGGCGCCTTAAGCTATTAACTGAGCTCGAGCTGGGCAACAAGCGGCCATCGCAGCTATATCGCGAAATGAGATCGCTTGCGGGTGACCAACAAAAGGACGACGTTACTTGCAGTCTTAAGCCTGCTCATCTTGAAAATCCATATCTGCCTGATGACATCAGTGAGCAACATCGAAACACGGCAAACGAAAGAACATTGGATTTATCTACTTCCGGGCAAAAGCCTGGAAACAAGAACTAAAAGCACACTAGAAGACGAAGTTGTCGACTAGACTAGAAGGTTCCCACCCATGATAAAAAACTGAATATAGAATAGCGACGTAGGCATATAAACGAACCAATTGACAGTCGTTATACTTCGCAGATACAAATATTAAAATAATTCAAATATAACGAGCTTAACCCATCAACAACCCTACCCGTGGTCGTTCTGTCTGGTGGCGGATGGTAAATGACAGCACCTGAAGAGAATGCCATCCGTCATCCCGAAACCACACTTCCCATTTATTATAAATGTTTATTTTAATTGTTTTAAAGTATCTTCTACATCTTCAGACAATCAACCCATGACTGTTGGAAAAAAGATTCTTTCGAAAAAGTGACTTTATGTACTTTACACCATCGATCGCAATGACTTTTAATCAAATCAAACAATTTTTTGACAACGATAATATTGCTAACAGAATTTCAAATGTTTATGTGTTCTATTTGGTATAACAAACTATACGACTAGGTAGGTATCTATGAAATTAAAACGAAGATATTAACTTCACATTAGAATAAAAATCTATTACTTAATACAAGCTAAGATGAGGTTCATATTCGCTTGAAAATGAGTTCAAGTCGCCGATCCTTAGTAGTGGCAAATTTATCCATTACTTTATCATTGAAGTCTCCAATCTCAGCAATTAATGCAGTCAAACGTTCTTCAGACATAGTATTTCTGAGATATGTTTTTATGCGTTTCTAGTTTGAAAAGCTCCGTTCTGCTTTAGCTGTTGTCATTGGTATTGTTACGAGAATTTCCAACAACTTTTTCGTTTCTCTCAATGGTTCTTCTAAATTATTTTTTAAAATAAATTTCAATAAAACTTGAGCACTTGTTATGTCTCTACAGTCGTTCCTTGAGTAAATGATTGAAAGTTCAGTTTTTAATCGTTTTCTTTCCAAGTTAGGATAAGCGACACATGTAGAATTCAATCGAGAATCGGGAAAGTTCAATTGATACTCTCAAAAATGATTCGAGTAAAAATGAGAAGCAGCAACGAGATGACCATCAAATGCGAATCTTTCTTTGGCAGCATTTGATACTACATCGCAAACTTTCAAAGCAGCGAGACGATGACCAACTGGATTATTTCGGGGACGCTTTTCTCTCTGTATTGTACGTTCCATATCACTTGAATTGGATGCTTCGTTAACAATGCTGTCAATTTTGTTTTGGATTTTCTGAATATTTTCCTCAAATGAATTGAACGGGGTTGACTTGTTCTTTCTGCATCTGATGAAATAAACTGTCGACATGCTGCATGACATGATGAAAAAACGTTAACCAGAAAAGAAACACTGAATCTGTTAGCATGCGTCGAATACCAGAAGCCGCACTACAAACGGCGCCATCAGCGAATCCCTCTTCTATGATTTCCATGAATTCAATTTAATTTTCTCTATACTCGAAAACAATATTAACACGTACGTATGTTTAAATTCCATCGTGTTGACGCACCATGGGGGATTTTCCTTATCACTATTCGATCAAGGACTGCGATTCTTGAAGGAGAGCTATTGAAAAATCCAGGAACTTCGTGCAAGTTTCCAAAAAACACATGTACTTGTGAGTTTTATGAAGCAGCATTTCTCATGATTAAATTTAATTGGTGTGCATAGCAGTCTAAAAAGTGTGCAAACTTATACTTCCTTTAAATAATTGCTTGAACTCCAGCTCGTTGCCCACTTATAACAGCCACTCCGTCATAGCTTTGTGCTATTAGCTTTTCCTTTGAATTATCCAATATTGGATATAATACATCTAGTAGATGTTCGCTTAGACTGGAAGCGTCTAGTTTCCAAGGATTTAAATAGCACCAAAAACGCTCGACGGGACTTCCATTTCTAATATATCGAAATATTGTCACAAGTTGTGACTTTGAGGACACATCAGTTGTCTCATCTGCCATAATGGCAAGGTATGTAGATTCTTTAATTTCGGCAGATATTTGCTCGTGGTAAACTTCTAGCATACAATTTAAAAAGTCGTACTGAATCGTTTTAGAAGTACCTTTAAAAATCGTGACGTTTTTCAAATGATCCTGCAGCGCATTATCGAGCTCTGCTGAAAAATCGATAAGACCGCGAAATACACCTGGATTTTCGGAATTCGCGGATTCATCATGGCCTCGCAGAGCTAATTCGAATGCACCACAAAACTTTAAATAATTTACTATTTTGGACAAAGCATATCGGTTTCGGGAAACATCTTCATTTTGTTTCTGTATGTTCCTCCAATAAGCTGAATCAAGTTGAGCTTGTATGTCACCGTTCCAGATACATTTAATTCCATTTGATTATAGAGGTGGGTTCTCGAGTTTTCATGTCTTTTAATTTTCTCCGAAAGGTGTATCATATCAGTAAATAGCAAACACGGAAAGCAAAATATTGCATTTCTTTGTTTCATCCACAAATCCAGTTGTTTCGGGAATAAATATCACTATTAAATTGCCGTTTATATTGTTTACCGTGGCTGCTCCCTATTGCTTCAATGAGGAGATTAGGTAGAGGTCTACTTTTACTTTTTATTTTGACCTTTTCATCTAATGTATAGACAACAAACTTTTTCACATTGATTAAATTGTTAACAACATCCTTTTTTGCAAAATACCGAATAACCACTTTCGTAATACACTATACACTAAAATTTTGCGCGAGAATTCCAAACGCCTTGTTGACAACTAGAAAATGATATTATCTAAAATTTTCATATATTCCTAGCTTCTGTGTCAAGTACAGGATGTGGTAAAAGTATTTTCATTTATATAAAAATGATAATTAAGTTGCGTTTTTCGATTACTGCGAAATTTGCCATGTCTCTAACTACAGCATTTTCATCAAACGGACGGATTCAATATGTTTGTAACATTTCAAAAAAGTCCTTTTATAAGATTAAAATTATTTATAAACTAAATTGATTATAATTATTTATAAACCAAAAATTCATAAACCAAAATGAATTATATGAGATTAAATAACATAAATAATTTTTCCTTTTGGATATGAAATCTGGACCATATTTCAACTTTGCTTAATGTGAAAATGAAATCAAATTTGAAAACACTTTGGCGCCACCCATTACATTTACCTTAGTGTGAACTATTTTTGTGACTATATGCATGTTATATCTAAGTATATAACTTTTCAATTGTCCGTATCATACCGTCAAGAAATGTGCTGCATAGATGCAGTCATAGCCCCACACCTTGTTCGTTCCGCAAAACAAGAATCTCTTACCACATCAGAATCCTTATTCTGATTCGGTATCGATACTTGTTCATTTTCTCATCCTTCAAAATTAAACTACTCTAATTTCAAATTGCAATCTTCTATTGCACATAAATTCAAAACAATCTCCACTTCACACTTAAACCACTGTCAATGTTCCCAAACTCCATTCCCATGCACATGGCGATTCACAGACAGATTTCAGAGTATCGCGTTTCACCTTTAAGACCTAGGCGCACAAGTGCACGTTAGTCATTTCATAACGTAAACAAGTTCTCGAGTCTCTGGGTAAATCCTAAGTGCGTAGCATGTACATTTTTCCCAAATTCGCTTTCCTGCGAAGATAAGTGCAGGGATAAAATCTAAGATGTAGAATGTAGTATCTTGTGTTCCTTTATATTGATCGGTCGAAATAAAAACTTGATATTTTTAAAAAAAATGAATCAGTCTTTTTATTTTCAATTTTAAAAGTACCCACGAAGGTGGTACGAGCGAAGAGACACATTACTGGCGCAGTCGGTCATCCTATCAAATAATTCAATTTTAATATTTCGCGATCAGTCTTTAAACAAAAGTGTTCCATAAAATTGAGTTTACATCTCAGTTCCAGTGCAAATCCTTCATCCGAAATTTTGGATGAATAAATAAATTTTTCGCCAAATTCAGCTGAACTCTTAAGTTGCACCGGACGAGACTCAATTTTTATCCCGGGCTTCATCGTTGATCATCATGTCCACCAACGAGCAGGACCAAGTGTCGAAGCCATCCATCCAGGTGGACCTCTTCAGATACTTCGCAGAAATTCCAGCATTTAGCGGCTATACTTATGAATTAAAAAGTTTTACGGACGCAGTGGACGTAATGGCCCCAGCTTTGGGCACCTACGATGCATCTTCTCAATGAATCATCTTGAACCTGATTAGGTCCAGACTAAAAGGTAAAGCAAAAAGAATTATAAATAATAATCCTCATATAGTGAAATGGGAGGGCATTAAAAAGTTGTTAGAATCGCATTTTATTCAGAGCCGAAATAGTTATGTTATATCGGACGAGTTAAATAGCTTACGGATAAAAAGTTCTATTTTAGATCTCTATAACGATATTGAACAAAAGCTATACAAGTTAAATATGGTAGTTGAATTATAAATGGACACGAAATCGAGAGAGTTTGGTGATAAAATTGAATCTAATAAGCGTATGGCTTTAAATGTATTTAAAAACAAACTGTTCGAGCCTGTAATAGGTTTTTTAAAATGTAACAGACCTTCCTCCTTAATCGAAGCACTTAATATTTTGAGAGTAGAATGTTATTTAGATTATAAACCGTAACATTTTGTTAACTCATATAGAAATACTAACACACAATATACTTATCGGGATACTTATTATCGAAGTGCTCCGAACGTGTATAGTACCCCGAATGTGTATAGTAATCCGAACGCGTATAATAATCGCAACGGTAATATCAATCGCAATATGGTTAGCCCTAACAATAACTATTCACGGTACCCAAATAATCTGTTGAACAATCGCGAAAATGTTTATTCCGCAAATAATCAGCCACGATTTCAACATTTTCAGCGAAATCGTAATAATCCATACAACGCAGTTAATTCTAATAACACGTCCGTAATAGTAATCGATCGAGACATACTATTCAGTATCCACATTCATCACAGACAAGAATGTCAGCGATGGATGTGGATCCGCTAACACAATTTGCTCACTCAAATCAGGTCGGAAATTTTCGGTACCCTGCCTCGGTAACACTATCACAGGATCAAAATTGCCCTATATCCGAATAAACTCCTTTAATTCACCCTTGAGATTTATAATAGATACTGGTGCTAGCATGAGTATAATAAATCCTAACATTTGCGAATCACATCTCAGAATTCAAACTTCCCCATTCTGCCTTCGAACTGTTAATTCGCAAATTAATTGTCATTATCTTTGTTCCATCAAACCATTTAAGGAATTTGGTGGGTCTGAAAAAATGGAATTCGTGGAGCTTTCTTTTCATACATATTTCAACGGGTTAATCGGAAATAATATTTTTTAAAAACTACCAAACCGTAATCGATTTTGTTAATCGGAAACTTAAGATTGGTGGAAATGAAATTCCAATATATTTTTCTATTAAAGACGAGGAGTATCTCGACACTGTTCAAATTCTCCTGAATGAAGAGATCGAAAGAAAACTATGTAAGGACCCTCTTTCTGAACTCCGCATTGAACACTTGAACTCTGAAGAAAGGTTCAAACTTGTGCAGCTGCTTTTGCAATATAAACCATATAAAAATGTCATTAAGCACGAAATAAAAACGAAACACAACTCTGCAGTGTAGAGTAAACTTTATAGGTACCCTCAAGTGCACGTAGAAGAAGTGGAAAAGCAGATACGGGAAATGCTTGACCAGAAAATCATAAAGCCTAGCTCATCGCCTTATTCCTCTCCAATCTGGGTTGTGCCGAAGAAAACGGACGCACCCGGAAAAACGAAATGGAGAGTTGACTACAGAAAGCTTAACGAAATTACTGTAGATGACAAGTACCCAATTCCAGTCATTGATGATATACTGGACAAGTTAGGAAGAACAATGTACTTCACTACGCTCGATTTAGCCAAAGGATTCCACCAAATTGAAATAGCGGAATCCGATATTTCAAAAACTGCCTTTTCTACAGGCACCGGACATTACGAATTTTTGCGAATGCTGTTTAGAATTAAAATTGCTCCAGCGACATTTCAGCGGTAAATGCACACTATTTTGAGACCACATATTGGAAAAATCTGTTATGTCTACTTAGACGACATTATTGTTTTTAGGACAAGTTTAGAAGAACATATAATATCATTAGATAAACAATTCAAAACACTTAAACAGGCAAATTTAAAAATACAGATGGATAAGAGTGAATTTTTAAAAAAAAGTTTTTAGGGCACATAGTCAAATAAAGTAGAATCAAACCTAATCCAAGTAAAATTACAGCCATTTTAGATTTCAAATAACCAAAAACCGTTAAACAGATAAAGAGCTTTCTAGGCTTGGTTGGTTTCTACCGTAAATTTATAAAGAACTTTTCGAAAATAGCTAAACCCCTTACATGACGCTTAAAGAAAAATGTTAAAATAAATCCTCAAGATGAAGATTTCATAGATTCTTTCGAGAAACTTAAATTATTAATGACTAGCGATCCTATTTTGGCCTATCCAGATTTTAATAAAGTGTTTATTCTCACCACCGACGCATCAAATTATGCGATCGGCGCAGTCCTCCCACAAGATGGTCACCCTATTTGTTACGCAAGTAGAACGCTTAACGACCACGAAACAAGGTATTCTAATGTGGAAAAAGAACTGCTTGCCATCGTATGGTCTACGAAGTATTTTAGACCATATCTCTATGGTAGGAAGTTCACCATCAGAACTGACCACAGACCTTTGACTTGGATTTCAAATCTTAAGGAGCCAAACTCTAAGTTTCAAAGATGGAAATGCCAGTGAGAAGAATTCAATTATGATATAGAATACATCAGAGGTAAAGATAACGTAGTTGCCGATGCATTTTCTCGACCCGAAATTAATATGAACCACGAAAACTACGAACGCCGAAACATGTATCTGATTCGGCTGCCGCTACAATACACAGCGCAGATGAAGATAACTTTTTATACATACAAACATCGGAAAAACCTTTAAATATATACAGCCATCAGTTAATTATAAAAAGAGTAAAAATAATTCTACTAAAAAACATAAAATTTTTGGACGAAACAGAATCATATTTGAAAGCAGAGAGCCTGATGAAAAGCTAATGAAATACATTCTCAAAAACCACCTTCCATCAAAAGGTATTATTGGACTATACGTCCCAGATATAACTATATTTCGAATTTTTCAAGATGAGTATCTAAAATGGACTAGCCCACATTCTAAAATAAGAGTATTAAAATGTCCATATGTCCTATATGATTGTGAAAACCTTAGTCAATTGCAAGAAGAAATCTTTCGAGAGCATTTAAAAAACAATCACAGGGGTATTGATGAAGTTTATCGAGAAATAAAAAACAAATATTATTATCCTAACTTGAAAATTCATATAACTAAAGTTATTTACAATTGTAATACTTGTAATGTCGCTAAATATGAAAGGAAACCTTACAAACCTCCATTTTCCAAAACCGAAATTCCGAGCAAACCGCATGAAATAATCCACATAGATATTTGGTTCAAAGACAAAAACACTATGTTCCTAACCATAATTGACAAATTTTCTAAATTTGCACAAGCTATTCCAATCCAATCTAGAAATTGGCCAGATATTAAAACTGCTCTAAATACGTACTTTGGTTCATGTGCAACCCCTAACAAAACAGTAACTGACAATGAAACTACTATTACACTCAATTTCAGTGGAAATACACTTTACCACCCCAGGCCTTAAAACTGGTAATTCGGACATAGAACGTTTCCACGGTACACTTAATGAGCATATTAGGAAAAACGTAACATACCCGATAATTTCGTTTGCATACAAGAAATTGTTAAATTTTACTACCGTACTCATCATTCTTCCACCGGAAAGAGGCCTATCGAAATTCAAAACGGCACCATTTCATCCGATAAATGAAAATTAATACGTAGAAAAATCGAGCAAGGACAAGAAAAAAGACTTTTATATCATAACAAAAAACGCTTTGAAACAGAATTAAATCCGAATTACGTACGAAATATTCATTGAAATAAGAAATTAGAGCCACATTTCAGGTATAAACCTAAACTGAAAAGGAACATACATAAAAATCTCCTTATGAGAGCAAAAAAATTCCAATCTAACAGAATGTCTTTCCAAGCATTATCATCGCCGTCATTTTCACCTTATATTTCTCCATCGCAAGTGTTAACACGCAATACATAGAGATTAACGAGATCAAACAAGGCAATGGTTTCATATTAGTACGCACGGAACCAGTTGATATCATAGAAAATTTTACCAAAGCTATTCACGTTGCAAATTTAACTCTTTTCGAAGAAGCTTTGGTATCTATTCGTTGCAGTATAAAAAACACAAATTTTACTGATGACTTTGCTATAAATTTAATTGAATCAGATATCATTGATAAGCTACAAACCTTCAACCACATCCAGTTAGAAGAGGTTTAATAAACTTGCATGGCAAAATTCTGAAATGGATCGGGGGAACAATGGTCGATGATGATCGACAAGACATTAGTAATCATTTCAACAAAGTCGAAAATGACCTAACAAACATAGCCGATGATATCAATAACCAAATTTTATTAACAAACAAATTAACAACAGATTGCAAACGTTGACTAGCCACATTAACACGCAACAAGTAGTTATCACTAACAAAATAAATGATACTAATTTTAAAACAAATTTGCTTAAAAAGAACTTCGAAGAATATAAGCTAAAGGAGGAGGTTAAGGAAAATTAAAAACTTGACTAGAAGCTTTGTCAAAATTAGAAGATATCATTATGTCAAGTAAATTAGGTATTCTTAGTCGTAGCATTCTAAATACAAGAGAAATAAATTATTATAAAATTGATTTTCGCAAACTGCAAAATATTCGAGTATCAGTTGCCTAACAAGACATGGTCTTACTTATCATTCTTCAAATACCATGCTTCTCTTTAAATAAATTTTATAAAATCATGAGTGTACCGATTCCTAACAAAAATGGTAATCTGCAACTGTCCACTCCATACTCCGAAATACTAACCTGTAATCACGATGTTTTTGAATTTTCTACTGAAAACGTAAAACGAAAACTTAGACTTGTAACAGATAAATGTATTAGAAATATCTTGAAGTCTAACCTATATAACTGTAAGATGTTAAAATCGAATCAATCTGATATAGTTTAGGTAACACCTAATATAATTGTAACAAAACATTAAAAAAAACAGTTTTGTATCATTCATGTAACAACCATCATACAGGAATTCAAGGTAATAATGTGATTAAATTTGAAAAATGTAAAATATCTATAAATGAACACACATTTGTTAATAAACTCGAACAGTATAACGAATTTGTAATATTTCCTAATGTTATCAAAAAAGTAAATTATACTAAAGATGAACCATTTTTACTAAATAAAATTAATTTGTCAAACCTGTAGAACCCGAAAAAAATTAAAATTTCTAAATATGAACACTATAAAAGATTTCGGATTAGTATTTCCATTGATATCGAAATAGGCTTTTTCATTATCCTTATGTGCATAACTTTCTATTTTAAATTCAAATCAAAGGTAAAACCATTTTTCGTTCAGAATTTAATACGTCAAAATCTAAATTCAAGACGATCAATTCGTGCAGATAACTCCTAAAATTTAATTTCATTGCAACCACATTCTGTGAAGACAATTCGTCAGGAGTCGAATTCTAAGGTGGGAGGAGTCACCGCCCCACACCTTGTTCGTTCCGCAAAACAAGAATCTCTTACCACATCAAAATCCTTATTCTGATTCGGTTTCGATACTTGTTCATTTTCTCATCCTTCAAATTTAAACTACTCTAATTTCAAATTGCAATCTTCTATTGCACATAAATTCAAAACAATCTCCACTTCACACTTAAACTCTTGTCAATGTTACCAAACACCATTCCCATGCACATGGCGATTCACAGACAGATTTCAGAGTATCACGTTTCACCTTTAAGACCTAGGCGCACAAGTGCATGTTAGCCATTTCATAACGCAAACAATTTCTCGGGTCTCTGGTTAAATCTCAAGTGCTTAGCATGCACATTTTTCCCAAATTCACTTTCCTGCGAAGATAGGTGCAGGGATAAAATCTAAGATGTAGAATTTAGTCTCTTGTGTTCCTTTATATTGATCGGTCGAAATAAAAACTTGATATTTTTAAAAATTTTGAATCAGTCTTTTTATTTTCAATTTTAAAAGTACCCACAAAGGTGGTACGAGCGAAGAGACACATTAATATGCAGAACAATTCAACGCCAACGATCGCGAAACCAAAGCAAAACTCTTGGGAGCGATTGACGGACAAAGAGGCAGAGAATTCGCTTCTCGGGTGCGCAGCACTCAAATGAAAAAATATGATGTGGGGAAGTTAATCGTTCTGTGTGAATGCAGCACGAGATTCGCTTCAACGTCGAAAGTTTTAAGCTGAGTTTATGGATAACAAATAGGTAACGGGGCAACGGAAATCTTGTTTTAGGTGCGCAGAACTTCTAATAAACATTACGTGTGCTGAAGAGATTTTTATCTGAAGTAAATATCATGACTTAAGCTACATATATTATGAAAAAGGGTTTTCAGGCAAATATATGTATATATATATGTTTAATAATAAAAGAACTGTTAACTTTGTAATCCAAAGTTGATAAAATACTAAATTTTTCAGATTCGTATAATCTCACAGAATGTAATGACTGTATTTAAAATGAGTTCTGCAGCTCTTCAGCACATATACAGCAGCCGTCACTGCAAGAACTTATACGAAACTCTACAATTAGAGAACAAAATAATCAATAACTCCACAAATAATCCTTGCATAATTAATGGACGCTCACCTACAATATTATGTTCATTGTTTATTGTGTTTATCTGAGTATATTTTCGAAGCATAAAAAATACTTTGATATTTTTATTCGATTATGACTCTTTAAAGCATCGATATTGACCAAAGCGCAAATTAACAAGAAAAACATTTTTTTAAAGACAGTTTAATTTCCATGCTATGGTTTTTAAGTAAAAAAAACGACTGTACCAATAATTATTCCAAATCAAACAAATTATAGAAATGCCGTGATACGTGTCCTTATCACGACATTAGAATCAAGTAAATTGGTATTAATTTACAGACCGGGGCGAATTTGTTTACAGTTGGCCGTTGAGACAGGGCACACTGATTTTTGCAGGAAAAGTTGTGGAATCACTCGTATAATAATATAATTGATATAATGAAAAATCGAAACGTTTAAAACATTTAAAAAATCGTTTTTCCCTACTTTTCTCACTTTCAACTTTGAAACGGTTAATTTTAGGGCTAAATTTTTTTTCTACTTGGAATGTACACTTAAAACCTTCATAGTTTGCCTAGAAAATATTTATAGTGTAAAAAAACAGCACACCAAAACAGCACTACAAAATTAATAGAAGAATCAAATAGCCCATTTGCAGCGCCAGTCACCTTAACGTTCAAAAAAGATGAAAATAAAAAGTCTAGCTTGTGTATTGCTTTTAGACAGTTAAATAAAATTGTAGTGCCACAGGCTCAACCATTCCTACTGATTGAAAACCTGATGATAAAAACAAGAAACTGCAAATTCTTTACTACTTTGGATATCAATTCTGCATTTTGGTCAATTCCTCTGCGAGTTGAAGACAGAAAAAAAAGGATTCATCACACAAGAAGGACACTACCAATGGACTTGTCTACCTTTTGGATTAAAAACTTCACCAGCAATATTTCAAAGAATATTAAGTAATATCTTAAAGAAAAATAAATTAACAGAATTTGCGGACAACTACATATATATTGTATATTGATGGCATTCTAATTTTTTCAAAATCCTTCAAAGAACATATTGGTTATTTAACAAAGCTGCTGGAAGCGATAAAAATAGATGGATTCAGATTGAAATTTAAAAAATGCACATTTGCTGGTCACAAAAATGCACATTTGCTGGTCACAAAAATGCCATAAATCTTTTGAAAATATAAAGAAAATATTATGCTCACAACCAGTGTTGGAAATATTTGATAAAGATTTACCAATGAGAATATACACGCTTCAATGAAAGGTGTAGGAGCTACATTTAAACAAATCCAACCGGATGGAAAAGAAAAACCTGTAGCTTACTTCTCAAAAAAAATTAAACGAGACACAAAATAAAAAAACCCAATATACTTGGAATATCTAGCAATAAGAGAAACAGTAAGGTATTGGCAATATTGGTTAATCGGCAGATCGTTCATAGTTTAAGCGATCACAAACCTCTAGAAAATCTGAATCTGAAATCAATAACTGATGAAGAATTAGGAGACCTAACCTACATATTACCTATGATATGGAGATAAAATACAAAAAAGGTAGGGAAAATTTAGAGGCAGACTGTCTAAGCAGAAACCCGGTACTAGATCCACAAGAAAATGATGAAGAACAGTTTAAAATTGTAAATGTGATAAATCTAGAAGACATCATAAAAGACCAGGAGGAAAACGAAGACATCAATAGCTTAAAAAATAAACAAAAAATAACAACATATACTACAAAGGAAATAAAATCATCTTGAGTGAAAACTTCAGTATTAAATTAATTAAGAAAATTCACGACGATTTTTGCCATATAGGTGCAAAACGCGATTAGTGCGACATATACAGCAAAGCACTTAACGCATAACATAAAGGAGACCTGTAAAAATTGCGATATTGTCATATTAAAAATGAGTGTATGTCATATTAAAAATCTAAAGGTAATGGATACAGATATAGTCAATAATAACATTGAAAAGTTTGCCAACGTCATCAACAGTATGATTTTACAATCATTTCACACAAATATATCAAAAGACACGCCGAAAAATTACACTCTTGTAGTTCACATTAATAACTTTCCAGTAGTTTCTGCTTCATTATCATAAAAAACAATATGCAGTAACAGAATTGTACGATTTTATATCAGTAAGTGATAGTTTGTGTTGATCGTATCACCTTAGGGAACGTCGATTTATTTCGTAGACTGTTGTTGACAATGAGTCTGATTGAATCACTACGCGGAGCAATCGGAGAGGGGTTACAAAGCCATTTTTATGAAGGTGGCTATTTTGTTATCGACATTTGAAAGCAAGTAGGCAAACATTTTCGAGATTTTAAGATTTCGAGTTATATAATACTTTTTTTTCCTTATTGAAAATTTCACAAAAATCCTTGTCTAATTAATGGAACCACCCTTGTTCAATATAAATATTCATTGTTGATTCAAATATTCATGAAAAGTATAAAAGAATATTTGGATATTATTTGGTTTTTAAGCGTATATATGAAATAAAATCATACATGTTTAAAAAAACACCCTGCATCATTGGACATTTTTTTTTATCTAATCACTAATGTACCAAGTTTATTAAAAATTGGAAAGACAAATACATAAATACTATTTTGCATTGCAATGTTTATTTTGTAAGATATTATTCATGATAAAAATGATCTGGAAGTGTCAAATGAAAACTACTTAATAGAAGATTTCCAAAATTAACTCAGCTTATGAAATTTTTAATAAGCTACGATTGAGACCTTTTCCAAGTCGATGCTTATCTGCGTTTGTGTGAAATCGTTCCAGAATAAAATAACCACGAGCTGACAAATTTTCGTGCTTATTAACATATACAAACACACTCATATGCAAGCTTTTTTCCATAAATACTTTACTCTAGAGACGGTGAAACGTGGAAATACGTTGGAAACTTTGATTTTGTCTTTCGGACCAATTATTCGTATAATACGTTCCCTTTTTTGGAAGTTAATATTTAAGCAAATTTTATTGAGGAAAGTGAACTTTATGGACCTCTATGAGTATATGTTGATATAAACATCGATGCCATCTTATGTGTGCTAGGCTTACATATTTTAGTCTTGATACTCACTGCATTAAATTCATCTTGCCTTTGCATATGATGTTGTATAAACATCACATTGTGAATCGCCTTCTCAAGTTCAAACGGATATTTTTTACGGTGACGGACGTCATTTAGAGACCCGTTGAGTCCCGGAATGACAGACGATAGACCGTTATATCCGCACAAACCACTGAAGCCACCTCCCAGAGCACCTACAAGGCCTCCAAATCTGCAATAAACACATTTAGATATATATCAACGAATTTTAACTTTTAAAAACCTTTGATTTCTACAGGTTGAATGCAAGCCATTGAAGCGCCCTCCACTTCCAGCTTCACTCAAAGATTCTTGACTTGAGTTACTCGAATTGAACTGAAACTCTGCACTTAACGCGTCACTGAGCTTTGATTTGTAAAGTTTTTTGGCACCGTTTATTTTACTAGCAGCCAAATCTCGCAACAAATCCTTTGGGACACGCATGAGTAGAAGCTTCGGAAGTGTTTTAATAAAAAATCGACGCACCCACGGTGCCATCTTATGTGTGCTAGGCTTACGGTAGTGAATATTTAATATAATTATCGTAATCACGACACTTAATCCAACTAAAATCATAGTAAATAACAAATATTTCCCCAGAAGCGGTAAGGCTAATGAAGTCGAAGGAATAATTTCAGATATAAGCAGGAAAAACATTGTTTGGGAGAGAAGAATACTAATACAAAGTGCTATTTTTTCTCCAGAATCTGCAGGTAAATAAAATACTAGTACAGAGAGGTATGAAATTCCCACACATGGTATTATAAGGTTAACGGT
Organism: Oxycera nigricornis; assembly: GCA_963942545.1. NCBI lineage: Eukaryota > Metazoa > Arthropoda > Insecta > Diptera > Stratiomyidae > Oxycera > Oxycera nigricornis. The sequence goes on from OZ012659.1 coordinate 48,909,017, forward strand.
GTAGAACAAAGTTTTCCTTCGCAGAGTTATATTGAAGAAAATATCTGAAAAGAATAAAACCGTTTATTTTAATAATTTAGTACCTAAACGCTAAATATATGAAATAATCACATGTTTAAGTGTGAAATTAATTCATAAATTAATTATGTCCATCGACTAAAAAAGTTTTATTGGATGTAAAAAGATACTTCATTACAAAATAATTCAAATTGAGTATACCAGGTCGTTCCATATGAAACCGGAATTATGCAATAGATGGCAGTAGCTTTAAACTCTGTTACTTTCTACCGCCACAATTGTTGTCATTCTTGACTTTGACGTTTAATAAACATTTACTACGCGCAACAAGTTAAGGTTTAAACAAAAATATGTTTTTGAGAACGCTGAACATGTCGAATTTTATGCCTGGAAAAGAGTATTTGCGGGGAGATTTGCTTTTTTGCTTTGAATCGCACAGAATGTTGGTGGAGGCTTACGGAGACAATGCTCTTGGCAAATCACAGTGTTTTGAGTGGTGTAAAAAATTCAAAAGCGGAGATTTCAATGTGAACAACGAAGAACGCGGTCGACCATCTCAAAAATTTGAGAATGCCGAATTGCAAGCAATTTTGGACAAAGACGATACGCAAACGCAAGCAATGATGGCAGCGCAATTACATGTGGACAAGGTGACCATCAGCAGACGTCTGCATGCAATGGGAAAGATCCAGAAATCGGGCAAATGGGTGCCGCGCGAGTTGACCGAAAGACAGCAGGAAAGACGAAAAACCATATTGGAGTCACTGCTATTTCGGTTCAATAGAAAATCGTTTTTGTACCGAATCGTGACGGGGGACAAAAAATGGATATATTTCCAAAATCCTAAGCGCGAAAAGTCTTTGGTTGATCCCGGCCAGCCGTCGACATCCACCGCCTAACCAGATCGGTTCGGAAAAAAGACGATGCTGAGCGTTTGGTGGGACCCGTCAGATGTGGTTTTTTATGAGCTGCTGAAACCTGGCGAAACGATTACCGCACATCACTATCACTAACAATTAATCAAATTGCACCATGCAATCCACGAAAGAAGGCCCGAATATAAGGAACGACACGATAATACACCGTCGCACACCTCACAATTGGTGCGTAACTACTTGGAGGCAATCAACTGGGAGATCCTACCCCACCCACCGTATTCACCAGACCTCGCACCATCCGACTACCACTTGTTTTCATCGATGGGCCACGCAATCGCTGAGCAGCACTTCAATACATATGAAGAAGTGAAGAAATGGCTCGATGACTGGTAAGCTTTAGAGGATGTAGATGGTTTTTTTCATACTTGTCTACTTTTAAGAATACAAATGAATTTTTTTCCCACAGCACGTCCCGATTTTTCAGTATGGACGACAACAAAACGAAAATAAAAAAATATGAACCAGGCAAATATATAGTAACGTTGTTATTGTAAACATGAGACCTAAATTGATGATATGCTTTTGGAATAAGACAAAAAAGAGTATCTGCAGTTATCCAATATTAAAGTTTTTCACCAAAATGCTGGTACAATACAATTTGTGTCCAAATGACTTGAAATTTCAATTACAGTTACTGAATCAAATTCCAAATGTAAAAAAAATCAGGATTTATATAATATATTCCAAATTGACAAAGTCAGTAACAAATGTATTTAAACATCGAATATTTATTTCATCATCATCAATGAAGCACCAGCCCAAATCGAGCCTCCCGAAGACACTGCCTCCAACTGTCTCGGTCCAGCGACCGCGTCCTCCAATTAGCGAATCCCAGCAAGGATTCGCTGTCGTTGTCAACTGCATCCTCCCATCGTTTGCGTGGTTTTCCTGGTGGGCGGCTTCCTGTTGCTCAGCCTTTCATGGAGCGCTTGGAAATTCGCCTGTCATCCATACGCTCCACATGGCCAGCCCACTGAAGTCGTAGCAGTTTCGTCAGAATCGATACCGGTGGCTCGTCATAAAGAGCGTACAACTCATGGTTGTACCGGATTCGCCAGTCCGGTCCGTCCTTCACGGGCCCCAAATACGTTCGAAGACGTCAATCCTTTTTTCTGAGGCTTGAGTCAAAGTCCATGTTTCACATCCGTAAATCAATACAGGACGGATGATCGTTTTATAGACGCGCAGCTTATTTTTTCGGTGCACTCTGTTACTTTTAATCACCGAGAGGACTGAAAAATATATTTTATTGGCTAGACCAATTCGCCGTTCAATTTCGCCCTTATCATTCCCGTCTTTGGCGAGGTTGATACCAAGATAAATAAAAGAGTTAACGCTTTCCAAACTGTAGTTACTTATCGTTATGTTTTGTCTATTTGGCGTCTTTTTTCTTGACTGGGTCATATATTTGGTCTTGTTCACATTGACCCTTAGGCCGACTTGCCTAGCCGCTGACTCCGACTCGAATATTTATTTAGCTAGTTTTATATATAAGAAGCAAGCATTTTTTTAAAAACAAGCCGCGAAGTGCGTCTCTTGAGGTCCACACGGCCAAATTCCCAGTAATATCTAGGTAAACATTAAAAATAATAAACACAAAAATAATTTTGAAAATAGTACTACTTTAAATAATAATAATGAGAGGTATTCATAGCAGTAACAGGAATGAGTTAATATTAATCGTATCATCTACGGGAGCATCCATTGATCACGCAAGGCTTTTGGTGGATGGGTGATGATGATTGATCACCACAAATGCAAATTTAATTGAAATTTTGATGGCTTTTAAAATTTAAGCCGCTTATTTTGATTAAAAGACAGCAAAAACTATTAAAAATCTGCTCAAATTATCTAAATATTCTAAAAAAAACTTTACTTTTACTTTACAACAAAGTCTTTAGAATAAAACATACAGGGTAATATCATTCAGAACCCTTTTCATATGGAAACTTTGAATGATTTTTGATTTTTAATTGAATTTTTTTTCAGAATCATGAAAAAAGTTTTGCTGGTTTCTCTTCAAAAACTGATAGAAATGTAAAAATTTTATAAACATTTATTACTGTGTTGCGCAATTCAGGTTAAAAAAATACTTTTTATGAAAAAAACCCTAAGTTTTCCATTTTCTCCTATCAAATTAAAAAAACCGCTGAAACGGGTTTTTATAATGTTAAAATAATCATAAACATGTTAAAACACGTCGATTGACCCCTTAATGATGCAAATATTATATCTGGTTTGTGAGATATAGTGAATGGAAGAAATGACCTTGAAGATCATGATGACTGTTAATGATTTTTTTGTTTTTTATTTAATGTTTCTTGTTGTCATGAGAAAAAGTTTTGATGTTGTTTTTACAAGCACTGCTTGAAATATATAAATTTTATAAAAATGTAATACTGTCTCCCGTAAATCAGATTAAAAATTTATTGTTAATTAAAAAACCTAATTTTTTTGAATTTTTTTTTGTCAAATTAAAAAACGGATGCAACGATTTTTGCAAATTCGAGATATTCACGCAAATTATGATACGTAATGATTCTTATTTTTGGATTTGAACCTCCGTTTCTAGTCGAGACAAATCGCCTACTAGTGTGCTTATTTTGTTTGGTTAGCCACGTGCTAACACTATTTTTGCACATTAATGGAGGTTCTTTTGTTCCAGATTAATGGTTGGTGCCATAATGAGATAGGGAGCGTGGTTTCGGGATATTGAATGGCTTCCTCTTCAGGTGCTGTCATATGCCATTCGTTATCAGACAGCACGACCACGGTTTAGGCTTGTTGATGGGTTAAGCTCGTTATATTTCAACTATTTTAGTACTTGCATCTGCGAAGTATGACAGCACCTGAAGAGGAAGCCATTCGTTATCCCGAAACCACGTTCCCTATCTAATTATATAAAAAGACGGCTTCATGTTAATACGCGTCGATTGACACCATAAACATGCAAATCGTATGTTTGGTTCGCTAGATATAACGCATGACAGAAATGACCTTCAAAGGGGCGAAACAACCCCCCCCCCCGACCGTAGTATTCCAAAAACTAATCAGCTCTTAAGATTGCAAAGACGCTTCGATTGACACCTTAACGAAGTCGATACGACTTTGTTTACGTGAGTTATACTCGTAGAAAAAAGTGTCCACGAACGTACGTACACACACACATACATACATCTCCCTTTATAAAAACACTTTATATATACATACTCTATAGACCTCAAAACGTTAAGAAATGTTGAAAATTTCAATTTCGATTTTCGAGGCGATTACAAGAACTTCCCATATACTGGGAAGTTAATAAAATGACAATATTTTCAATAATGTAAATAACAATTTTTTCATAATTTGAATATAAATTTATAACAGTAGGTCAAGTAAGGTTATATTAATCATATAATTTGATGTAGCATCTATTTATTATGTCAGGTTTTTGGTAGGAGTGCATTTTTGATTGATTCCTAAACAGGACGCTAGGAGAGAGGAAGGAAAGTGTTGGCCACAGTACATGCAAGACCCAGTATGAAATCGAGGCCTTCAAACTCGAAATTTCCTTTGAAGAAATGGTACCATGTTCTTGCAAAAATTGACGTTTGCCAAGCACTGCCAGATTTGCAGAGGCTAAAGCGCTTTCGCGGAATTTCATTTCAACACATGAGACATTTTTTCAGTTATTTTGGCTTTTTTCTAAATTAAATTGTCGAAAGCAAATGTAACTTGTGTCAGCAAAGACGTTCCACCAATGTAACTCAATGAACCGAAGTTTCTTTTTTTCACGCGTAACATGAAAAGTGCATATACGAGAGTGCAGTGCCCCGACCAGTAACTAGCTCCCATTTTGTCATAAATGACTACAAACATATGATAAATGACAACAAACATATGATGAATGAAGAAAAGCATATAACTTTTTTTCCCCCGTAGAATCGCGGGCCGTACTTGATAGTGTGCCTTTATATGAATGATTACCTACTGGTTCTTGCCTATACTGTGGTGTTGGCTTGCAAAGGCCATTTTTTCGTAAGTGGGAAATTGAGGTTAAAAGGTTATTGAATGCGATTCTCGCTGCTAAGCTGACTGAAATAGATTTTGTCGTGCTTTTGTGAGTGATTACCACTTATAGTAGTTGCTTCCAAAATTTTCATAAATGCAGTAGACATACACAGTCTCTGGCACAATTTTGCATTTCACATTAGATAACCCATTATTTCTTTTTTGGAAGTTGATTCTTATGCACCATGTAGTATGCAATGAAAATTCTATGTCTAATTATAATAAAGTAAGTAATTGGAATGTTACAAACCAATAAAATTAATGACTCCAAAATTTTACAAATATTTTTTACCTAATTGTTCGACGCTCCCTTATTCTTTATAGATATTCATCGTTTTTTGCTCTATACGCATCTTTTTTAAAAATGTAGAAAAACTATATATATATAATTATTTTTTTTTTGTTGACAATAATTTCTTCTAGCATCTGTTTTTTGTAAAATATTGATTACTAGAAATTAAGATTTCATACACAATTTGCACGTTGCCCTGAACTTATTGCAGATTGTGTTAAATCATAGAAATTATGATTCTTTTGATAGAACCACAACCATGTTATTAAAGTAAGTGTAACTCAGTTATTCATAACATATATAGTGAGAGCTCTGCTTTTTTGGAGCCTAATAATTCTATCTTCCTTTTGATTTTAAGTATTCAGTTTTACATTCTATAAAATAATAAGGAAAAGATAAAGACAACGTGCACGCACTATTTATATTTGAACTAAATGAAAACATATTTTAAAAAAATGATTTATCTAGAGATTATTGAAAATTAGACCATAAGATTAAAATAATAATAATGAGTTCAGCAGCAGCAGAGACAATCTTCAAAACTAAAAGCCTGATTAACGACACGCGTAGGACTGCACTTCTTCGTTTGAAATTACAAATGTAATGAAATGAAAACTTATAACTTCAAAAAAATTTGAAACCAAAGGCATTTTCGCAACAAATAATGAATAATTAATATAACTTCATGATAAAACTACCATAAAATCCATTGCCATTATCGTATTTGAATATGCAAAAATTGCATGAAACAACGCTGAATATTACAACGTGCCGAATAGAAAATAACAATTTTGCTGGAAAAATATTCACAACATTGTCAAGAACTTTTTAAATAATTGCAAAAAGTAAGCTACAAAAAAGGAAAGAGAACACACCAAAGAGAAAACATTGAAAACTGATACTCTATCAATATGTTTCAAAATATAATCTCCGAAACATTCCACATTTGCTAGAGGTTAAGCTATATACTCACCATGCAATGAAACCTTTTAAAATTTCTGAATACAACTCCAATTGAGAGTCAAGATGCTGAAACAGTAGCGAAATATATACAGTAGAACTTTGATTATCCGGGGTAAATATGGGGAGGTAAGTGGACGGATAATCGAAAACCATGGATAATCGAATTTGTTTACATATTTACTTATGGTTTATGAAGGTACAAGAAAAATCATAGTTTATGACTATGCAAAATTCATATTTATTAGAAAAAATGATTTCTAAATATATATACAAAATAATAATGAAATAATGTGCGTGTGTGTTTATATTACATGAAAATTTTAACTAACTAACGAATTTACAGATATTTAAAACTTATTTTTCTGTAGAGCAGAAATAATCCAACATTTTCGTTTCTTTCTTCATCATTTTATTTCTGACTTTTCGCAATTCTAATCTTTTTGTGTAGTCAGCATTTTCTTGTTCAAAGTAATTTAGTAGTGTTTCGATACTTTCTATGGCCTTTGAATGAGAATTTTTTTCTTTGTTCGTCTCCATTAAAATTTCTTCTTCACTATCGTTAAAATTTCTTGTTCACAGAAAAAGTTTCTAATGTATGATCAGTTGAAGACTGATTAAGTTCAGGGTCGAGAATTTTGGCCAACGTCAATTTTAATGTCAAATTCGGTTAATCTTTTCAAACTTCACAAATAGAAAAAATTTCGTCTTTTAATGCCCATTTTTTCAAAATTTCTTCAAGATTTTCTTTTTCTGAGGAATCGCAAAAATATTTTCTTGTATCGCCTTTTTTAACTAGAATATTTCCCTGGTCCATATGCTGAATCAGTGAAGTAACATTTTTCATTTGCGTTGCGCACATTTTAACTATAATGTAAGCTTATATGTCATTCTCAATGAGCACCAATAATGCAGTTCGATGTCTACCATGTAATCTCAAGTAGCTTAGTTTTATGTGGGTCATGCATCTGGAACCGCGAATGCAATAAGTTTTAGGATGAAAACTTTCTTTAATTTATTGATTGGTAAGAGCTATGTCAAGTAGTAAGCAAGCACGTAGGCTGGCATTCTAAATTGTAAGATATAAAAGAAAGAGTAGCATATTCTTTCTTTCTTATAGCAGTATATCTGTAGCTATACAGCTGACATATTGTGCAACATTAGTGTAATAGACTAATATATGTGAATATTTCATACACAAAACATGCTTATGACTTACAATATTTCATCATAAAGGGCGGCAAAAATTATTTTTGCCAAGAGCGGCTAAATAGCTAGATCGGGCCCTGGTATATATTATAAGTGAAATTGAATGGATTTAGTGAAAAGTTCAATAAGTATATACTGTGCATTGTTGATATAGTGTTTTTGTTTAATTATCGTTTGAATTGTTTGATTGCTGGATCATTGTGCAGTAAAATAGTGAGTACTAAATAAATATACTAATATTTTTAAGATAAAAAATAAATAACAGAAAATTATTTTAAATCTTCGTGTTTGTTTTAGCGTTCGAAAATTTTGGATTATTTATTTTCTAATATTTAACCTCTGCAATACATCACGCAATTAGCATTTCACAGTTGCTCGGACGTTTTCTTACTACCATGGTAAAACAGATTTCTTGTTGTTCTACCATATTTTCATCGTGGAATTTGAAATTAATTTTTTTATAAAATCTAATAATAATTTAAGATTAATGTGTAGAAGTTTAAAATATGATTATAATGCAAAATAATAGTTTGTTACCTTATATCATTAAAATCTCTAGTTTAAAATGATGAAAACGGCTTCGACTTTAATTTCATTAAATATATTATTTTATTTAAAAATTTAATATTTCGAAATCATCATTTATTAATTTAAATTGTCAAATAGCTTTGCTATTTTTTTGGAAAATGATTATCTATAATTTTATATCATTCCATTTTATTATTAGAAATTTGCGAAAAAATATTGTCATGTAATTAGGGTTATTTTAAATATCTGTTTTCCATATTTGTTTAGCTCCTTGTGTAATGGAAATGAGTAAGAAGAACGGTTGGCGAACGGTATTGCTACGGAAATCTAGGCAAAGAGGTTTGTGCCTGTTGACCTGAAGGACGTGGAGTCCCCGGGACGAACCAACGAACCCTTGTGTCGTGCAGACTAATACGGGTCCAGCTTCTACCTGGCTAGAGATTCGATGGCTGCTGGTAGGCCAGCTCAGTTCGGCGCGTAACGTCTTGGGTGCGTTTCTCTAGCAGGTCCCGAATCTCATTTACTAAGATTCAGCCATCTACTTGCCGGGATACGAAATTTTATCAAAAAAAATCACAATCCCAAAAAAAAGTCTAAACAAAAATCAGTCTCTAAGTCACCTCCTACGTTACTCTACAATGTAAAAAAATATTCCCGCGCGCACCGAGAACCCGAATACCGCGATCCAAAACGTACCCGAGAGAGAGCAAACACATTAGCTACGTTAATCGCGATTCGCGTAATCGATCCGGCGATAGAAGAGAAAAAAAACTATTACCTCACGAGCAAACAAATCTCTCGGGCGGCAGTGTCACTCCCGCTGAGAAGCCGAACTTCAGCGGAGCTCACCACGCGCAGATGTATCTGCCTAGTCCCACTCTACCTTGACCCAGCGCTTGCGCAGTTGCATATTTCATGCGCGCTAGGTCCACCTATACTTACCTTGGCCGGTTATTCCGTTAGCTGTTGGAAATGGAGGTCATTCAAGAGGGAGAGCCCTCAAGGAAACTCTGGATTATTCAATTCATCACAAATTTATTCATTCTGTCTGGCCTTTTTTTTCTTCTCCAATCCTATTTTATCATGTGTTTATTTAATTTAATTTATGTGTATATCCTTTCATACTCACTTCAAATATGTACAAATTACTAGAAAAGAAAAATATAACTAAAGAGGCGGAACGCAATCAAATTTAATTTGTAATTATAATAAACTACATTAATGTATATGAAGAAAAAAAACTTTACTTTACTGATGGTAGAGATTTGGTTTCTTTAAATATTTCTATATTGTAAATGTTTATATAGTTTTCTTCTTCTTCAAAGGGTCTATAGCTACAGGTGTCAATCTGTTGTATTTTTTTATAGTTCAATTTTTGTATTACAACTTCCAGACTCATACTTCTGTGATTCGCTCGGAAACTAAAATTATTCCTATAATTACATTCGGTAGTATGGTCTGGCTATATAATAATGGATGCTTTGACTTACTCAGCGTTTACATGTAAAAATCTTTAAAAAACATGATTAATCTCCATTTACTTGACATCTGTTCCTATGTGTGTCCAACATGAACATTTTTAATATGAAATGGTACCAGGGAGATACTTTACGTCCTTCCGCATAGACACCTAAGCACACGCATCGAGGCAGCAACCCATATGATCATCACTAGCATGAACTGTGAGCATAATATTAGCTCTATCGTCAAAACCGTTCAGGTGTACACAAAAAAATTCCATTACTACGCCAGACCTCTTCGCTAGCCTTTGATTTTCTTGGGCAGATCTCTGGCAACGTGATATCCAAATGATGTTACGATTAAAACCCAACCGTGCTGGTGTTGTGAGCGATTCAAACAAGAATTAGGCGGAATGGGCCAATTGTTATGCGTATTGGTGCAACAACTAGCATATTGTTCCTTGACGGAAAATAAGTTATACGCTATCAGGCACAACAAAAATCAGTTGAGTGCACCTCCGGTCACTTTCAGTCTTCGTGGGCTGGCCCGTTTGGTTAATAAATCCTTCACAAAGCATACATATCTGTCTGTTGCGATTACAAAATGGTAGAACACACATGTTTTAAAGAGGCAAAAAAACTAATGATTCGAATGAAATTGCTATTTCTGAGGGCTTGTCCTCTCGCAGGACGACTGTTTTTTGTTGACCGATAAACGTCGCACCGAATTCACAGTGAGAGACCCTTTCTTCTGGTCGAAAGGAGCAGAGCACATGTGCGATTGGAATGAACAACCTTCCACTCACTGAATGCGTTTCTTTAGATCATTCACTGCCGTTCCAGCTACACCTGGCGTTATAGGGTTAACTGTTTCAAAAACTGTGATTCGCGCTGAACTTAAATCGTACATTTTTTTGTTTTTCGAATCTTTCGGGACCACATGGCCTCCATTATACAGTTAATATAACGGCGTGCACTGTTACTCCTTTTTAAATAAATTTCGCACGTGTCCAGCTTCAACTATTACCCGTTTCTGCAGATTGATCTCACTGCGAAAAGACCGTCTTATTCCGAATAATACCATTTAAACTATCACTATCACTATTCATATGATCGATCTGATCAGCTACTCCCGTACATTCACAATTTCTAACTCTCGGACACACGAATTTCAGCTTATGTCGATTATTTATTCAGCGACGTGCCCCGGCAAAGTTTTCTTGGGAATCCATCACTCCCACCGGCCATCCGACCTGAACCACTGCTTTCAATCGACTCCTTGTTGCGGGATCTCTGTTTTTTCGGGGCCTGCCTCGACTCTAACCGGTATCACAGGTTGCCCATGAGGCGGCATGGTGCAGTGGTGGCCAACCCAGCGGCTGTGCCACATTACACTTGATCCTGAAGAAGATGAAGAAGAATTGGTAGGAGCGATTTCCTCGGATAATAATAAACATCAAGGGGAAAAATCTGATGAAAGTGAAAGAAAGACAAAACTCCAAAATAAAATTAGGTGTCAGCGAGAAGGAAAAAGTGATATAGCAATTAATTCGCAAATTTGTCAACATCAAACAATAACAGTTGAAGATGAGATAATAACTAAATTTCGTAAAGAACAAGAAAAATAAAGAAATAAACGGTATAGAGAAAAGAAAAGAGCAGCTAATTTGCTTAATTTACAGACAGATTAACCCTCAAAAACAATTGCAAAGCATGTTTCTGAACGTCAGAATTTCCATACCTCACAAATTGCAGGTGCATTAACAAAAAATGTTCCATACATCCCACCAACTCATACACCTATCGTTGCTGGCTCATCAATACGAAATGAATTATACATTCCAAAATCATATTCAGATTATAATGCCGACGTTCAAAACGATATTCTTTCACAAGTAAATTATGTTTCACAATTAGATGAACCAATAATGGTAAACTATGCATCAAATCCCCAAAATATTCTTCCACGTGATGCTCAAAATAATATTCAAAACATGTGTTCTCAACATAACCTATCTGCACAAACATACTCTTCTTTCTAACAAAATTCCAATGCCTATCGAGAATTTCAAAAAGATTTTCTGGAAAATGATTTTGGCCATGTTTATGACATTTGCGATAGACTGTGGTTTAACAAAAGTTTGAAGATTTTTGTCAATAACGATATGACTCCCAATTTTCAATTTATAAGAACAATAGTCGAAGACGCTGATTTAGCTGAGATAAAAATTTGCTCAACTTGCTTAACAACAATTAATAAGAATCGTGTTCCACCACTTTCGGTATATAATGGATTCAAATATTCTCCACTTCTGGAAAATTTAGGAAATGCTCCATTAGATTTGGTCACAGAAAGACTTATATCTCCAAGAATTCCATTTATGCAAATTCGAAGACTTCGACATATTCATGGTCAATTGGAAATCTATGGGCAGGTAATAAATGTTCCAATAGAAGTAAATACAATGGTACATTCATTACCAAGAAACATAGATGACGATCATAGCATTACAGTTCATATTAAAAGAAAGAAAATGCACAAATCCAGCTACCTTTATGGTATAGTCAACAAAATAAAAATAAAAACGTGGTTGCGATACTTGAAAAATACACCTCTTTATACTTTTTATGGAATTACGATTGATGATAGGTTCTTAAACAGCCAAGATGATATACAAGATGAAATCATCTACGATGAAGATGGTGATAGTCACATTTCAGAACAAATACCAATCGATGAAAGCTTGATAGCACAAGAACAAACATTAATGTGGAATGACGAAATGTACTTAAGAATTGCTCCTGGAGAAGGTAACGTTCCCATTAGTCTTTTATTCGATGAACATGCAGAGGAATTATCTTTTCCGCAAATATACCTGGGTCAATTTAGAACTTTTCGTGGTGGCCTTACTGTCACCTTTTTTATGATGGCAACAAGTGAGCTCAGACGATCTGACAGACGAGGAGTTACCCCTCAGCATTTATTATACTTGGCCATGAAAATAATGAGGATAAGAATACGAGATTCGCTTTCTACTGCATTCAAACATGTTGGAAAAGGCATTACGATCACTAAAGAGCAAATAGAGTCAGCAGCTTACGTACAACGTTGTATTGAAAGTAATTTGGCTTTTCTACGCACGATCCCGAATTCAGCATATTATTGGTCAGAAAGAAAAAATGATATATTTGCAATAATTAGACAATTAGTAAGCCAGCATTTTTTTTACAATAAGTGCTAATGAAGCAGGATGGCCAAAACTGCTACAATTATCTCATAATTTAAGAAAATAATTCTGAGATATCGGTTGAAGATGCAGCAGCATTAAACTTTATAGGAAAAAGTACACTTATTAATGAAGACGCAGTTTTTTGTGCTATATATTGTTATAAGTTGGTCAACATCTTAATGAAAATACTGCAATCAAAAAAAATAGCCCCTTCAAGAAATGTGAAATTTTGTATTACTTCAAAATAATCGAATTTCAACATCGGGGTAGTCCACACAGGCACATTTTAGCTTGGCTTGACAATGCTCTTGAAGACGCAATAAAAAAAGATAACAGTAAATCAATCCATCTTATAGATTTTCTCATATCGGTATCTGCAGCAGAGGCATCAGGTAACCTCAAAATACAAACACACAAGCATACTTTTACATGTTACAAAGGCGTATCATCAAAACGAATGCAATAATGTAGATTTGAAGCTCCTTTTATGCCAGGTAAGGCAACAATGATCTTGATACCGATGAAGGACACTGAAGATGGATTTAAATTGTATCAAGCAAAATATAATAATCTCAGAAAAAAATTGGAAAATTATGAATACGATGATTTCCAAACATTTTATGAAGATAATAATATACATTCAGATCAGGAGTATGTTGATATTATTCGTGCTGGAATCAATCGACCAAAAGTTTTTCCGAAGCGTCAACCTAATGAAAAATGGCACAATCCTTTTAATACATTTATATTAAACGTTGTTAAATCTAATACAGACTTTCAATTTATAACAGAAGAGTATTCGTGCGCGGCTTACGTCGTAGAGTACGTCAATAAAACGAAAAGAGATGTTAGCAGTTTACAAAGAAAAATAATTGAAATCATGGATGAACACCCAGAATTTGATATATTTAAAATTTCTAAAAATATTAGTATCAATATTTTAAATCACACTGAGATAACGAGTCAAGAAGCTGGTTGGTATTTGTTGAGAGGGCCTATGTCAAAAAGTTCAACCATGATTGCATTTACATATATCAACTGTATGGCCTATCGAAAGACAAAGGATAAAAAAAACTATGAAGAAATTGAGTGAATTAGACGATGCCTGCACAGATATATGGAAAGACAATTGGTTAGACAAATATGAAAAAAGATCTGAAGATTTAGAAGATATTTCTCTCGAGCAATTCGTTTCTAAGTACTACAAAAATAACAAAGGAGAGTACGACAAAAGAGATGAACCGAGAGTAAAACGTTATCGCAATTATGATATAGCTACTGATTTCAACGAATATAAAAGAGAAATGTTAACTTTGCATATTCCATTTCGTCATGAGGAGGCAGATATTCTTGAAAATATTAAATTCATAAGATTAAACGACAAAAATAAAGATCTAATCTTACAGAAGAGAAAACAGTTTCACTCCATCATAGATATTGGAAGAACATTGCAAATTTGTCGAGAATTATGCCGCGAAGAAGTTGCAGAGGATAATGAAGATATAAGAGATGTTGTTGGTAGACTTCCTGGTCAAAACCCATTTCAAGAATTATACAATAACCCGAATGCACAGATAAATTATGATTTACAACTTGCAATGTTAAATAAACTAGGAGCTATAGCTACGAACAAAGAAAATATAATGTCTTATGATGATTTTTATGATCTTATGCGCTGGGCCAATGAAGAACAGGGAGCAATTTTGTTCCATACAATGCACCACCTAATATCTACAGATGAGTCAATGCAAGAGCCATCGCTCATATATTTAACTGGACCAGCTGGCAGTGGCAAGATTTTGTAATAAAAGGAATAATGGAAATCTACAATAGATTTTCAGCTACTGATGGCATTTTCAATGCCTATATTGCATGTGCGTCAACCAGAAAGTCTGCTACAGCTATAGACAGTTCAACAGTTCATAGTGCATGGAGCATATCAATGTCCAGGCTCAGGCCACTTAATGTTGAAAAAGCTTATCAATACAGAACTTTATTCAAATTTGTTAAAGTCCTAATTATTGATGAAGTGAGCATGGTTTCCGCTGAGTTATTACAATAAATTAATACTCGTCTGAAACAAATAATTGGCTTGTTTACAAAAGATTTTGGAGGATTAGATGTTATACTTATCGGGGATTTGCGACAATTACCTCCTGTAAAGGCAACGCCAATCTTCAAGCAAATTAAAAAGAGAATGAATGGCTGGTGAAACACCTTGGCGGAAATTTAAAATTTTTGAATTGAAACAAGTAATGAGACAAGACAATTTGTCGAAATTTTAACGAAGATTGGAAATGGGAATATTTTAACGGAAGAAGAAATACAGGTAATAGAAATAAGATTTATCACAAAAGAAGAAGCTAAATCAGTGTGTCCCAAAGGAAGAAGACTTATATTCACAAACGCCGCGGTAAATGAGTAACACCATTATATTTTAAACAGTGAAGAAAATAAAATACTATCTTTGGCATCTGATGTTTTCGTAGGGCGTCATAATGCTGAGCAATAAAATTTTTGAGACAGAAGTTGCACAAAATGAGAGCTGATGATACTAGTGGATTGCCTTCTTACGAATTAATTTTAGTTCTCAACCGACCTTACGTGATAACAAATAACATA
The DNA here is from genome assembly GCA_963942545.1 of Oxycera nigricornis. Taxonomy (NCBI): domain Eukaryota; kingdom Metazoa; phylum Arthropoda; class Insecta; order Diptera; family Stratiomyidae; genus Oxycera; species Oxycera nigricornis. Next base: position 48,924,327 of record OZ012659.1, read on the forward strand.
TGTAGATGTTGCAGACGGATTATCAAATGGCACTTTTGGAAAATTGTGTTATGTAGAGAGAGATGAAATTCATGACATCATAAGAATTTGGATGAAATTTCCAAAACTATGTGGACAAAAACGAGCTACAAAGTCGAGGAATCTTAGTGTCTGGCTTAATTTTGACGATGATGCTGTGTCAATCACTCCTCAGACATCATCCATACCACTCTATAAAAATAAAAATAAATAGCGCAACGAAAACATTTTCCACTTATTTCTGCTTTGGCAATGACTATTCACAAATCACAGGGAGGTACTTATGATGCTATTGTCTACGAATACGATCGCAAACATCTTAGAGAATTAGTATACGTAGCTTTAACAAGAGTCACGAGGATTCAAGGTTTATTTTTGGTTACTCAAGAAAATATTAGCAGCAGCTGGAAATTTTGGATTGGTAGAACAGGTACACCTCTAAATGCTTCAGAAACAGATAAACATCATAAAAGATCAACAAGTCATCGAGAGGATCTATTGTTGGAATTGAAAAAGTTACAAAAAAATACATTACAAACGGTCACCAAAACTGTTTTAGAATTCATCTCCAACAAGAAAGGATAATCTATATTTTCATTCAGTTGTCAAAAATTGCATGCGCATGCAGCTGACCTAAAACATGATGCTATCGTAAAAAAGTCAAATATTCTGCTTCTGTAAGAAACTCGTATGAAAAACGAAGAACCATTTGATATTCCGAATTTCAACTTTGTTGTAAGTTATAAAAGACCCAAAGTTCCAGCAGCAGGAGTAGTTATTTATCACAATACTCAAGATACGTGACACTTCATTACTTGATATATGGACATACATACTAAATTCGCTAGAAGCATTGGTGTTAATGTTTCTGATATAGGCGAAATATGCATTGCTCGTAGCAATTCCGAGAATGGCCAATACATATTAATGGCTGCCATTTATATTTCGCCTGGAAAATGTATGAGACAGATACAACAATGGTTCGAAAATTTGATGATTTCTACAAAAGGAGGTTCTGAAATATTCGGCAAAAATTCGGCGAAAAATATGATAATAAACCGAAGATTTTAAGTAGAGACTTCAATATTTAATTTGCAGATGATAAAAATCTAACATTAATTGAATTTTTCAATGAAAAACTTAATTTAAATATGTTCAATGATCCAAAACTCAGTACTAAAAAAAAACGACGATCGATGCGGTTTATACGCGATACTTAGATAAATTTCATTCGAACATTTTCATTTCTTACTTTAGTTACCAAAAGCCTTTTGTATCTTTTTTAGAACACAGAAATGATTGAAAGTCTAAGTATTGTTGAAATGATTGATGACAATGATGCAAACAATGAAAACAATGTTACAAATCAAGTACATTGAAATTTATGTAAATACAAATACTATCCATAAATCATATGATTGCATATCAATTGTTATTTCAATTGAATTGTATTTATATTGGGTCATTGCCTTGAACAACCCGTAATATATTTGAATAATAAAAAAACATATAAACATGCATATAATTAAAAAGATTACTTTAACTGCTCCTTTGAAACGTTATTTTTATTTTGAGTTTTTTCACATATCCGTATTTCGGGAGTAATTGTTCACCCTTCTTCAGTGTATAAACTAACTTTTGGACAAGGAAAACCCTAACTTCTATATTGAAAAGTATAAGCTAATACCAAACACACGAATAAATATATCTCCTAACAATTTCACAAAAGGATAACCTGATTGGTTTCAGATAATTAGCCGTGAGAGGGTAGACTGGCAATTACCCGTGTCCTCGTTCAACCTCAGCTTTTCCGGCTGCCTCAATATCCACATCGACTCATATGCGTCTAATCTACTTGTCCCTGCAACACTTCGAGGTCCTCCCATATTATGTTGTGTCCTTTACTTTTGATGTGTCTAGCTACTGTGGATTTTAACGTTTCCGTTTTCTTGTATCTGCCTAGTTGTGCTTCTCGTATGTGTTCGTCCTCACCAATCGTTTTGTTTGTCCAATGTACGTTTTAGTACACTCCGAAAAAGCTATCCTATAAATACCACTCTTCTCGTGTTTCTCCTTCCTGTCTGTAAACGAGGTCAACATCAATCTTATTTGCGAACTTCTGCTACTTAGAGCCCCGATGATGTTTTCGCATTTGAGGATCTTACTTATTCTCATCCATGTTTTGGAGTATGTCATTGGAGCTATCCACACTGCTTCTCGTTCCGCTTCCTGTTTGAAGAGTCTTGTTAGTTTATTAACTTCCCAGTATATGGGAAGTTCTTGTAATCGCCTCGAAAATCGAAATTGAAGTTTTCAACTTTTCTTTACGTTTTGAGGTCTATAGAGAGTATATGTTACGGGTAAAGCACGAATGAAAGATAAACCTAGGTTTAACCGGTTAAACCAGGGATTACCAAGGCTTGGCGGCTATAGCCCGAAGACGTTGCAGCACTTCCACTTTTAACCGGGTAAAACCAGGTCTAACCACACTTTTTTCTACGAGCATAGATCACGTTAATAGTCGTATCGACTTCGGTAAGGTGTCAATCGAAGCGTCTTTGCAATCTTAAGAGCAGATTAGTTTTTGAACAAGGTGTCAATCGACGCGTATTAACATTTATGTGATTTTTTCAGGTTTTTGAAAAGTTTCTTGGAGCCGTTTTTTTTTAAAAGTGCAAAAATTACTTTTTTTCAAAATCAATAAATTTTTAACCTTATTTTCAAGTTGCAGTAATAAATGTTTATATAATTTATATACTCCAAACAGTTTTCCTGAAAATTTCATCAGAATTTTTTCTTATAGTTACAAAAAAAATTACAAGCCGCGAGGTGCGACCCTTGAGGTCCACACGGTCAATTTCCCAGTAATATCTACATAAATGTTAAAAATATTAAGCACATAATATTTATGAAAATAATACTACTTTAAATAATAATAATGAGAGGTACTCATAACCGTAATTGAAATGAGTTAATATCAATCATATCATCTACAGTAGCGTCCATTGATTACGTAGGACTTTTGGTGCATGGGGGGTGGATTGGTTCGATTGACTATTCACGCGGATAAATCGGAGCAAAAATGAATGCATTTTTGTTAGTACGCCATTTTAAATAATTTTGTTAAAAATTGCCATGACTTCGGCATAATCATCGAATTTGTGTTTTTCACGATTTTACATCAATGAAACTGATCATTATTTATTATTTTCAGTTGATCTTGAAAAACCTTGAATATGCAATGTCAACAATATATTTAATTGCATGTAAAAAGTAAAATGTTTTACATATAATGATGGATAAATTAATTAAAATATTACAAACACAGATTCCAAAACTACCTAAAACTGAAATTTTTAATTTAAAGACAGATTTTTGGAGCATATGATCTTGCAAAGTATGGATTACAAAGCATTTTACCATTCGAAGCGTTAATCACCGCAAATGCAAATTTGATTGAAATTTAACTCTATTTCGCATAACCAAGAAGCGCTGCTGGAATCAATGCCTCAGAATGTGTTCCGCAATGCTTACTTGATAATTGGTTCTGGAAGGCATTACTTGGAATCAATGATGGAATGCATTCCGACGAATTGATTCCAGCATCGCTTCCTGGTAATCCGAAATGGAGTTAGCACGGATCCTGCCAATGACATCGCCATGTTAAAGTAATGGATGCGTTATTGCGAAAACGATCCGTATTAGCTTCCGAAGAATGATTAAGGAATCGATGCAGTAAGCATGACTGGTCCTACTGCATACGTACGTACGGACACACACACACATACATCTTTCTTAAAAACACTTTATATATACTCTATAGACCTCAAAACGTAAGGAAATGTTGAAAACTTCAATTTCGATTTTCGAGGCGATTACAAGAACTTCCCATATACTGGGAAGTTAAAGATTAAATAAAATATAAAAAATCATTAACAGTCATTATGATCTTCAAGGTTATATTTGTTATGCGTTATATCTCGCGAACCAAACATACGATTTGCATCGTTTAGGTATCAATCGACGCACATTAACATTTTTGTAAATCTGTCAAATTTTGAAAAAAAATCGTTGCGGGCGTTTTTTAATTTGAAAGAAAAAAGTATAAAAAATAGGTTTTCTTATTAACAATAAATTTTTAACCTGATTGACGGAGCACAGTAATCAATTTTTATAAAATTTATATACTCGAAGCAGGTCTTTGTAAAAATATCAGTGAAGCTTTCTCTCAAGAGCTGGCTCTCCTGGATTTGAAGGTAATTAGAAAAGGCAGGACATTGGAGTTTGACGTATACAGAAAACCCACGAACACACAAAGGACCATCCCTTCATCGTCACATCACTCATATCAACAGAAGATGGCAGCTTACAACTCGTACATACACAGAATGATTGCTGTTCCATTAACGGAAGAGAGGTTCGAAAGAGAGAAGAAATATATTTTGGACACAGCCAGAATAAATGGATACCGAGAATCCGAAATTTTATCCATCATCAAAAAGAAAATAGTTAAGTTCAAGAGAAATAAACTAACGACACTCATCAAACAGGAAGCGGAACGAGAAGCAGTGTGAAGAGCTTCAATGACATACTCCAAAATATATGAGTATAAGTAAAATCCTCAAATGCGAAAACATCATCGGGGCTCCAAGTAGCAGAAGTTCGCAAATAGGATTGATGTTGGCCTCGTTTACAGACATTAAGGAGAAACACGAGAAGAGTGGTATTTATAGGATAGCTTTTTCGGAGTGTACTAAAACGTACATTGGACAAACAAAACGATTGGTGAGGACGAACACATACGAGAAGCACAACTAGGCAGATACAAGAAAACGGAAACGTTAAAATCCACAGTAGCTAGACACATCAAAAGTAAAGGACACAACATAATATGGGAGGATCTCGAAGTGTTGCAGGGACAAGTAGATTAGACGCATATGAGTCGATGTGGATATTGAGGCAGCCGGAAAAGCTGAGGTTGAACGAGGACACGGGTAATTGCCAGTCTACCCTCTCACGGCTAATTATCTGAAACCAATCAGGTTATCCTTTTGTGAAATTGTTAGGAGATATATTTATTCGTGTGTTTGGTATTAGCTTATACTTTTCAATATAGAAGTTAGGGTTTTCCTTGTACAAAAGTTAGTTTATACACTGAAGAAGGGTGAACAATTACTCCCGAAATACGGATATGTGAAAAAACTCAAAATAAAAATAATGTTCCAAAGGAACAGTTGAAGTAATCTTTTTAATCAATTATGCGAACGTTAAATAAGCAAAATCTGGAAAATATGCATATATATGTTGCTTGGAGTGTCCATAGATGTGAAAACTAGAAAATGTTGATAATTTTAATTCAAACGTTATGAAATTTCAAATTTTAATACTAAAAGTTCACTTCTATCGGCGGTTCGAGTAATTTCTATCGTCCCTATAACTGACAATTTTTTTTCAAAGTATATTTTCTTCGTCGTTTTAATCTACGCTTATCAATTACGGAATTCATACATTTTTTAAGGCATTGCAGGAAATCGTGACGAAACACACAAGGTTGTAGCATGTAATCTTACTCTACTCCAATATCCGGTATATTTTATGTTATAATTTGCATTTGTTTTATATTAAGAAAATGGTAGCTCGTGGACGTCCAACTCGGTGACGCGGAAAAAATCAGTTGAAATGAATGTTGGTTACCTCCACTTACCAAAAAAAGATAGTTCATATAATGTTCCTACACTAATCTTTGATTTCGCCATTTCTTCTTTAAGCAAAATCATTTCGTGCTCGTTTGAAAGGTGGGGATGATACAAATCAAGACAAAGCTGCACTTTAAGTAACCCAGTATTAGGAAGTTATTCTAATCGCTCCAAATACTTAAATTTCAGTTTTCAACAAATCTTTACGAACGAGAGTCTTTAGAGTATACGAGTATTTCAATTGTTTTTCGGAAAAAATTCTGTGTTTGTGCGGTTATTTTTTATTACGACCACAACTCTTGCGGAAAATTTGTAATTTTAGCATCCATAAATGTCAGAGGAAAATAGTATTGGCTCTGATTTCATCAGGAATTGCAGCCACGTTTTGGATGGTGGCCGTACTGCGCGTTCTGCTCTTAAATTGTCTTTGAATATGCAAGTTACAGAAACACCAACATGTAACATTTTGTAAAATTCCGCATTGGCCAAAGTTTGGAAAGAGTGCAAGCTTATTGTATAGGATGACTGCACGATGGCACAGGAAAAGTCAGTCGAAGCTTTAGATTGCACCTTGAGGAATTTGCGAGGAAACCAAGCAATATTTTTTGGCACCATGATACTCTTGGCTAGTGACTGATCCATCTGCGCCAGCTTCTTTGAATCAACTATTGGACGTTAGAAATGGACAAATGCCTTTCAATTCTATTGATGGTCCAATCACCCTGCTAACAAATTTTTATCAAATTGCGAATTTAAGAACAGATTAAACCAACTGATGTTCTCAAGCATTAAGAAGGATTTTAAAAATCACACATGGTTGAAAGAATGGAAAATATTGGCTGGTAAAAACAAAAATGTATCTGATTTAAATGCATCTATTTGGGATGAAATTGATGGACAATTCTTTGCATACAAATCCATCGACATTTTATGAATGAAGATAACGTAGTGAATGACTCGACCGAGTTTTTGAATTCACTTGATTCGCCGGAACTGCCGCCCAATTATTTGACTTTTAAAGTTAGAGCGCTTATAATAATGCTTCGGAATATTAATCAACCGAAATTAAGCTATGGTACCAGACTTACTATAAATGCAGAATTTGATTGATCCTACCATTATGTAAAGAAAATACAAAGATGAAGACGCTTTGATTCCAAAAACTCCAATGATTCCACGAGATTTACCACTCGATTTCAAACGTCCTCAATTCCCTGTTCGCCTTGCTTTCACTATAACAATAAACAACGCGCAAGGTCAGTCGTTGAAAATTCGCGGTATGGATTTAGAATATCTTGTGTTTTCACACTGTCAGCTATATATAGGCTGTTCAAGAGTAGGGAAATCTGCTGCACTCTTTATTTGTGTGAAAGATGGAATAGAAATGTTGTATACCAAAAGGCCTCACAATAAAATAGACCATAACCTACAAATTTTCTAATTTTTCTTTCCAACACCTAGCGAAGCGGGTTTGGGTTTGCTAGTAATGCTTATAAAAATCAGAAGCTTTAAAAAAAAGGCAAGGTTTTCTTTTGCCTGTTACAAAAATTTGCTAACATATAAACTATAAAATGAAAATAATCACTTATAAAAATGCTTATAAAAATCGGAAGCTTTAAGAATATAGCGAAGGTTTTCGAATATACGAAAATTTGCTGATATAAAAACAATATAATGAAAATAATCACTATGAATAATGTTTAGATCTGAATAATGTTATTTAGGTTTGCGTTTAAAAATTGCATTGCTATTGTGTTTATCAAAGCATTTTAATATTTGTATGAGTTGAGCAAATTTGCAACAATTTCAGTACCATTTTTTTTAAACTTGCACTTGCTGCAATCTACATTATCTATAGCCAGATGTTTTAAATATTCAAACATTAAACAGAATATCATCGGTTTAACGTTGCAAAGCATGTTCATACTAAATAAATAAATTGTACTTATATAGTTATAATAAATAAATGATTAATATAAATAACATAACTTAATTAGCCTACCTTTAATGCCGTTGCTATAATATCGACAACATCTATTGATTCGAAACAATTTTTAACCGTTTCAGCGCATATGTGTTTAAAACATTATTCAATAGATTTTTACAATTATCAATATCGTATATCAATTATCATATTAATATCTGTGTTATTACCATTTAATTTTTTACGTGAGTAACAAGTATCACAAGATACTTTTTTATGATTTCTGAGACAACGAATCTTAACGATGTATTTTTTTAATTTCGCAGCATATGGGAAAATCTTGTAATCGCCTCGAAAATCGAAATTGAAATTTTCAACATTTCTTTACGTTTTGGGGTCATTAGAGTATATTTTAAGCGTTTTTCGCATTTTTTATGTGTGTGTACGTAAGTACGTTCGCGGACGGTTTTTCTACGAGCATAACTCATGTAAACAAAGTCGTATCGACTTTGTTGAAGTGTCAATCGAAGCGCCTTTGCAATTTTAAGAGCTGATTAGTTTTTGGGCCACTTTGGTCGGGGCGGTTTGTTGTTTTGACCCTTTGAAGGTCATTTCTGTCATGCGTTATATCTCCGGAATCAAACACACGATTTGCAAAGTTAAGAGGTCAATCGACGTGTATTGCTATCTGTGTGATTCCATCAAAGTTTTAAAAAATCGTTGGAACCATTTGGTGAAGTACAACGCGAATTCACTGCATATAATCTACAATCTAATAAAAACCAAAATCCAAAGTAGAGCTACAATAATTATTGATATAGATAGCCATATACTCAAGTGGGAAGATATTAAGTCACTTCTGTACGCGAACTTTACGGATAGCCGAAGTAGTTTTTTGATCGCTGACGAATTAGTGAGAATCAGGCCAAAAGGTGCAATCGTAGAATTTTATAATAGCATTGTTAAAAAGTTATGTGAGTTAAACGTGAAAACGGAACTGGAATTCAGTAAAAATTCGTCCGAGTTTGCGCAAAATTGAGTCAAATAAAAGATTAGCTTTTGATGTGTTCAAACACAAATTATTTGAACCATCTAAAACGTTCATCGCATGCAGAAATCCTTTTTCGTTGGAAGAAGCTCTTAGCATGCTCCAACAAGGAGGATTCCTTCATCAAAATTTCAATACAAATAGTATATTTCAACAAAATAGTCGAAATCCTAGTCAGCCTGCCAGTTTTCATCCTCGAAATAACTTTTCGAATATAAATCGACAACACTATAATTTTCGAAGCAATAGTGGTCAATCTCGTCAGTCAAACCAATTCAGTAACAATCAAAATTTTCATCATTCATATCCTCGCAATTATAACTACACAACTAACCACAATAATAGCATGTTTCACCATCAAAATCATCTTGCAAATGACACTAACAATCGTCTTCTATATCGAAATAATTCAGAAATAAACCCTTCACAACAGAGTAGAATAAGACGTTTTGGTAGACCAACCCCTATGGATATCGATAATTCTGCACAAATCGCATCTACAAATTTCGCCCACACCAACCAGGTCGGAAATTTTCGGTACCCTGCCTCGGTAACACTATCACAGGATCAAAATTGCCCTATATCCGAATAAACTTCTTTAATTCACCCTTGAGATTTATAATAGATACTGCTGCTAGCATGAGTATAATAAATCCTAACATTTGCAAATCACATCTTAGAATTCAAACTTCTCCATTCTGCCTTCGAACGGTTAATTCGCGAATTAATTGTAATTATCTTTGTTCCATCAAACCATTTAAGGAATTTGGTGGGTCTGAAAAAATGGAATTCGTGGAGCTTCCTTTTCATACATATTTCAACGGGTTAATCGGAAATAATATTTTTAAAACTACGAAACTGTAATCGATTTTGTTAATCGGAAACTTAAGATTGGTGTAAATGAAATTCCAATATATTTTTCTATTGAAGACGAGGAGTATCTCGACACTGTTTAAATTCTCCTGAATGAAGAGATCGAAAGAAAACTATGTAAGGACCCTCTTTCTGAACTCCGCATTGAACACTTGAACTCTGAAGAAAGGTTCAAACTTGTGCAGCTGCTTTCGCAATATAACCCCATTTTCTATCAGGAAAACTCCGATTTGTCGTTTACAAATGCCATTAAGCACGAAATAAAAACGAAACACAACTCTGCAGTGTATAGTAAACTTTATAGGTACCCTCAAGTGCACGTAGAAGAAGTGGAAAAGCAGATGCAGGAAATGCTTGACCAGAAAATCATAAAGCCTAGCTCATCGCCTTATTCCTCTCCAATCTGGGTTGTGCCGAAGAAAACGGACGCATCCGGAAAAACGAAATGGAGAATTGTAGTTGACTACAGAAAGCTTAACGAAATTACTGTAGATGACAAGTACCCAATTCCAGTCATTGATGATATACTGGACAAGTTGGAAAGAGCAATGTACTTCACTACGCTCGATTTAGCCAAAGGATTCCACCAAATTGAAATAGCGGAATCCGATATTTCAAAAACTGCCTTTTCTACAGGCACCGGACATTACGAATTTTTGCGAATGCTGTTTGGACTTAAAAATGCTCCAGCGACATTTCAGCGGTTAATGAACACTATTTTGAGACCACATATTGGAAAAATCTGTGATGTATACTTAGACGACAATATTGTTTTTAGTACAAGCTTAGAAGAACATATAATATCATTAGATAAATTATTCAAAACACTTAAACAGGCAAATTTAAAAATACAGATGGATAAGAGTGAATTTTTAAAAAAAGAAACTGAGTTTTTAGGGCACATAGTTACACAAAATGGAATCAAACCTAATCCAAGTAAAATTACAGCTATTTTAGATTTTAAATTACCAAAAACCGTTAAACAGATAAAGAGCTTTCTAGGTTTGGATGGTTTCTACCGTAAATTTATCAAGGACTTTTCAAAAATAGCTAAACCACTTACATGACGCTTAAAGAAAAATGTTAAAATAAATCCTCAAGATGAAGATTTCATAGATTCTTTCGAGAAACTTAAATTATTAATGACTAGCGATCCTATTTTGGCCTATCCAGATTTTAATAAAGTGTTTATTCTCACCACCGACGCATCAAATTATGCGATCGGCGCAGTCCTCTCACAAGATAGTCACCCTATTTGTTACGCAAGTAGAACGCTTAACGACCACGAAACAAGGTATTCTACTGTGGAAAAAGAACTGCTTGCCATCGTATGGTCTACGAAGTATTTTAGACCATATCTCTATGGTAGGAAGTTCACCATCAGAACTGACCACAGACCTTTGACTTGGATTTCAAATCTTAAGGAGCCAAACTCTAAGTTTCAAAGATGGAAATGCCAGTGAGAAGAATTCAACTATGATATAGAATACATCAGAGGTAAAGATAACGTAGTTGCGGATGCACTTTCTCGACCTGAAATTAATATGAACCACCAAGACTACGAACGACAAAACCAACATGTATCTGATTCTGCTGCCGCTACAATACAAAGCGCAGAAGAAGATAACTCTTTATACATACAAATATCGGAAAAAACTTTAAATATATAGCCATCAGTTAATTATAAAAAAAAGTAAAAATAATTCTACTAAAAAACATAAAATTTTTGGACGAAACAGAATCATATTTGAAAGCAGAGAGCCTGATGAAAAGCTAATGAAATACATTCTCAAAAACCACCTTCCATCAAAAGGTATTATTGGACTATACGTCCCAGATATAACTATATTTCGAATTTTTCAAGATGAGTATCTAAAATGGATTAGCCCACATTCTAAAATAAGAGTATTAAAATGTCCATACGTCCTATATGATTGTGAAAACCTTAGTCAATTGCAAGAAGAAATCCTTCGAGAGCATTTAAAAAACATCACAGGGGTATTGATGAAGTTTATCGAGAAATAAAAAACAAATATTATTATCCTAATTTGAAAGTTCATATAACTAAAGTTATTAACAATGGTAATACTTGTAATGTCGTTAAATATGAAAGGAAACCTTACAAACCTCCATTTTCCAAAACCGGAATTCCGAGCAAACCTCATGAAATAATCCACATAGATATTTGGTTCAAAGACAAAAACACTATGTTCCTAACCATAATTGACAAATTTTCTAAATTTGCACAAGCTATTCCAATCCAATCTAGAAATTGGCCAGATATTAAAACTGCTCTAAATACGTACTTTGGTTCATGTGCAACCCCTAACGAAACAGTAACTGACAATGAAACTACTATTACACTCAATCTCAAAAACTTTCTTGCGAAAGAAAAAGTGGAAATACACTTTACCACCCCAGGCCTTAAAACTGGTAACTCGGACATAGAACGTTTCCACGATACACTTAATGAGCATATCAGATTTCTTAATCAGGAAAAACGTAACAGACCCGATCATTTCGTGTGCATACAAGAAATTGTTAAATTTTACAACCGTACTCATCATTCTTCCACCGGAGAGAGGCCTATCAAAATTCATAACGGCACCATTTCATCCGATAAATGGGAATTAATACGAAGAAAAATCGAGCGAGGACAAGAAAAAAGACTTTTATATCATAACAAAAAACGCTTTGAAACAGAATTAAATCCGAATTACGTACGAAATATTCATCGAAATAAGAAATTAGAGCCACATTTCAGGTATAAACCTAAACTGAAAAGGAACATACATAAAAATCTCCTTATGAGAGCAAAAAATTCCAATCTAACAAGGCAATGGTTTCATATTAGTACGCACGGAACCAGTTGATATCATAGAAAATTTTATCAAAATTATTCACGTTGTAAATTTAATTCTTTTCGAAGAAGCTTTGGAATCTATTCGTTGCAGTATAAAAAAAAAATTTAAAGATGACCTTGCTATAAATTTAATTGAATCAGATATCATTGATAAGCTACATACCCTTCAATCACATCGAGTTAGAAGAGGTTTAATAAACTTGCATGGCAAAATTTTGAAATGGATCGGCGGAACAATGGATGATGATGATCGACAAGACATTAGTAATCATTTCAACAAAGTCGAAAATGACCTAACAAACATAGTCGATGATATCAATAACCAAATTTATATTAACAAACAAATTAACAACGGATTGCAAACGTTGACTAACCACATTAACACGCAACAAGTAGCTATCACTAACAAAATAAATGATATTAATTTTTAAACAAATTTGCTTAAAAAGAACTTCGAAGAATATAAGCTAAAGGAGGAGGTCGAAGAAAATTTAAAAACTTTACTAGAAGCTTTGTCAAAATTAGAAGATATTATTATGTCAAGTAAATTAGGTATTCTTAGTCGTAGCATTCTAAATACAAGAGAAATAAATTATTATAAAATCGATTTTCGCAAACTGCAAAATATTCGAGTATCGGTTGACCAACAAGACATGTTCTTACTTATCATTCTGCAAATACCATGCTTCTCTTTAAATAAATTTTATAAAATCATGAGTGTACCGATTCCTAACAAAAATTGTAATCTACAACTGTCCACTTCATACTCCGAAATACTAACCTGTAATCACGATGTTTTTGAATTCTCTACTGAAAACGTAAAACGAAAACTTAAACTTGTAACAGATAAATGTATTAGAAATATCTTGAAGTCTAATTTATAAAACTGTAAAATGTAAGAATTCCATCAATCTGATATAGTTAAGGTAACACCTAATATAATTGTAACAAAACATTTAAAAAAAACAGTTTTGTATCATTCATGTAACAACCATCATACAGGAATTCAAGGTAATAATGTGATCGAAAAATTTGAAAAATGTAAAACATCTAAAGATGAACACACATTTGTTAATAAACTCGAACAGTATAACGAATTTGTAATATTTCCTAATGTTATCAAAAAAGTAAATTATACTAAAGATGAACCATTTTTACTAAATAAAATTCATTTTTCAAACCTCGAGATCCTGGAAAAAAATTAAAATTTCTAAATATGAACACTATAAAAGTTCTTGGATTAGTATTTCCACTGATATCGAAATAGCCTTATTCATTATCCTTATGTGCATAATTTTCAATTTTAAATTCAAATCAAAGATAGATCCATTTTTCGTTCAGAATTCAATACGTCAAAATCCAAATTCAAGACGATCAATTCGTGCAGATAACTCCTAAAATTTAATTTCATTGCAACCACATTCTGTGAAGACAATTCGTCAGGAGCCGAATTCTAAGGTGGGAGGAGTCATCGCCTCACACCTTGTTCGTTCCGCAAAACAAGAATCTCTTACCACATCAGAATCTTTATTCTGATGCGGTATCGATACTTGTTCATTTTCTCGTCCTTCAAATTTAAACTACTCTAATTTCAAATTGCAATCTTCTATTGCACATAAATTCAAAACAATCTCCACTTCACACTTAAACTCTTGTCAATGTTACCAAACACCATTCCCATGCACATAACGATAAATCTTTCAAAGTATCGCATTTCACGTTTGAGAACTAGGCGCACAAGTGCACGTTAGTCATTTCATAACGTAAACAATTTCTCGGGTCTCAGGTTAAATTCTAAGTGCTTAGCATGCACATTTTTCCCAAATTCCAATTTCCCAAGGATAAGTGCAGGGATAAAATCTAAGATGTAGAATTCAGTCTCTTGTGTTCCTTTATATTGATTAGTCGAAATAAAAACTTGATATTTTTAAAATTTTTGAATGAGTCTTTTTATTTTCAATTTTAAAAGTACCCACGGAGGTGGTACGAGCGAAGAGACACATCACTCTGAGGACCCCAGTTTATCGATTCAACGCCTTTCTCTTTGCTGTCCGTCGAGTTTATGGAAAATTTTGAGAAAAGATCTTGGACTCAAGCTCTAAAAATCCAAATAGTGCAGCAATTGAAGCTTTGCGGCACACATTTGGTGAACGAGTAAGAAAGAAGTTGTACCATATTTTTACCGTTAAATTATTCTTAGCGAGGGGGCTCACATGTGGCTTAATGGGTTCGTAAATAGACTTTGGAAGCCCCATTATATCCCGAAACACACTGAATCTTGTGAATTTGATGCCGTTGGCATAATAGGTCCTTCCGTTTTCAAATCTAAAGACGATAGTAACATTACCGTTGATGACGATCGCAAACGACAAAGGATTCGTAATTTTTTTGATTATCAGCTTCAATGTCAATTGTCTGAAAGGCCAACAGGATGGCGCATTATGCCATATAGTGTGTAAAATCATTACTTTATTGATCAAAATCTTAAGTCAATAAGTCAACTCAATAAATGGACCTGTGAACTAACCGTTCAGATAATGTGAGTTAACCCCATTTGACCACTTTATGTGGAGGTGCGTCAAGTCACTTGACTATGTTGATAAACCAGACACTGTTAATGACTCGGAAGCCAAAATTTGACGAGTCTTTGGTGAAATACGGCTGGCGTTGATGTAAATAGTGGTGCAATAGGAAGGTCTTCCTAAGACGCAGACGTTTTCTTATGGTAAAAATTATCTTTTTGTTAAAAACAAAAAAATGTGCCAAAAAATTATCGCTTTAATAATCAGCTTGTGTTTTATTTATTAGAAACATTAAATGCCTCTAAAAAATCATCATAAGAAGACGATCATCCTGCACACCAATCTAGGAAAAAATAAGTTTCTTTAGAATTGTAAAATCTTCAAAACGCTGTTTTTTAAAATCCCTATAAACACATCTTAGATGTGGAATGTGTCGCATCCACTCTCTTATATTCTCATTGGTTGCAGCTCAATATTTAAAAAATCAAAAATAAAAGGTTTTCGATCATAAATTTAATTTAATTTATAAATAAGTTCCCAATATGACATATGTCGCATTTGTATATGTGAAATGATTGGAGTATTAAAAATTGATTGATCTTCATTAAGAAAACTTGTGTTTATGATTTTCTACTTGATGATAATACTTAATTTGGCGTGCAGCTACTATTTGAGAGCACAAAGACACCCTATTTTTAATTCTTCATTTGTGAGTTACCAGAAATGAAACAAAATTGAAACAAGCCGCGAGGTGCGACCCTTGAGGTCCACACGGTCGACTTTCCAGTAATATTTACTGGGAAGTTGACCGTAAAAATATGAATTACAAAAATAATATTGGAAATAATGCTATTTTAAATAAGAATAATGAGAAAAACACTCCCGAGATATCCGTATCATCTACGGGAGCGTCCCTTGATTGGATGGGGTGGATTGGTTTCCCAGTATATGGTTTACATATACTGGGAAGTTGAAAATATACATATTTATATAAAGATTATAATATAACGAAGGAAAAAATTTCCATGTACAGTTCGTTTTTCTTCTTTCACCTTGTGCCATTGCTGTATTTTTTAGGTTTAATTTTGAAAAATTTACGGAGGGTCACATCAATCGTCTCAGCAAGAATGAACTCTACCATTAGCTGTCAGTGCGTGGGATTACCACGTATACTATATTAGCGATGCAGAAAGTTTCGCAAAGCACTACGGCTTGGGTCTTTGATGGACGTGTCATCAACTTTTCTTTCATTCACCAGCAGGGCAGAGAGATGGTAGATATAATGATGAAAAAAGTAGAGGTGTTGAGTAGTAGTAGAGGTATTAACGAATTTGTAGGGGGACCAAAAGCAAACTGACCTTTTTTAGGCCCGGACTAAGATGAGGTATGGCCTGCTAAGAATTTCTAACCTGCTCCTGGAGAAAAATGTGGGGAATTTCACAATTGAAAAATTGCGCCTGCAACTGTTGCTTACTTTGAGGCAAATGCTGGTAAAGGCTGAATTTTTGAAAACAATTACAAAAGCCTCAATGTGAAAGAGTCCAGAAGTTCTGGAGCCAGTCAATTAACACGAAACAAAAAGGCGATGACCATAAAAAACACAAGATACAGTTTTACGGCACACCAAGCTGACAATTAAATAGCAGACAACCTGTGCTGATCACCAGCAAACGATAGATGACGCAAACGATTGTTCAAAATATAAATTTAAAATGCACGTAATCACATCGATGAAGAAACACTGTTACGAGTAGATATTGAGGACACACTACGATTGTTGTACAAAGGGCTTGAATTCAAGGATCTTAGCCACGAACAAGAATAGACTGAGGTGTGAACTAGGTATAAGGTAGAAATTGATGAAATAAGTGGTCGTCCGTCCGAACAAGGCGTAGCAAAGCTACAACAATCTTTCCAAGAGCTTGACAAACAATATGTAAAATTGAGAAGTGTTGTGAAAACAAGATCAGAAATCTAAGAAATGTAGCGCAACGCAACGCAACAAAATCACGGCTATGAGCGTAAATGACGAGTTAAAAACGTTTTATACGTTTCGTACGTCTTCACCAATGTAACTTTATGTTTCTTTTTTCCCTTTATTCTTCTCTTCTCTTTTGTTTTAATTACTTTGCTTTACTTATAGATCGAGTTGTGGTGGTAAGGCAATCAACATGGTCAGTAAGTAAGCTAGAAAGTAGGAAATGCGTTACTCAGTTAAGTTTAGTTAGCAAATACACTTTGTTAGTGTGTTCTGAGTATAATAGTTGCGTTTGAGGCTGATATGGAATGTTTCTTGTTGTAGTGGGGGTGTATTCGGAAATGCCATTAGTTAGCCAGCATGTATTCAGATGGCAATGTCAATATATTGCTCGACGTTTTTTCGAGGATATCCACGTGTTTATCGTTGACACTCTGACTAATTGGATATTCTTAGGAAAGTTTGTAAGAAAACCACCCGAAAAAGGGAGGTTATGTTACGTTTACTAAGCTTCGTGGCTCATCTTAATAAACGGAAAAACTTCCTGATAAATCCAAGCAAGTTATAATACATAAACAGGCAAACCAGCTTACGTTCTTCAAAACAACCGTTTGCTAAAGTCAACATCATTCATGAACATAAACTATCCACAATCATAATTTTATTATGATTCACAATTTCTACTAAATGTTTATACAGCTGCATCCATTATGATTCATAACTTCTACTAATTGTTTATGCAGTTGAATCCATCCATTGTCTATGCTGATATAACTTTTCGTATCCAATTTCATTTAATGCTGATCAGCTTATCTTACAAGTTCCTTTGGACAAAATTACAACTATGTAATTTTGGGTTGTTGGTCTTGGAAAATATAAATACGTATTGATACTCAAGATCAGTTTCAGTTATTATTCAATCATCAAGAGATGTTGGACAGTTGTTGTCAATCATGTTATCATTCGGTTATTCAGTTGATTAATGTAAATAGCAAATTAATGCCCATTTATTCACAGTAATAAAGTCTGTTCAAATAACAACTAAATGAACTAACCAAATGTGGTTAAAATATATATTTTTAACTTCCCAGTATATGGAAAGTTCTTGTAATCGCCTCGAAAATCGAAATTGAAATTTTCAACATTTCTTTACGTTTTGAGGTCTATAGAGTATATATAAAGTGTTTTTAGAAAGGAAGATGTATGTGTGTGACAGTTACGGTAACACCCTTCACTCAGCTTAGTTACGGCAACACCTTTCACTTAGCCCACTTTTGCATTTCACACATTTCATTTAGCCAATTTGGTATTTTCCACATATACATATATCTTCTAAAGATTTTTATTCCAATCTTTCCACATGTGCATTATATATATCGTTTTGCATATCTTTTCACATGTGCAACATATATTGGGCTGCCATCCATCCTGGTTTCCCCGGATTTGTCCTAGTTTGGAACACGTCCGGGGAGCGTCCGGGCGGGGTTTTAATTGTAGTCCGGGTGCAACCCGGACTACAATAAAAGTCCGGGTTTTCGATCAGATCCCGTTCCCATAATTCATGTAAAAGCTATGGGTTAGATATTTCATCGCATGCGCTGCCGACGCTATTTTACTACGCGAGCGCCGACCGGGGCGTCGGGCGCGCATGGTGTGATCTGGCGAATGGCGAGCGTGAGCGATCTATTTAGCCGCGTAGTAAAAAGTTAGATGTGTAGACGTGTGTGAGCGGCGGCGGCTTGGCGGCAAAACGAACCGGGCGTAATTTTTGCTTGGTAAGTTTTACATTATTTTACGAAACGAAATATTCGATGTTTCACAAAAAGTGACAGTATTTCATCCAAAAAAACATCATAACCTATTCATTAATAAGTTAAATTACATAGTACAATTTTTGGAAACCTACCTACTTTAAAGTTTTTATCCGTTTAAGATAGGTAGACTGCTAGAAACTAACTACTACTATCTTTTATTTAATACATAAGAAGGTTTAGAAAATAAAGCAAAATTACTCACTCGGTTTCACAACAACGATTAAACACAATATTTCCTGCAACAAAAGTGACTTAAAATTAAAGTTGTCTTCTATCAAGTACGGAGTAAAATATATTTCAATCAAGATGTAAGGGAATGAAAAAAGTATTGAAATGTCCGGGATGAAAGCTCCAAAATCCGGAGAACTTACGCTTCCGTTCCTGGGGAGCAGGCTTTGAAGATGGCAGCCCTAAACATATATATCATTTTGAATATCTTCTGTCCAAGCGGAATTTGAGCATCTCGCCCGATACAATATATCAGACGACATGGTCTTCAAGATGTTGATAAACAAACATCGTCCGAGTCCAAGATATTTATGGACATCGAACGATGAATGCTTATGCACATTTAGAACGATGAGGGTTTATGCATATCTGCATAGGAATGTTTAAGACAATAAGTGATTTATGGACGTTTAGTTGAAGGATGTATATAAACAACTTCGTCCACTTTTCAATATTCTTTTTTATAACGTTGCCCTGTATATAATTTTAAGTAAGTATTATATTTTGTTTAGAATAAGAATTTTTGTATAAAAGTAGATTGATAGCAAATAAATTAGCTCAGTTAGTTCATTGTGGAACTGCTGGCCAGAACGAAACAGTATTTTAATTCATTCACTCTTCACTTGTGTGTGTACGAACGTACCGGGGTTTGCTGTTTTGCCCGTTTGAAGGTCATTTCTGTCATGAGCTATATCTCGCGAACCCAACATACGATTTCCTCAAGCAAGGTGCCAATCGACGCGTATTGATATTTATGTATTTTTATCAAGTTTTTAAAAAAAATTCTTGGAGCCGTTTTTTAATTTTTTAGAAAAAAGTGCAAAAAACTACTACAAAACCAATAAGATTTTTACCTTATTTTCAAGTTCAAGTAATAAATGTTTATTTAACTTATATACTTTATTTAAATTACATACTCAAAACAGTTCGTTTCAAAATGCCATCAAAATTTTGTTTGTCGTGATTACAAAAAAAAATCAAATAGAAAATAAAAAATCATTAACAGTCATCATGATCACCAAGGTCATTTCTGTCATGCGTTATATCTCGCAAATCAAACATACGATTTGCATCGTTTAGGTTTCAATGAACGCGTATTAACATTTTTGTGAATCTGCCGAATTTTTAAAAAAAATCGTTCAAGCGGTTTTTTAATTTATGAAAATCAAGTGCGAAATATAGTAATCTGATTTGCGAAATATAGTAATCAATGTTTATAAAATTTATATATATCAAAAAATGTTTGTAGGAACATCATCAAAACCTTTTCTCATGATTACGTAAAAAATTAAATTAAAAATAAAAAATCGTTAAAAGTCATCATGATTTTCAAAGTCATTTTTATCATTCACTATATCTCATGAACCAGATGTAATATTTGCATCATTATGCTGTCAGTTGACGTGTATTAACATCTTTTTGAAGTTTTTAACATTATAAAAATTCGTTTCAGCCGTTTTTCTAATTTAATAAAAGAAAATGAGAAAAATTATGTTTTTTTTCATAAAAGATATTTTGTTTACTTTATTTTCACAGCACAGTGATACCAGTGTATAAAATTTATACATTATTATCAGTTTTTGAAGAGAAACAAGCAAAAAATTTTTTGCATGATCATAAAATAACTAAATTAAAAATATAAAAAATCATTCAAAGTTACCATGTAAAGAGGGTTCATACGAATGATATAAATTTTTCTTTCATTCTAAAAAAATTGTTGTAATTTCAATCAAAGTTTTAAAATATTTGCATAATTTGAGCAGATTTTTAATAGTTTTTATAGCCTTTTAATTTAAAAAACTGCTTAAATTTTGTAAACCAACAAAATTTCAATCAAATTTGCATTTGTGGTAATCAACGCTTCGAATGGTAAAATGTTTTGTAGTCAATACTTTGCAATATCATATGCTTTGAAAAGCTTTCATCGAATAAAAAATTGTAGTTTTTAGTAGATTCATTCTTTAGTCATCGTAAGATTTCAATAACCATCATCATTTGAAATACATTTTACTTTTTACATGCAATTGAACCTATTTTTGACTGCATATACAAAATTTTTCAAGACCAAAAAGGCCCGCAACGATTGATCCGCGTAAATATTCAATCTGTCCTCATCGAACAAAAACTTTTCGTAATCAATGGACCCCCTCGTAAATGATATGATTCATATTAACTCATTCCTGTTACTGCTATGAATACCTCTCATTGTTATCACTCAAAGTAGTAGTATTTTCAAAATTATTATTGTGTTTAATGTTGTTGATATTTATGTAGATATTACTGAGAAGTTGACCGTGTTGACCTCAAGGGTCACACCTCGCGGCTTGTTTGTATAAATATATACAAGAAACAAGCCTTCAAGTGCGACCCTTGAAGTCCACACGGTCAACTTCCAGTAATATCTATTTAAAAGTAAAATGTTTTACAAATGATGATGGAGGAAGTAATTGAAATCTTATGATTACTAAAGCATAAATCTACTAAAAATTGCAATTTTTCATTTGATGAAAGCTTTTTGAAGCATATGATCTTGCAAGGTATTGACAATAAAATATTTTACCATTCAAAGCGTTGATTACCACAAATGCAAATTTGATTGAAATTTTGATGATTTTCAAAATTTAAGTAGTTTTTTTAATTAAAAGACTGTAGAGAATATTAAAAATCTGCCCAAATTATGCAAATATTTTAAAACTTGGATTGAATTTACAACAATTTGTTTAGAATAAAATATATAAAGTAATATCATTCGTATGAACCCTCTATACATGGTAACTTTGAATGATTTTTTAGTTTTAATTTTGTTTTTTTTTCATTATCATGGACAATTTTTTTGCCGGTTTCTGTTAAAAATCTGATAAGAATGTATAAATTTTATAAACATTTATTACTGAGTTGTGCAAATCTGGTTAAAAAAATATTTTTTAAGAAAAAAAAACCCTAGTATTCGCGTTTTCTTCTATTAAATTAAAAAAATGGCTGAAACGAATTTTGATAATGTTAAAAAAATCACAAAGATGTTAATATACGTCGATTGACACCTTAATGATGCAAATAGTAAATCTAGTTCGTGAGATACAGTGAATGACAGAAATGACTTTGAAGATCATAGTGGCTGTTAATGATTTTTTATTTTTTATTTGAAGTTTTTTGTAATCATGAAAGATGGGTTTACTGATATTTTCACAAGAACTGCTTGATTTATATGAATTTTATCAAAATTGGATACTGTGCTCCGTAAATCAGGCTAAACCTTTATTATTTGTAAAATTAAAAAACTAAATGTATGTAAATTAAAAAACAGCCCCAACAATTTTTCAAAACTTGACAGATTCACAAAAATGCTAATACGCGTCGATTGATAGCTAAACGATGCAAATGGTATGTTTGATTCGCGAGATATAACGCATGACAAATATGACCTTGAAGATCATTATGACTGTTAATGATTTTTTATTTTTTATTTACCTTTTTTTTAAATTATGATGTAAAATTTTGATAAAATTTTTCGAAAACTGTTCGGAGTATATAAATTATATAAACATTGATTACTCCAACTTGAAATTAAGGTGAACAATTTATTGTTTTTGAAAAAACCGTAATTTTTTGCACTATTTTTAAAAAAATTAAAAAACCGCTCCAAGAATTTTTTTAAAAACTTGATAGAATCACATAAATGTTGATACGCGTCGATTGACAGCTTGGTCAGGAAAATGGTACGTTTGGTTCGCGAGATATAACGCATGACATAAATGACTATCAAACGGCCAAAACAGCAACCCCCACCCCCTCCCGTACGAAGTTTGCCAAAAACTAATCAGCTCTTAAGATTGGAAAGAGGCTTTGATTAACACCTTCACAAAGTCGATACGATTTTGTTTACGTGAGTTATGCTCAAAGAAAAAAGTGTCCACGATCGCACATACGTGCGTACACACACATATATTTCACTTTCTAAAAATACTTTATATATACTCCATAGACCTCAAAACGTGATGAAATGTGGAAAATTTAAATTTCGATTTTCGAGGCGATGACAAGAACTTCCCATATACTGGGAAGTTAATAAAACTGGTGCATTCGTTATTATTAGGTAGGAGAAACCCCTTCGAATATCAGGAACCAAAACCAAATTTAATTTCAAGACAATTTATTTACAATCGAAGAAAATTGGACCGCTAAAACCAAAGTGCTTATCGAAAAACTAATAACTTAATCATAAGAAAAAAATTCATACGATTTAAAAAAAATTGGTTTAGGTGTCAAGAATTCAAGGAAGTAAAGTTAAAAAAAATGATTTAGAACTGAATTCAAATAAAAACAAAAAATCACTATATTCAAACAACGAACAATTATGAAAATAATTAAAATACAAAACACTTAAATCATTAAATTGAAATAAAAGTGAATTGCTGTCAAAAAGCAGAAAACAATAAATAACAAAAAGTGTCCTGACAATTTGTATCCTTCAGACAACACAGTAAATAATATTCAAAAATACACAAAATGGCAAACGAGGAAAACCAATTTTCGCCAAATTCGTTGGAACTGTTCTTTGAGGAGCTTATCAAGGAAGCTCAATGTCTTTGAATTCACACCGGAACCAATTGGGAGTAAGATCACAACACATGGATGAAGGAAGCAAACACTCTTCTACGCCTAACAAAACGAAATCAACAATCCTATATATGTAGACTAATTTTGCATAAACTCTAACGCCCTGCGAAGGCAGCCGTTCAAAAACTCACCAATCTCAAAAGGGCTGCCGTTTAAACTCTTCTTAGCTTTACTTTCGGAATAAACGATAATTATGATAGCGTTGTCAATAACATTCATAGAATAAATTGTCATAATTTAAATGTTGATTATATACACAATTCAATAAATACCTCTTCTAGATAAATTAAATATCAAATACATTCAGGATCCTTAAAAGCATTTACATACAGAATTTTCTCTTATTAGAAATGAGGATGTTGATCTAAATAAATTTAAATCTACATTACCCAGAATTTAAATCGTATGTATTAGAAATGAAAACTTGCAACACATTCACGGGGCAGTACTGTGTTAAAAAAAATTAAATTTTCCACATATACTAATTAGCTATTTAACTAGTGTGCAGGCCTTAGATTAAAGAAAAAAATGGCGATTCTAGAGCACTTTTTTCAATTGAAAAAAAGTCAAAAATCCTTGCACGTGTATCAAAACGTGCACCAAATTTCGAAAAACATACTTATTGTCCTATATTTAGGTCCCTGAAGTAGTTTATACTCAAGAATATCAATGTTTTTTAGTATGTGGTCACATATTGATATTTTTCTCAGGGTTTTACGAGGCGCAATCCGCATTTTTTGTCAGGCATTACCCAAGCGCATGGTTGGGACGGCCGCCATTTTGTTTTTAATTTATTTTATTGATGTGAATATGAACTCTAAATCTTCATAACCAACAGTATGGTTATGAAGAATCACAATTTTCAAATTGTGATGTGTGTTCCTTATACTGTAAATATTTATTTTTTATATCGCATACAATTGTTTCGAGGGCTACGTGCCTTCTTCTTCAGTGCGAATCACAATTTTCAAAGATTCGCACTGAGGAAGAAGGCACGTAGCCCTCGAAACAATTGTATGCGATATAAAAAATAAATATTTACAGTATAAGGAACAACACGGTTTTTTTTTTGTCTTAACTTCTAAAATTAAAATTTCATAGCTTTAATTGGAGAAAACTTGTCACGTGCAAAACCTAATCTAGGTGAGGGTAGTATGGAAATAAACAGAAAACGTTTGCTATTTTCAAATCCGTTCTTAAAGAAATTAATCTTCGTTACAAACTAGAATCAGTAAGTGATACCAAGGATCAAATTTTCAAAGATTGAACCAAGAAGAAGTTTCCGCTTTGAGAAACATAGTCAAAAAATATAATGATTTGATCTACCATGTACAACAAAAACAAAGTATGTAACAGTAATTAAAACTAACAAACCGTTATATGCAAAAATTTATCGATTTCCTCACATTCAACAAAACGAAGTTAATGCACAAATAAACGATATGATAAAACAAGACATAATTCAACCTTGAACATCTCTTGAACAATGCTCCAATATGAATTGTGCGGAAAAAAATGCACAACTCCTAGTATAGGAAATGAAGCCCCAAAAATGGCAAAGCCTCGCAATTTTTCCGTCCAGCATCGATTTACATAAAAATTTAGGGTTATGCTCATTTTATCCTCTATTTCATTTTCTGTATCATGCCGTTATACGCTTTTTGTTTTTTAAAGGGTAAAAACTACCCCTAATTGTAAAAAATTATAAAATAACATTTTAAACCTTAATATGGGTAAAATTAGGTTTGGATTAGTTAAATATTGATTGTTTTATTTTTTAGGATATAAAACCATAATATTTCAACATTCAAAAATCAATCCTCGTCATAGTTTAATGAAAAAAAAAAATTTATTACCTCGAAAAAGGATTAAGTATCATAGTGATTTAATTCAAGAAATCTGTTGTTTAAAATATGTATTAAGTTCATTTTGCAACTTTTCAACTCTTGAAAACCACCCTTCACAACATTGCAATTTTTATAAAATAACTTAATATATATCAATAGAAAAAAATAGAATTACATACATAAAAATATATTAACACAAAAATACATCGCATATTCACATACATTGACATATATAGACGAATAAATTTACAAATACAGATACAAAAACTAATACGTTCTTACTCGATGTCATACTCGTCTTCTTCCATCACTGGTGGACTATAATTACAGTTTCCACCCGAGCACACAGAACAAGTGGAATTACAATACAACCCAACTTTGCTGCAGCCGCAGAAAATATCGCACCCTTTTTGCATTGGCAAAAAATCATTATTAAAAGTTCATCAGGTGCAGGTAGTTTGTTCATGCGCACGGGGTGTAATGAACCTTCTTTTGAGTACTATCCTCAATCTGTTGTTCGGATGTTTTCATTTCCAAGCCACTTTTGAATTTGGTAGTATCATCTCTTTGTGTGCTCATCTAACTAGGAGAGGCTCCGACTTTGTAGTCACAGATTTGGATGAAATTTGGTACATAAGTAGAAGACTTCGAGGATATTCGATCCTTAAAATATTAGACCGCAACACTCCCCCGTTAAAGTTTTTAGCGTCGATTATGGATTAGTAAGTTTTTACATCTGACAGAAGCTGTGCAGTGTAGGCAGCAGTGCTATTAGCTCGCGATCAAGGGGTCGTGTGTTCGATCCTCGCTCGAGGTATTGTTTTCCTTTTTGAATTATGGTCGTCGTCGTATGTTCGATTACCGGGGTGAGTATTGTTTTTTTGAATAATTGTGAATGTTATTTTTTATTATGAATCAGCAATGTTCACCTACAAATACATTTATTTTTACAAATCAGCAAACTCTTCGTCCATTTAGATATGTAAATTATAGTGAATCGGAGACATCAACAGTGGGCAGGAGGGAAGATAGTTTCACCGCACTGTTTGTTGTTGTGGCTTTGATGAAATATTCATATCGGATCTGCTCAAGAAAAG
Source organism: Oxycera nigricornis (assembly GCA_963942545.1). NCBI lineage: Eukaryota > Metazoa > Arthropoda > Insecta > Diptera > Stratiomyidae > Oxycera > Oxycera nigricornis. The sequence goes on from OZ012659.1 coordinate 48,950,852, forward strand.
CTTTTAAAACCTTTTTTTTTCAACTTGTTGAGCTATGTGTCTTCGGCAATTCCGTACAACATTATTGCGCAGTATCTGCAGTATACACATGAGCAGATGTTTCTTCTGATTTGTGTTCTTCTCCCGGAAGTATTGTTGCATTTCCATTTTTCGTATTCCATATTTGTAGTTAAAGCATTTATTAGATAATTCTCTGCATCTATTCAACTTGGAAAATCTGCGACTTTTTGTCTTTACCTTCAACGTTTTCTACGGTAAAGTTACATTTATTTGCCATAGTTGTATTTTTCACCGTTGAAGTTTACTGTAATTTTTTTTAAAAATTGTTGAGCCAAAGAAAAGACCTATGGTCAGTTTTATTGATAAATTTTACTCCGAACAAGTATTGTCTGGATTATTTTGCGGCTTTGATAAAAGTTCCTTTTTTATGGTTGAGTCATTTCACTAAGTGTTCGACTTGCAATGGAAAGAGAATGTCCTTTTTGGGATAAAACTGCGACTACTGTTCATCAGATGCGTCGGTCGTACAAATAAATTTTTGATTAAAATCAGGATAATGAAAAATTGGGAAATTAATAATGATGTTTTTTTTTAAATTTTCCAAAAGCTGCATTGTATTTAGGGTCTTCAGTGTTAGTTGTTTTTCTTTTTTAAGGGTATCGATTAGTGGAAGGGCGATTTGTGCCTAGTTCTTGACGAATGTCTGGACAAAAGTGAAGGTTGCCTTGTCCTCGAAAACCTTTAACCACTGATAAAATACCGTCAAGATGAATGATGAGAAAAGGAAATTGAATGCGCGTCACACAATTCATGCAAGCAACTAGGCAGGTTTTGCAATATATATACAGCTTTGCACATATGTGGAATAAAAAAACACTTGTAGCTAGCTAAGAAAAACCCAATAAGTCGATGGATCCTTCGATATACCTAATTTGCCATAAATTTGTTTTGTTACCTGATTTAATGCCCATCTCTGTACTCAGAGTTACCAGAGGCTACCTCAGGACCAAGTCCTGAAAAACCCAAGACTTAGAGCGGACATGCGATCGGATATATTTATACTTGCAGGTTAAATATATATATATATATATATATATATATATATATATATATATATATATATATATATATATATTGTTATATCAGCAACAAGAACTGATAATAAAAATAACAAAGATGATGTATCATTCGATGATGCATCAAATAAAACAGATACTACATCGAATGATGCACATTCTAACATGATTCATCCATCGACAGAGCTGACTAAAATGCTAGATAAGATAACGCATAAACAGCTCGACGATGCATGAATCAAACCAAATTCAACAAAGATACTAAAATGCAGAAAGTGCAAGTTAAACAATAGACAGAATTATGTAAACACCAAGAGGTGAAAAGTTAGCAAGTAAGAATTGAAATGTTAGTTGTTAATCCAATTTCGGTGATCGACCATCGATCAGCATTTAAATAAAATATTCTAGCTTTTTAAATAAAAAGGGTGTGTTATTTCACCAATAAAATAAAAGTTATTTAATAACGTGTAACGAGTATATATACATACAAAGATTTATGCACATACATTTGTGGGCAGGTGTTTGTGAGAAGTTTGCAACGCGCATTCAATTTTCTATCACCAAAACCTACCTACTCGATACACTGTCAGTGGTCAAATCTTTTCAAGAGCAGGACAGTCTTGGGTTTCGCTTCGAATAATACTAGCTGTTCAGAGCAGTTTTCTTATTTTCTGATAGACAAGCATACAGTCTGAGGTTATGTTTAAGGCTTGTAAAAAAGGATTTTCATTGGTAATGCTAAGAAATCCTCTCATGAATTGAATGCATCCCAAACGTTAGAAATTGACATCGCTCACACAATATCTAAACATCTCATACATATCAAAAATTACTTAATAGTTGCGTTATACCAATCAAAGAACTTGTCTCTTTTCACCTTCATCATTGCAGTATACTCATTTAATGCATGTGATGGATATTTGCCTACGTAATCAATACTCAGCAGTGTTTAAAAGTTATATGGATAATTACCTTCTGTAGGATCTTCAATTTCAAAAAACCTTTAGAAAATGTAGAATAGGGAATCCTAGATAAATTAAAGGAGTTATAACAGATACTCTGCCACAGATGACCTTCATTATCTTGATGCCATTCATTATAAGGACTGTATCGGAAAAAATTGACCTTTAGTTTCTCCTGCATACCTCCTGCTTGGAGTAAGTTTAAGTCTTCATCAGGCATGCAAAATAAGCTATTAAATGTGACAAAAAAAACGGCTCTTGAAAAAATGTCATCAAATCAAGAAAAAGTGCGTTGTTTAACTTTGTGAAAATACCTGAAGAATCCCCTACATAAATATTCGGTAGTAGCAAAAAGGACCAATTCGTCCATTGAAACAGTGAAACGAACGATTATTAAGTACAAAATGGGTACTTGTTGCTAGAAAGTCTGGATCAGGTAAAAAAGGTTCATCCGATACAAATTTGAGGCAAAAGGTAAAGAGGAAATTTTTGCAGAGTAATAACACACTCATTCGAAATATGGCTCAAAAAGTGCAAACATCGAACGCAATGATTCAGAGGATTAGGAAGCATTATAATCTTAGATCATATAAAGTCCAAAAAGTACCCGATCGATCCGAGGAAAAGGAGATAGAAGCGAAAAATCGGGCTCGAAAGCTATACAAGGATTAACTGCACAAATTCGATTGTGTTGTGTTGGACGATGAAACATACGTGAAGTCCGATTTCGCACAGTTGCCTGGTTAAGACTTCTATACAGTAGGATCAAAGAGTGGTGTTAGTACAAAATATAGAACCCAAAAAAGCACCAAATTTCCTAAGCGGTATATAATTTGGCAGGCAATATGTCACTGTGGTCTCAGATCAGAGAAATTTGTTGCGAAGGGTACCATCAACTTAGAAGTATACATCGAATAGTGTTTAGAGAAGCAATCAAAACTATTTATCGAAAAACACGATGCATCTGTAGCATTTTGGCTAGATTGAATGACAAGTCATTATGCTCGATCAGCAATGAAGTGGTATGAGGACAACAACATCTCCGTGGTACCAAAAACAGCTAACTCTCCAAACTGTCCAGAACTTCGACCAATCGAAAGATTTTGGGTTGAAATGAAGAAAATATTAAAGAAAACCAACAAAATTGCTAAAACCCGAAGGGATTTTCAAAATAAGTGGAGAAACGCATATAAGGTGGTCGATGACACCGCTGTACGGAACCTAATGCGTTAACGGAAAGGTCCAAATTTTTTTTCCCTTGAAATAAAAATTCATTGAGTTTTTATGTTGATGTCAGGTGATATAATCTAATAATTAAAGGGAAAAAATATCTCGATGAAGCAATCAATACCACTTTTAGAGACATGATTATAAAGGTCGATTTTTTTCGATACACTCCTTAGATTCAATTATCATCTTCATCAAAGGTTCAGTTATGATCAGCTCAGCAATTTAAAAATAGCCATTGTAGCCTTGCAAACTATGTGCTATGCGTAATTCATTTTCAACAGAGGTTCGAACTTGGCAACAATAATCTGAAACGTTTTTGATCACATTTGTGCTGTTTTACATGCGGCGCTCTACTGCAAATAGTTCCGGCAAATGACCTGCTGAAATAGGCCGTAAGGGATTTTATCACATAAAAGTTTTCCAATTCTTTCGAATAGTGATAGTTTAATTTTTTACAGACCTGCCTTCGTATAAAGGTATAAACATAAAAAATTCTGAGTTCTTCGGACCATCATACTCCGTTTGGAAATTTTGAAATTTGTATAGATCAGGTAGAATACAAATTTTTCATTCATTACAACCTTTGAATTTCTACATAACTTCTTCGACAATTGACCTGTAGGTTTATCAATCAAAACCTGAATTTTGCGCTTAAATTTTCCTCAAACAATTTCAATTACTGTGATGAGTTGTTTTGCTTTCCCAGTTCAACTTTCAGTGATAGTATTGTTAAGTTTCTATGCTTCTGCAACTAAAGCATTCCTACAGAAAAACCCACGATTATGATTTGAACGATGTCAATTTTTAAAATTCAGTGCAGTTTTAAAAAATGGAGTCCAATACCAACTGCAAGTCAGACTCGCAGGCTAGAAGATTCTCTGCAACCATAGGCAGAGAATCAATCTCAGTCATTACTGGTATGTAGTTGCTTGCTTGAAATCATTAAATCTGTTGTTCAGCATGCGGATGAAGATCAAAAACGTGAAATCAGCAGTACACTCCAGGATTGGACGACTGCAAAAAACTCTAGATGCATAGCTAAAATTGACGGGTTAAGTCCTAATTGATTGAACTGTCAATACTGGAAGAAACAATCGCAAGGATTCGACCTATTTTCGAGAACAATCAAAAAACCATCAACCATCAAGTGATGAGCCAGCTGTTACGACTATAATTTGCGTAACGTTTCCACTACACCGTAGCCGACCCTGGCCACGGTTTAGGCAATCCCACCCGGCTTCACACGCGAAGAGGGGTGTGGGAATAAGTATTTCAAAGAAAAGGGCGCCACCCGTTTTTGCGCCGGGACTGCCCTGGCCGCGAACCCTGAAACGGGAATAGGGTCCGCGACGACCAAACCACCGAACGGACAAGGATTTTCCGCACGAAAACAAAAAGGTTGAAAGCGAGAAACCGTCGCGATGGTTCACTCTGCCACTTCGCCGAGCCAAGGCAAATTAAATTCACATTTAATCTGATTTAATTCGAATGCACTCTATTATTTCAACAACCTGATTCGCCCTAACTATACTTAACGTTACTTACAATTTTGTGTCTGTCCTTAGTCCTATTTAAACTGCTCAAAGACTTTGTTGAATACGGAAATGGTCTCCAACGACGCTCCAATTGTGACCGTCCGCGCTTCGTCGCCTGACTAAATCCGCACCCCAAAACTAATAAGTCACACCTCGATCAATAATCCAATGGCCTCCACAGCACCCCAAAGGCAAGAAGTCAAACCTCGATCAATAATCCAACGAAAGCAAGAAGTCAGACTTCGAAGAACCATCAAACGGCCTGCACTCGACGCTCCCACTGTCCACGACCGCACTTCGTCACCTCATTCGATCCGCTCCAACAAGAAAAAGTCCCCGTCAGCTGTACCTTCGGTCCTATATATAGGGAATCTCCCAGTCCCGAATTTTACCGCGTCCGATGGTCAATGCATACTCAGCTGAGTAGCTGACCTCATCGCAGTTTTCAAAAGCTTGAGAACTGGTTGGTCAGCGTCAGACGTTGTGTCTCGATGCGAGGGGAAATGCTGTGATTGCCGCCTGTCCGGCGAAACACTCGCGGCAGCCGCCAGCCATTGCGAGTTGCCAGTGCCAATGGTTGTGGGTATCATTGGCGCATAGGGGACTCCATTGGGCGCATCGTAGACCAGGCGGGGCCTGGACTTGGATCCGCTGCGCGATTGGGTGATCGGTGTTTCTTGCCGTCATTGCTGGCAACTTATCTGCAGGGTCTGTGACTGTGTCCGGAGCACTCTCCATAACAAACTTACTACCTACTTAGTTATCTAATCTAATATCTTTACATCCTACATCTCCTCTATATTTATATAATTCAGCTTCTACTCCTTACCATATAATTCAAATCTCTACTTCCTACAATATAATTCATTAACAACAATATACTTCAATACTAACACTATAACTCATTAATAACAAAATATTTCATTAATTGGCTGGCTTGGGTGAAGTGGCGAACGTAACATCATCGATTTTCTTTAAGAACGGCGTTCACCCGCACGGTGGTTTGGGATATTCAAGGACAGGGCAGACCCCCATTTTGCTCTTATGGGTTGTGGGTCGACCACGTTGCGTGGCGAACGTAAAACAGCTCCAAAGCCTTGCGTTGTACACAACAACAAGTGTTGTAGAGAAAGCCACGTAGAGTACCTAATGATGATTTCAATAGGCATTGGAATGTATGGGGTCAAGTAACTTCCAGTGATGTCTGGGATCGATTTCTTGCAAACATTGAGAGATCGAGTTTTGAGTTCGGTTAGAAATTGAGTTGAGAGTCTACTTCAATTGAACCAGCATCAAGTTTTTCCTTTTTTAAGATGCAGTTGGGGAAGAATAGCAGCACACAAAGCCTTCAATGCAAGGATGCTTAGTAATTTTAAGAGTTTATCGCATGTAGTGAGAAGAAAATGTGGCTGTGATGATAAAAATTAGGGCCTATGTTGAACTACATCTTCTCGTTCTTAAAATAGTAATGAATGAGTGTTGTTGACTGCTTTAGACTGAAAATTGAAGCTCATTTATAACTGCGGCTTATAATTTAGTACAAAGTTGCTAAACAATGTTACAGCATAACAAATATTTCCATTATTTTAATAAATCTATACGTTTTATTTGCTAGAAAAAAAGAAGGCAAGCCTTAAAATGAAAGAAAGAAGCTGCATCTTTTCGACAATATTTAGGTGGATAAACTTTACACGGTTGTAAAATCCAAATAATTAACTGATAATTCATTTTCATTAACGTTGTAAATAAGCTAAAGAATTTGGGTCAGGTAATTTCACTGTAAAATTTCGCAAAAACAAGAAGAGCGAAAACATACTTTGATACTATGAAAAATTCGTATGTAAAAGCATTTACATACAGAATTTTCTCTTATTAGAAATGAGGATGTTGATCTAAATAAATTTTAATCTACATTACCCAGAATTTAAATCGTATGTATTAGAAATGAAAACTTGCAACACATTCACGGGGCAGTACTGTGTTAAAAAAATAATTTTTCCACATATACTAATTAGCTATTTAACTAGTGTGCAGGCCTTAGATTAAAGAAAAGAAAATGGCGATTCTAGAGCACTTTTTTCAATTGAAAAAAAGTCAAAAATCCTTGCACGTGTATCAAAACGTGCACCAAATTTCGAAAAACTTACTTATTGTCCTATATTTAGGTCCCTGAAGTAGTTTATACTCAAGAATATCAATGTTTTTTAGTATGTGGTCACATATTGATATTTTTCTCAGGGTTTTACGAGGCGCAATCCGCATTTTTTGTCAGGCATTACCCAAGCGCATGGTTGGGACGGCCGCCATTTTGTTTTTAATTTATTTTATTGATGTGAATATGAACTCTAAATCTTCATAACCAACAGTATGGTTATGAAGAATCACAATTTTCAAATTGTGATGTGTGTTCCTTATACTGTAAATATTTATTTTTTATATCGCATACAATTGTTTCGAGGGCTACGTGCCTTCTTCTTCAGTGCGAATCACAATTTTCAAAGATTCGCACTGAGGAAGAAGGCACGTAGCCCTCGAAACAATTGTATGCGATATAAAAAATAAATATTTACAGTATAAGGAACAACACGGTTTTTTTTTGTCTTAACTTCTAAAATTAAAATTTCATAGCTTTAATTGGAGAAAACTTGTCACGTGCAAAACCTAATCTAGGTGAGGGTAGTATGGAAATAAACAGAAAACGTTTGCTATTTTCAAATCCGTTCTTAAAGAAATTAATCTTCGTTACAAACTAGAATCAGTAAGTGATACCAAGGATCAAATTTTCAAAGATTGAACCAAGAAGAAGTTTCCGCTTTGAGAAACATAGTCAAAAAATATAATGATTTGATCTACCATGTGCAACAAAAACAAAGTATGTAACAGTAATTAAAACTAACAAACCGTTATATGCAAAAATTTATCGATTTCCTCACATTCAACAAAACGAAGTTAATGCACAAATAAACGATATGATAAAACAAGACATAATTCAACCTTGAACATCTCTTGAACAATGCTCCAATATGAATTGTGCGGAAAAAAATGCACAACTCCTAGTATAGGAAATGAAGCCCCAAAAATGGCAAAGCCTCGCAATTTTTCCGTCCAGCATCGATTTACATAAAAATTTAGGGTTATGCTCATTTTATCCTCTATTTCATTTTCTGTATCATGCCGTTATACGCTTTTTGTTTTTTAAAGGGTAAAAACTACCCCTAATTGTAAAAAATTATAAAATAACATTTTAAACCTTAATATGGGTAAAATAAGGTTTGGATTAGTTAAATATTGACTGTTTTATTTTTTAGGATATGAAACCATAATATTTCAACATTCAAAAATCAATCCTCGTCATAGTTTAATGAAAAAAAAAAATTTATTACCTCGAAAAAGGATTAAGTATCATAGTGATTTAATTCAAGAAATCTGTTGTTTAAAATATGTATTAAGTTCATTTTGCAACTTTTCAACTCTTGAAAACCACCCTTCACAACATTGCAATTTTTATAAAATAACTTAATATATATCAATAGAAAAAAATAGAATTACATACATAAAAATATATTAACACAAAAATACATCGCATATTCACATACATTGACATATATAGACGAATAAATTTACAAATACAGATACAAAAACTAATACGTTCTTACTCGATGTCATACTCGTCTTCTTCCATCACTGGTGGACTATAATTACAGTTTCCACCCGAGCACACAGAACAAGTGGAATTACAATACAACCCAACTTTGCTGCAGCCGCAGAAAATATCGCACCCTTTTTGCATTGGCAAAAAATCATTATTAAAAGTTCATCAGGTGCAGGTAGTTTGTTCATGCGCACGGGGTGTAATGAACCTTCTTTTGAGTACTATCCTCAATCTGTTGTTCGGATGTTTTCATTTCCAAGCCACTTTTGAATTTGGTAGTATCATCTCTTTGTGTGCTCATCTAACTAGGAGAGGCTCCGACTTTGTAGTCACAGATTTGGATGAAATTTGGTACATAAGTAGAAGACTTCGAGGATATTCGATCCTTAAAATATTAGACCGCAACACTCCCCCGTTAAAGTTTTTAGCGTCGATTATGGATTAGTAAGTTTTTACATCTGACAGAAGCTGTGCAGTGTAGGCAGCAGTGCTATTAGCTCGCGATCAAGGGGTCGTGTGTTCGATCCCCGCTCGAGGTATTGTTTTCCTTTTTGAATTATGGTCGTCGTCGTATGTTCGATTAACGGGGGTGAGTATTGTTTTTTTGAATAATTGTGAATGTTATTTTTTATGGTGAATCAGCAATGTTCACCTACAAATACATTTATTTTTACAAATCAGCAAACTCTTCGTCCATTTAGATATGTAAATTATAGTGAATCGGAGACATCAACAGTGGGCAGGAGGGAAGATAGTTTCACCGCACTGTTTGTTGTTGTGGCTTTGATGAAATATTCATATCGGATCTGCTCAAGAAAAGCTTTTAAAACCTTTTTTTTTCAACTTGTTGAGCTATGTGTCTTCGGCAATTCCGTACAACATTATTGCGCAGTATCTGCAGTATACACATGAGCAGATGTTTCTTCTGATTTGTGTTCTTCTCCCGGAAGTATTGTTGCATTTCTATTTTTCGTATTCCATATTTGTAGTTAAAGCATTTATTAGATAATTCTCTGCATCTATTCAACTTGGAAAATCTGCGACTTTTTGTCTTTACCTTCAACGTTTTCTACGGTAAAGTTACATTTATTTACCATAGTTGTATTTTTCACCGTTGAAGTTTACTGTAATTTTTTTTAAAAATTGTTGAGCCAAAGAAAAGACCTATAGTCAGTTTTATTGATAAATTTTACTCCGAACAAGTATTGTCTGAATTATTTTGCGGCTTTGATAAAAGTTCCTTTTTTATGGTTGAGTCATTTCACTAAGTGTTCGACTTGCAATGGAAAGAGAATGTCCTTTTTGGGATAAAACTGCGACTACTGTTCATCAGATGCGTCGGTCGTACAAATAAATTTTTGATTAAAATCAGGATAATGAAAAATTGGGAAATTAATAATGATGTTTTTTTTAAATTTTCCAAAAGCTGCATTGTATTTAGGGTCTTCAGTGCTAGTTGTTTTTCTTTTTTAAGGGTATCGATTAGTGGAAGGGCGATTTGTGCCTAGTTCTTGACGAATGTCTAGACAAAAGTGAAGGTTGCCTTGTCCTCGAAAACCTTTAACCACTGATAAAATACCGTCAAGATGAATGATGAGAAAAGGAAATTGAATGCGCGTCACACAATTCATGCAAGCAACTAGGCAGGTTTTGCAATATATATACAGCTTTGCACATATGTGGAATAAAAAAACACTTGTAGCTAGCTAAGAAAAACCCAATAAGTCGATGGATCCTTCGATATACCTAATTTGCCATAAATTTGTTTTGTTACCTGATTTAATGCCCATCTCTGTACTCAGAGTTACCAGAGGCTACCTCAGGACCAAGTCCTGAAAAACCCAAGACTTAGAGCGGACATGCGATCGGATATATTTATACTTGCAGGTTAAATATATATATATATATATATATATATATATATATATATATATATATATATATATATATATTGTTATATCAGCAACAAGAACTGATAATAAAAATAACAAAGATGATGTATCATTCGATGATGCATCAAATAAAACAGATACTACATCGAATGATGCACATTCTAACATGATTCATCCATCGACAGAGCTGACTAAAATGCTAGATAAGATAACGCATAAACAGCTCGACGATGCATGAATCAAACCAAATTCAACAAAGATACTAAAATGCAGAAAGTGCAAGTTAAACAATAGACAGAATTATGTAAACACCAAGAGGTGAAAAGTTAGCAAGTAAGAATTGAAATGTTAGTTGTTAATCCAATTTCGGTGATCGACCATCGATCAGCATTTAAATAAAATATTCTAGCTTTTTAAATAAAAAGGGTGTGTTATTTCACCAATAAAATAAAAGTTATTTAATAACGTGTAACGAGTATATATACATACAAAGATTTATGCACATACATTTGTGGGCAGGTGTTTGTGAGAAGTTTGCAACGCGCATTCAATTTTCTATCACCAAAACCTACCTACTCGATACACTGTCAGTGGTCAAATCTTTTCAAGAGAAGGACAGTCTTGGGTTTCGCTTCGAATAATACTAGCTGTTCAGAGCAGTTTTCTTATTTTCTGATAGACAAGCATACAGTCTGAGGTTATGTTTAAGGCTTGTAAAAAAGGATTTTCATTGGTAATGCTAAGAAATCCTCTCATGAATTGAATGCATCCCAAACGTTAGAAATTGACATCGCTCACACAATATCTAAACATCTCATACATATCAAAAATTACTTAATAGTTGCGTTATACCAATCAAAGAACTTGTCTCTTTTCACCTTCATCATTGCAGTATACTCATTTAATGCATGTGATGGATATTTGCCTACGTAATCAATACTCAGCAGTGTTTAAAAGTTATATGGATAATTACCTTCTGTAGGATCTTCAATTTCAAAAAACCTTTAGAAAATGTAGAATAGGGAATCCTAGATAAATTAAAGGAGTTATAACAGATACTCTGCCACAGATGACCTTCATTATCTTGATGCCATTCATTATAAGGACTGTATCGGAAAAAATTGACCTTTAGTTTCTCCTGCATACCTCCTGCTTGGAGTAAGTTTAAGTCTTCATCAGGCATGCAAAATAAGCTATTAAATGTGACAAAAAAAACGGCTCTTGAAAAAATGTCATCAAATCAAGAAAAAGTGCGTTGTTTAACTTTGTGAAAATACCTGAAGAATCCCCTACATAAATATTCGGTAGTAGCAAAAAGGACCAATTCGTCCATTGAAACAGTGAAACGAACGATTATTAAGTACAAAATGGGTACTTGTTGCTAGAAAGTCTGGATCAGGTAAAAAAGGTCCATCCGATACAAATTTGAGGCAAAAGGTAAAGAGGAAATTTTTGCAGAGTAATAACACACTCATTCGAAATATGGCTCAAAAAGTGCAAACATCGAACGCAATGATTCAGAGGATTAGGAAGTATTATAATCTTAGATCATATAAAGTCCAAAAAGTTCCCGATCGATCCGAGGAAAAGGAGATAGAAGCGAAAATTCGGGCTCGAAAGCTATACAAGGATTACCTGCACAAATTCGATTGTGTTGTGTTGGACGATGAAACATACGTGAAGTTTGATTTCGCACAGTTGCCTGGTTAAGACTTCTATACAGTAGGATCAAAGAGTGGTGTTAGTACAAAATATAGAACCCAAAAAAGCACCAAATTTCCTAAGCGGTATATAATTTGGCAGGCAATATGTCAGTGTGGTCTCAGATCAGAGAAATTTGTTGCGAAGGGTACCATCAACTTAGAAGTATACATCGAATAGTGTTTAGAGAAGCAATCAAAACTATTTATCGAAAAACACGATGCATCTGTAGCATTTTGGCTAGATTGAGTGACAAGTCATTATGCTCGATCAGCAATGAAGTGGTATGAGGACAACAACATCTCCGTGGTACCAAAAACAGCTTACCCTCCAAACTGTCCAGAACTTCGACCAATCGAAAGATTTTGGGTTGAAATGAAGAAAATATTAAAGAAAACCAACAAAATTGCTAAAACCCGAAGGGATTTTCAAAATAAGTGGAGAAACGCATATAAGGTGGTCGATGACACCGCTGTACGGAACCTAATGCGTTAACGGAAAGGTCCAAATTTTTTTTCCCTTGAAATAAAAATTCATTGAGTTTTTATGTTGATGTCAGGTGATATAATCTAATAATTAAAGGGAAAAAATATCTCGATGAAGCAATCAATACCACTTTTAGAGACATGATTATAAAGGTCGATTTTTTTCGATACACTCCTTAGATTCAATTATCATCTTCATCAAAGGTTCAGTTATGATCAGCTCAGCAATTTAAAAATAGCCATTGTAGCCTTGCAAACTATGTGCTATGCGTAATTCATGTTCAACAGAGGTTCGAACTTGGCAACAATAATCTGAAACGTTTTTGATCACATTTGTGCTGTTTTACATGCGGCGTTCTATTGCAAATAGTTCCGGCAAATGACCTGCTGAAATAGGCCGTAAGGGATTTTATCACATAAAAGTTTTCCAATTCTTTCGAATAGTGATAGTTTAATTTTTTACAGACCTGCCTTCGTATAAAGGTATAAACATAAAAAATTCTGAGTTCTTCGGACCATCATACTCCGTTTGGAAATTTTGAAATTTGTATAGATCAGGTAGAATACAAATTTTCCATTCATTACAACCTTTGAATTTCTACATAACTTCTTCGACAATTGACCTGTAGGTTTATCAATCAAAGCCTGAATTTTGCGCTTAAATTTTCCTCAAACAATTTCAATTACTGTGATGAGTTGTTTTGCTTTCCCAGTTCAACTTTCAGTGATAGTATTGTTAAGTTTCTATGCTTCTGCAACTAAAGCATTTCTACGGAAAAACCCACGATTATGATTTGAACGATGTCAATTTTTAAAATTCAGTGCAGTTTTAAAAAATGGAGTCCAATACCAACTGCAAGTCAGACTCGCAGGCTAGAAGATTCTCTGCAACCATAGGCAGAGAATCAATCTCAGTCATTACTGGTATGTAGTTGCTTGCTTGAAATCATTAAATCTGTTGTTCAGCATGCGGATGAAGATCAAAAACGTGAAATCAGCAGTACACTCCAGGATTGGACGACTGCAAAAAACTCTAGATGCATAGCTAAAATTGACGGGTTAAGTCCTAATTGATTGAACTATCAATACTGGAAGAAACAATCGCAAGGATTCGACCTATTTTCGAGAACAATCAAAAAACCATCAACCATCAAGTGATGAGCCAGCTGTTACGACTATAATTTGCGTAACGTTTCCACTACACCGTAGCCGACCCTGGCCACGGTTTAGGCAATCCCACCCGGCTTCACACGCAAAGAGGGGTGTGGGAATAAGTATTTCAAAGAAAAGGGCGCCACCCGTTTTTGCGCCGGGACTGCCCTGGCCGCGAACCCTGAAACGGGAATAGGGTCCGCGACGACCAAACCACCGAACGGACAAGGATTTTCCGCACGAAAACAAAAAGGTTGAAAGCGAGAAACCGTCGCGATGGTTCACTCTGCCACTTCGCCGAGCCAAGGCAAATTAAATTCACATTTAATCTGATTTAATTCGAATGCACTCTAATATTTCAACAACCTGATTCGCCCTAACTATACTTAACGTTACTTACAATTTTGTGTCTGTCCTTAGTCCTATTTAAACTGCTCAAAGACTTTGTTGAATACGGAAATGGTCTCCAACGACGCTCCAATTGTGACCGTCCGCGCTTCGTCGCCTGACTAAATCCGCACCCCAAAACTAATAAGTCACACCTCGATCAATAATCCAATGGCCTCCACAGCACCCCAAAGGCAAGAAGTCAAACCTCGATCAATAATCCAACGAAAGCAAGAAGTCAGACTTCGAAGAACCATCAAACGGCCTGCACTCGACGCTCCGACTGTCCACGACCGCACTTCGTCACCTCATTCGATCCGCTCCAACAAGAAAAAGTCCCCGTCAGCTGTACCTTCGGTCCTGTATATAGGGAATCTCCCAGTCCCGTTTTTTACCGCGTCCGATGGTCAATGCATACTCAGCTGAGTAGCTGACCTCATCGCAGTTTTCAAAAGCTTGAGAACTGGTTGGTCAGCGTCAGACGTTGTGTCTCGATGCGAGGGGAAATGCTGTGATTGCCGCCTGTCCGGCGAAACACTCGCGGCAGCCGCCAGCCATTGCGAGTTGCCAGTGCCAATGGTTGTGGGTATCATTGGCGCATAGGAGACTCCATTGGGCGCATCGTAGACCAGGCGGGGCCTGGACTTGGATCCGCTGCGCGATTGGGTGATCGGTGTTTCTTGCCGTCATTGCTGGCAACTTATCTGCAGGGTCTGTGACTGTGTCCGGAGCACTCTCCATAACAAACTTACTACCTACTTAGTTATCTAATCTAATATCTTTACATCCTACATCTCCTCTTTATTTATATAATTCAGCTTCTACTCCTTACCATATAATTCAAATCTCTACTTCCTACAATATAATTCATTAACAACAATATACTTCAATACTAACACTATAACTCATTAATAACAAAATATTTCATTAATTGGCTGGCTTGGGTGAAGTGGCGAACGTAACATCATCGATTTTCTTTAAGAACGGCGTTCACCCGCACGGTGGTTTGGGATATTCAAGGACAGGGCAGACCCCCATTTTGCTCTTATGGGTTGTGGGTCGACCACGTTGCGTGGCGAACGTAAAACAGCTCCAAAGCCTTGCGTTGTACACAACAACAAGTGTTGTAGAGAAAGCCACGTAGAGTACCTAATGATGATTTCAATAGGCATTGGAATGTATGGGGTCAAGTAACTTCCAGTGATGTCTGGGATCGATTTCTTGCAAACATTGAGAGATCGAGTTTTGAGTTCGGTTAGAAATTGAATTGAGAGTCTACTTCAATTGAACCAGCATCAAGTTTTTCCTTTTTTAAGATGCAGTTGGGGAAGAATAGCAGCACACAAAGCCTTCAATGCAAGGATGCTTAGTAATTTTAAGAGTTTATCGCATGTAGTGAGAAGAAAATGTGGCTGTGATGATAAAAATTAGGGCCTATGTTGAACTACATCTTCTCGTTCTTAAAATAGTAATGAATGAGTGTTGTTGACTGCTTTAGACTGAAAATTGAAGCTCATCTATAACTGCGGCTTATAATTTAGTACAAAGTTGCTAAACAATGTTACAGCATAATAAATATTTCCATTATTTTAATAAATCTATACGTTTTATTTGCTAGAAAAAAAAGGCAAGCCTTAAAATGAAAGAAAGAAGCTGCATCTTTTCGACAATATTTAGGTGGATAAACTTTACACGGTTGTAAAATCCAAATAATTAACTGATAATTCATTTTCATTAACGTTGTAAATAAGCTAAAGAATTTGGGTCAGGTAATTTCACTGTAAAATTGCGCAAAAACAAGAAGAGCGAAAAAATACTTTGATACTATGAAAAATTCGTTGTATGCGGAAGTAAAGATTCGTTTTATTGTATGATGAATAAACTAAAGCATATTTTTCATTGAAACAAAGCAACTACGCAAACAAAAGTTCAAGTTTTTTAAAATTTGGAACTTACGTAATGACAACGAAAAATATTATTCGTAAATATTACAAAACTTTACCAAAATTACTAGAAAATAAATTCTACAGTGTAAAATTAATTATTAATTTTAACTTTTTTTGTAGAATGATATTTTTTATTATCATAAAAATATTCTTTTATTTATGAATCGTATAAATTCATCAGTTAATTACAGACAAGCATGTGGGTAACACATGAACTGTGCGTTTCACAGGTGGTAATGTACGAAATTCCTTTTCGCTTTTAGTGCAAATAGACCGAAGTCGTTATTTACGATTACCTCAGAACTGTCTTGCCCAAGCTATGACGGTAAAGTAATCATGATCGATATTTTCCTTTGAACTTGGATTTTTTTATTGTGTCTTTGAATTCCCAAATGAAATGAAGTAAAAGTATGTGGTTCTAGCGTTGTCAATTTGAAATTAAAATTTCAAATATTCACGAATGTGGCTTCTTCAGACGAGCTGTATAAATTAAATGCTTGTAATGTAACACTTACCAGGATACGGCTCGGCACAGCACGGATAATATTTTTCGTGCCTTTCGGCGGGTACACCGAGAATATCCCATTCAACGCTAGGATAATATTCTCGCAAGTCAATTCCAACTTCCACTTTATTGTCTTTTTCGTTTTTTTGGTTTATGTGCTTCAAGTCTATCTGTATTTGATTTAAAAAGAAAAGTTTGTGTCATTAGTAATCTACTTTCATGCATGTAATGTACGAAATTGCTAAAAATGAAGGAAGACATATTAATTTTCAATAGCTTTGTTAAATTTATGGTGCAACGATTTATAAAACTAACATCTAACCTTGAACTAATACAAGTGGCCTCGTATAATACTTCATCGGATCATAAAGTAAGGTCTCTAACTGAAAGGAGAGAAATTGACCATTTTAAGGGCGAAGCTTTCTTATCATTACAGATTTTTTACACGATTTCTATGATAAACAATAGCCATCCACCTCTAAATTGAGTTAAATTTCAAAATAACACGACAAATTTGTTTCTGAGATTTTATGTAGAGAGCGAGGACATGAAAAAAGTAATACTGTAACGCGTATACATTTTTTTTCAAAATTGATTGTACGATTCTTGCAAAACTTGCTTGATGATTTTCTTGCTATGATGTGAGTTTCAAGTGTGAAATTGTGTTTTTCATTAATTATGTTTTTGATTTATTGATTCAGCTAAACTTGGCAAATTAAATGAAGCTTTTGAGCAAATACTGATGAAGCTTTTTCATAAAAGTTCTCTCATTTTAACATCATAAATCACACGTATAAGTTCATTCAGAATTTTTTCTGAGTTTCGTATCGTTTGAGATAATATGTACCAAACCGTTTTTACCGAGTATCTCATCTTAAAATTATCTGATTTCACGTTTGAAAGATAGTTTTCGAGTTATTAAGTACTTGAAGCATAAATTTTCACACAACCTTCAAGATTTTAAGATGGTTTCTAAGTTCATATGGAAAAACTCCTAACAACCCCGAATGTCTCAGCAAATAATTTTCGGTGCCACACACAAATTCATCGTTTGCCGAAATAACAATGAGCCTTGTATCTCCTGGACTAACAACAAAAGTGAATAGTGTTTTTTATATGTATAATTTGAGGTTATGTTTTCTCGTCCAAACGTGAATAAAATATGAATTGTTTCTCTGTACCTATATATCGAAGTTTTTTATTAATTCATACAGATCACAATTTGATTCTCTTGAACTAAATTACCTGTGAATAACAAAGAAACAACATTCAATGTTAATATTAACACTCTGAATCTTCCTCTGTAACTCTTGCACTCATTTTTGCACTTTTGCACTCACTTGCTTCGTGATGCTGACCCACGTGTGGCTCCAACTGGTGTTACATATGTTAATTAAGAGATCTACATTACCGATCTAGTCGTGCGCTTTCCTTACACCCCGCCCCCCACGATTACAACTTTGGTACAAAGTTGCTTTTTTGTACATGCTACAAAGCAAAGATAAAATCCTTATCGGTTAGGTGCCTATTGTAGTTTCCACATCTCAAGCATTTGGAGCAGGAATGAGTTTGGAGATGCGAAACAAATTAGATTCTGCTTTTCTATGTGTTGTGTCAGCTTTGTATCTAGAATTTGATATTTTATTCAGGATTCTATAGGGTCCAATTCTCAACAAGTCTAGTTTTTTTCGATTCAGTCGGCTACCATTTTCAACATATACCAATTCCCCGGCCTTAAAGTTATAATTTATCCTGTCTTTGTCGTATATCTTTTTATTGCAGTCATGATTTTTTTGCTGTTTTCAAAGGCTATTGCTCTATCATAATCTAGATAATTCCCATCCTTCTTTTTTTCAGTTTATCTGGTAATACCAACGTATCTTCACCTATAAATATATATTTTGGACTAAACCCTGTCACTGTATGCTAGGTTTCATTGTATTTATTGACACAGTTATGTACTATGCCTGTCCATGCCATTGTTTTTTTTTCTTCGTTTACTCTACACTTAATCTTATTGACCAAAGTTTAGTTGAGTCTTTCATTTAACCCATTGTGATATTTCTTTTCTGAAAACTTTTTGAAGTCTTTTGAATTTATGCCTGGGTATTGGTCTGTTAAAAGTATTTCGATATTATGGTCTTTCAGAACATTTTCTGTCAATTTAATGAACTCTCCCGTGCTTTGTGTTTTGGATGTTAATATGTATGCAAATCTAGTGAAATGATCTATTATAAGATGCAAGAATTTTTTAGTGGATCGTGAACCGCCGAATCCACCGATTGTATCTATGGAAATCATTTGAAAAAGTCTTGTTGCTGGTGACATCAGAACAACTTTAATATGTTTTCTTGTTTTGTTCTGTTTGCAAGTTTCGCAATTTTTTTTTTGCTATATAAGTAAGGCAGGTTTTTTTTATAGGTAAGGCAGGTTCAGTTGAGTTCAGACTCCTGATTAGTTCCTGGCCCGGCTCTAAGCACATATCCTCATAAGGGAATGTGCCAACCCTCGCATGGCCTCCCTGCTTCAGCATAGACAATCATGGGGTCTCAGGGAAACAGCACAACGAGTGGAGATAGCGGCTGCGAGGGACGACCCAATTGCAATGAATACAGGAAAACTTAATAAGGAAGTTCCACTCAACCCGAAAGGAAAGTGGACAAAGGTAACGCGTCCTTCTGGTGGGAAGAAGACCGTGACGTCCAATCGGACAACAACCAGCCTACCCCCCACTTCTTCGAGAGGTGCATGCACCAAGGCAGCTATGCCTGGGACAAGCACCTCCTCAGGTAAGCCAATTGGCGCCAGTGGCAGCACCAAGGCAACGGCGAATAAGCCGCTGCATCCTCCAGCACCGCCTCTTCTTCAGGTGTCAAAAAGCAGCAAAAATCCTCTGTTATGGCTTACAGGGACAGAGGATCTGCCTTCAAAGTCCTGAAAAGGCTGAAAGATTTACCCCCTGAGGGGCTTTCCCACAAGGATAAAATTTCCCTTGAATGGGCAACAACAACAGTAGAGGCTCATAAAGCCTCTCTGGCAAAGCAAGGGGCTGCTCACAAAAGATGCAGGTCTAATGAGGCAGCCGCAAATCAACCGAATGCCCAACTGCAGGTCACCAAAAGACCAAAATTGGTCGCGCCCAATCCTGTCAAGGGCAGGAGTTTTAGCGAAGTGGCTAAGGGCAGCCTGGTATGGGCTGTCATCGACAGGAGTAGCAGCGATGGAACCATCTCACCGTCAAACTGGAAGATGGTAGAAATCGCTCTTCTTCGGGTGTACAAACCCATACTGGAGGCAAACACAGTCCCTCCACCTAATTGCCGTGATGCTGGTTGGTACCAGGGTCACGTTGAGCTGATAGCCTGCACGGATCAATGCTTAGCGGATCTATATAAGCAGGCTTTTAGCAGACTGGGATAAGTCTGGCCCGGAGCAAAGCTAGAAGCTGTCCCCAGGGAAGACATCTCGAATCGGCCTCGATCCAGGGCATGGATACCGGCGGAGCCATCCACACCGGAGGAAATTATTGAGCTTATCGAGCTCAGCAATGCTGATCTTCCGGCGGACAACTGGAAGGTAGCCAAGGTTAGCGAGCCCAGCAATGGAAAGCGAGAGGCCCTCATAATCCTTAACGAGGAGGCACTAGCTCCATTGGAGTCGAAAGGCGGGGTGATAAGCTACGGTTTTTCGGCTATCATACAAAACAGTATCCCTCTACACAACAGTGGCGAGGCGTTCATATAAGCCGATTCCCATCGGCTTCCCTTTCCAAATATATTCCAAAAATTGTCTAACACTTCCGTTTTATAAGGGCATGAAGTGTTTATTTATTTGCATGCATCACTGTAAACATGCTCAATGGTTCCACTTGATCTCAGTGTTTATTCCATCATACTCCATTCTCTTCATTCTACACATCCTCATAGTTCCATAATAGCCAGCAAAGCGATCAACATCTGTAAAAGTTGCAGCAAAGCTTTCCGAGTCTGGATTTCATCAATAATTTAAGGTGCCGTGGGCATTCAACTCCGGTTTGTTGAAATGGCAGCTCGGTTTTCTTCAATAGAATATGGAAACAAATCAAGTAGGGTAGGGGTAGGGTTCCCGGCTTCTCAAATAGTAAGCGGCTTCCCCAAAGTAATTTTTCACCCCTCGCCACTGCTACACAGCAGATAAACTGAGAGCTTGCATAATAATCAACGAAGGCTTGAAGTTTCTAACCTTTACCTCTACAATTTCAGTGACCAGGACATAATTGTCATAGCAGTGGAAAGGCAGTCCAAGCCCCTTTGGGCTGTCTCCTGTTCTGCCACCTCCCATCAACCTGCAGAGGATCATCACAGAAGCCACTGCACGGGGCATCAAGCTAGTTATCGGCGCGGACGCCAATGCCCATCACTGCATTTGGGGTAGCACCGATACGAATAAAAGAGGTGAGCTAACAAAGGTGAGGATCCTACTTTCATTACGGCAAGCCGTAGGAAAGTTCTGGATATCACTCTAACGAACGAGCACTCGCACCAAGCTATCAAAGGGTGGCATGTATCACAAGAGTGCTCGTTCTCCGATCATTTATATATAATGTTCGATGTGGCTTTTGACCTTCCCAAAAATCCAACTTTCATTAACAAAAGGAGGATGGATTGGGTCAAGTACCAAGCAGTATTCGAGTCTGCACTAGGAGGTGGACCTCCGAAGATTGAAGACATGGGTTGCCTGGAGGAAGCCGTTGGGACCCTTACATCGGCCTTCAACGAAGCAGCAAGATCTGCATGTATTTCAACGAAGCCTAGGGGGAATTATAAGCCCCTGGTGGAAAAGTGACATTGCGGAGCTGCGGAAGGAATGTAAGAGGTCTTTTAATCAAGCTAAAGTATCCAATGACTGGTCTTCTTATAAACTAAAACTGAAAAAGTTTAAAAGCTCCATCAGAAAAGCAAAACGCACCTCGTGGAGAAGTTTCTGTGCAGAAATAGAACACTCCAAGGATGTCAGTCGTCTGCGAAAAGTTAAGACGACCACCTCCTTATTTTTGGGGTTTATCAAGGACGCGAATGGGACTTGGACCAAATCCAGCTCCGAGACGCCAGCCATTCTCATAGACAAGCACTTCCCGGGCAGTGAGGATGTGGCTGACAAAGCTGATCCACATACGCCCCCGAACACAATCTACTTGCAGGTTCTCTTTTCCTGGACGGTATATTATTTCAAAGTCGTATTGTGATAAATAATAAGTGAGATCCTCTGATTCCTCGTCTGTTCTGGCTTTAATATTCATTTTCTCTAGCGGCTTATGATCCTAAAATACTTTGAAGCGCTTTCCCATGAGGAAGTGTTGCATCACTGCATCTTTTATTGCCAGGCATTCGAGGTATATAGCCTTTTTTGGGATTCATTCAGTTTCTTTGAAAAGTATGCTATTGGTTTTTTCTATTTTTTAGTGTCATTCAGTTGTGGTTGTTTTATTACAGCTCCTACAACTTGCAAGCCCGCGTCTGTATAAATGTTTACTGGTAGTTCAGGATCAAAAACTGCTAGTACTGGCTGTTGGCAAAGGAAATTCTTCATGTATTGGAAAGCTTTTTGACATTCTGTTGACCAAGTAAATTGTTGACATTTCCATAATAAATTATGTAGTGGTTCAAGAATAATGGAAATCTTCGGTACATATTCATTCTAAAAATTGATCTTCCCTAAAAATTGTCGGCCATTTTTCTGATTTTTTGGAACCGGAAAATTTCTTATTGGGATTAAGTTATCATTTACTGGTGAAATCGAGTTATACCCTATTTTATGTCCTACATATAGTATGGAATCCAAAGCAAATGTACATTTAGAAAGCTTCAATCGAAACCCTTCATTCATTTTTGCTTCTGATAATCGCGATAGATGATCCATATGTTCCTCGAAGGTTTTTGATAAAAATCATTATGTCGTCTATATAGTTGATTGCGAGATATGATAATTTATGTTTTCTCATTATTTTGCTCAATATTCTTTGAAATATTGCTGGTGCTGTTTTTAGTCCAAATGGCAAACAAGTCTACTGGAAGTGGCCTTCCTGGGTTACAAATGACGTTTTGCTTTTATCTTCTATTCTGAGGGGAATGGACCCAAACGCTGAATTTATATTAAGTTTTGAAAAATATTTGCAATTTCTTGTTTTTGTTACTGAGTCTTCGATTAATGGAAAGGGTTGTGATTTTTTTATAGATGTTTGTGAGTTTGGACGTAAGGGTCACGTGGTTAGGCATGATCCGTCGATAACTCGATACCATCCTCAAGATGTGTTGGACTGTGACAATCACATTGAATAAATTTTTTAACGAAAAAAGATATCTTTCACCTTTCAATTAAATTAGGAAATGTATTCAAATAATAATTTCTTCCCCTCTCCACTCTTAGGTTTCTTATAGTCAGAAATACTTTACCTGTTTTGCCAGATGGGATTAAACTGATTCATTCAATATTCTTAAAATTGATCGCCCTACACACTTGATAGTAGATTAAATAGAGGGACAAGATAGTTAGAATTCGTGCAGATAAGGTAAAGATGTTTTTAACAGTTCCTAATAAACAGATTATTTTCTTCCTGAATATGAATCCTATCCTGAAGATAAATTTTGCATATGGCAATTCCAGGCAAAACCAGTGAACAAAATACATTTTAGGCGGTTCTAAGCAAAAAAGGCTGGGATATATTTCTGATTCTGAAACCCATATTAATTAGACACTGCTGATGAATCTTATATAGAAAACCGTGGTGATGATATATCATGGGAATCATTGAGAAATGGGGATGGTGGTAGATTCCCCACTTATTTAAAGTTCAAAGACGCCTATGCTAAAATAAATACTAAACGTGGTGCTTTAAGGAGCGCTCTTAAACTGGAAATCGATGAAGGTAAATGGAATATATCAAATAATGTAATGAGTTATCCAATTTTCAGCACAGACTGGACAGGAACGAAATTGTACTCATAAATGCAACAATTTTGTACGCTTTCCTAGCTTAAAACGGAAGAAGTTTTAATTGTTCATATTAAATGTGTAATAATTGGGGACTTACTTGTTGGCCAACACAATGTGTCGAAAAATTCTAAGATTTATATGTTTCAATAAAAATAATAATAAAGAGAACGAATGAAAACAGACAAATCTGCTTGAGTTGCAAAAGTTTTGGATTTTGTTTTTGAAAATAGCCTGATTTATTATAAGCATTGGACCAGATTATCAGTAGACACACAGTTTTTCAAAACTTTGGAAGTAATATCATAACAGATAGTATTATTACAAAACTTCTACATGCAAAAAAGTTACACAAAAAATTCCTTGATTTGAACTTTTTGAGCTTATAGGAAAAAACCTACAATTGTAAAAGTAAAGAAGTAGAACAAGACAAGGACTCCCACAAAATTCATTCTTCATTTTATGAAATATTTTGAAACCAAATTGGATGATTGGGAAACCAACATAGTCTTTTACAAGGGTATGTTCACTACCCGGATTGTTCGTTAGCCGATCATCGATTTACCATATGTTTTTTGTGAAATCGAATAATTCGTTCTCGAGACTCTAAAAATTAAATTTGAACAAAAGTATGTATACTTTCTTGGTAAGTTTATTAAAAACAATAGCACATATGTACATACATATATTCTCACATAATAATCAATCCTTTTCATTTTCAGTTATGGAGCGTGAAAGAAGATGTCCAATGTCGATTGCTTTCCTCTCATTTTCAGGATTTTCCGGAATTGATTGATAAATGGCATTGTCGTTGTAAAGATCCGCAACCCTATCGAAATTAGCTTAGTTTGAGTGACATTCTTAGAATATTGCTCTGACATCCTCCCACTTTTTCAAAATATATTTAATCACAGATGACGGCATAAGTCCTCTTTCGTCTTCCTCTTGTTCAAAAGGAGCGACATTTCACTGCATTTCTTGATGTTCTTCATTCAAGATTTCTCAGAGTTCTTCTGTCGTCAGTTCATCTCCATGTTTCATTATGAGCTCTTCATCCTCATTCACCTCCAAATCCCGATCTCTAGCAGTAGTCGAGATTTCATCCATAATTTCAGGGATGTTTCCATGATCCCCCCGTCTCTTTGAACGAAGTATAGACGCAGCTTTCACCAAACAGAAATCAACTGTCGCTGCGTGACTCCTGACCATGCCTTTTGAATGATACGAATAGCTTCAAGAATGTCAAATTTTGCTTTTTAAACGGGTTTTGTTGAGAAGAATTGGCATGCTTCAAGACAACGATGAAACAGCGCGCAAGTGTACAATTTCTTGAAACCCGCAATAATCTCCTGATCCACCGGCTGAATCAGCGAAATCGTATTCGGAGGTAGAAATTGAATTGTCAACCAGGTAAAGTCTGTCAGCAAATTATCTTCAAGGTCCTTTGGGTGCCCTGGCCCAATAGCAGCAGTGCTTTAAATGGCAAGTAATTGGTATCCAGGTGCCTTGATGCTCGGGGCAAAAAACTGCAAACAGCCATTCTTTCAAAAGTGCCTGCGTGACCCATGCTCTCTGATTCGATCTCCACGTTACTGTCAATCTTTTCTTGATATTGAATTTTTTTTAATGCTCTAGGATTATCAAAGTGGTAAATGAGAAGTGCTTTAAGCTTCACATCATCATTTTCGTTAGCTTGCAAAAGTCACGTCAATCGGTCTTTCATGGATTTATGCCCACGAATTCTTTTCTCATCTTTCGTGACGTAATTAAACAATTTTTGTGCACGATACTCTTATGTTTCAATGAATTCTTGGAATTTGAGAAATTTGAGCTTCTTCTTTATTTGCACTAGCAGATTCACCATGCATTAATACATGTTTCATTGCAGACCTCTTTTAAAACTTTGTGAACTCCTCGGATGACAAACCTGGAGTTTGTTCTCTGAATTTATCAAAAACAGCTCTTGCCTTCTCTTGAATGATAGCCATGCTAGTTACATCTCTTTTCATTTTCCGTTCATTTATCTGAACTAAAATTGATCATGTCCGAACATTGTATGGGATGTACATTGAACTCAATCATTTTGATTCAATGTAATTGGAACCTCACCAGAGCTTTCTTTTAATCAACCGGATCCTCTCCAATCTTCTTCACCTACAACCATTGGTGCAAGAACACATTGCAAGATCTACGTCTGGAGTGGCCGTCTTTCAAGCATAGCCCTACCCATTTATTAGAGTTCTACAAGATCTTGATATTAATTAGGTTTCCGTAGCTTAAAAGTTACTAATAACAACCTCTCCATTTTTTATGGATGTGATTTTCGTTACTCCTTTAGCTGCTTGAGTCCTCTTCATGATATTTTTCTTAGCTACTGTTTAAGCTACACTGTCTCGCAACATCAGCCATCATCTATCCACTCTCTACTTCGGCTATAATCTCTTGCTTAGTTTTTATGGTTAGCACAGTTCTTGACACTCTTTCTGGGACCCATAATATTGTCAGATTTTCAGTTTTGTCTTTAATAAGGCTTCGGAATGTACATACGAAAACTAAGAAGAACAAAAACCAACAACCGTACACAATTGACAAAGTTTCGGCGCACACAAGCTACGCTGCGGTATGCGACAACGCGAGAAACTGAGTTGTGTCTTGCTGCTACGTGATATGGCTCACGTTAGCAACGCACGTGTGATTTTACATTATTACAAGAAGTGTTCGTTCGTTATCCGAATATGTGTTCGTTGTCCGAACACAAAAGTCCTTCGTGAAAGTGTTCGTTATCCGATTTGTTCCCAGTCCAAACTGTTCGTTAACCGATCACCCACTGTAAATATCATGTTGATATATAATACCAAATGGCCCAAAAATAAATTACTAAGTATGCTCTTGCAAACAGACGCTTCACATATTCTTTCTTATCCCAGACTTAGCTGGTAAGTAAAAACCTCATAAAACAATTTGTATTCTAATTGACTGAAAAGCTAAACGATAACAATGGACATGAAGCAGAAAATACTTTGACTCTTTTATCTAGAGAAAATATAGAAAAACCGACTCATTGTCAACTTCAAAAATTATGCTGAAGTAAAACAAATTAGAGTCTGTGGGGGCAAGTGCCGAGTAATTAAAAAATTCAGTTTTCCAAAACAACAACCAAGTGCTTATTAACTCTATAAAACTTAATATTTCTAGAAACGTGTTCCAGGCGGGGCTCTGCAGTGATCGCGACGCGTTCCAAGAATGTGATCTGACCGACTATCTTTTGTTGAATCCTTGCCTAGCGTCTAAACCACATCTAGCCACATCTGTTTGGCATTACTTTAACAGTCACATCTTTTCATGTCACGGAAATTAAACAATACAATGTAAAAAAGGCACACTAGTTGAAAGGCGTCTAAGCCGTGGCCACCACTGTACTCCCTTGCAAATCATAAAGTCACGGAAGAAAAAAATGTACATATACGAGTATGTTCGTGTAAAGTGGATGTGCAAAACCGTTTTTCGAGAAATTTACTTGGTAACGATCCACGATCCGCAGGCGTTGACCCGAACGGCATGGAGCAACTTACTGCTCGTCTTGATGTTGCTACTGATGTCGCTCGTGTCCTTGATGTGGTGTCTCTGGTTACTCGCCTGGTGCAGGTTGTGAGGGTTGCCGCTGATGTATGGTGATTTTTGTGCCTTCTCGGCGTACGCTTCCATGTCCGTTAATACAAACACCGGTTTCTAACGATCGATTAAGATGGTTTGATGAGCACCTCCAATGTTGAGGTTGAAAGTTTTGTCATTACGGCTCATTTGTTCGTATGGTCCATCGTATGGCATTTGTAGCATTTTTTTGACTGCATCATGTCGTTCGAATACGTGGTTTTGCTGTTTGTCACTCCTTGAATACGAAGAGGGTTGAGATACCGAGCGAAACTTCTTGATGAAGTTAGTGTGCTCTTTAACGTCCTTTGCCTCTGTCAGGAATTCACCAGGTAGGCGAAGGGGCTCTCCGTAAACGAATTTCGTAGCTGTGCTTTTTAGATCCTCGCGCTAAGCTGCTCTAATACCTAGAGAACTCTTGGTAGAATCCAAGTCCATTGGCTGTGTTGGTGACACTTCATGGCTGCTTTAAGCTGACGATGTTGCCGTTCAACGAGTCCGTTTGCTCTAGGATGATAACCAGTTTGCGGATTTGATCCGTACTGGGGAGAAAGCGGAACTGTTGGAGCAGATACGATTTGAATTGCCTGACTTGGTCGGTCGTGATCCGCGTCAGTGATCCAAAGCGACAGATCCATCCATCGAAGAAGACTCGTGCACATGTGACTGCCTCCATGTTGGGCATTGAAAACTCCTCTGGCCAACAAGTATATATGTTTACCTCTGTAAGACAGTAGCGGTTTCCCTCCGAGCACGGCATGCTTATGATGTCTATGTGAACGTGCTCGAAACGTTCCGTAAACGTTGAGAAGTTGCCTTTTGGGGAAAATGCATGTCGCGTTACCTTGCCTCGAAGACATTTTTGGCAGTCGGCTTTGATGGAGGGCCATACGAAACGTTGCGCGACCAGTTTTGCGGTAGCTATTGCTCCTGGGTGAGCAAGTTGATGAGCTACCAACAACGGGGCCTTGCGGAACGATGCTGTGACGTAAGGACGTTGACACGTCGCAAGTGACTGTCACTGTCGACTCTGGCATTACTATTTGTTTGAGTGTCAACGCTGATTCGCGCCCGAGGAGTGCCTTGAGCTCCTTGTCGTCCATTTGCCAATACCAATGCTGCGTAGTCTAAGGGTTTTTGACTGCTTCGATGCGCAAAAGGGCATTGGCTATGACGTTATCTTTCCGTGCAGTATGTTGACTGTTGGTTGAAAACTGCTCAGTGAAATTAAGGTAGCGAAATTGAGGCGGTGAAGCTTTGTCCAATTTTTGGCGGAATGCAAACTAGAGCGGCTTTTGATCGGTGAAAATCATAAATTCTCGCGCTAAAAGCATGTGCTTGAAATGCTTGACGGCGCGGTAAATTGCCAAAAGTTCACGATCGAACACGCTGTACTTGCGTTCTTAGAGAAGAATTCTAGAGGTTCCCAAGTGTCACCTGTCGTTTGATTAAGCGATGCACCGGTTGCGAGGGCCGACGAATCGCATGATAGGCAGATGCGTGAGGCAGCGCGTAGATGTGCGACTAGAGCTCCCTGCCTAGACCCTTTTTGGGTTCCTGGAAGGCCTTAGCGGAATCGAGCGTCCAGTCGAGTGGCGCACTGCCTTTGACTTTGCCTTTGAGCATGTTGTTGGGTGGGGTTCGCGTGTGTGCTGTTTTGGTATGCAAATGCGGTAGAAATTTATCATACTTAAAAACTGCCTCAGCTGTTTCGTGGTTTTCGGTTGCGGGAAGTCTTTTACCGCAGCAACTTTTTCTGGTGACGGTGTAATACCATTCTTATAGACGCGGTATCCAAGGAAGGGTACTTCTTGCACGCCGAATAAACACTTCGGCGGGTTGAGGACGATGCCGCAGTTCTGTAGCCAAGTAAAACGTTCTTAACCCGTAACCGGAATCACTATTATTCAACATAACTGCAATCGTGGCTCCAAATGGACCCTTTAATTTAAATACATGATATTTTATAATATAGAAACACGTAATACTCCAATGGGTTATAGTTATATTAAAACAAGTCTAATGTAACTGCGCGAGTTTCGAAATTATACGTTTTTTTCTTGTCGTGTCCAAATGGACCCACGATTCCGGTTAAGGGTCAACGGTGTCGATGATGCTCCAAAAATATCGTCGATGTAGAAATACGCGAAATCCAGCTAATAAAGCACTTGGTCGATGAAACGCTGGAAGGTTTGCGTGGCATTACGCAACCCGAAACTCATGAAAGGGAGCTCGAAAAGGCCAAAAGGTGTAACAATGTCGATTTTCGTGTTCCTCAGCTACGGGTATTTGGTTGTACTCCCCGTACAAGGTCGAATATGAAAAAAAACATAGCTCCTTCCAATGACTGCGCAAAATCCTGTATATGTGGCACTGGTACGAGACGGCGCGGTCTAGCCGCCTGTGGTGGACTTGGTGTAGTCTCGATGTAATGTTGCGTATTGTGACATATTTGCTTGGCTCTCCCGTTGGGGCGCATGATATGCAGGTATTCGGCGAGTAAACGTTGAAACTGAGAGTCGCCCGTTATCACCTTGACACTGCATGTTTGCGTAGCAAGCACGCGACCATGAGAAATCACATTCGTGAGCTTGTTGATTAGTTTTGCTTCTCGTACGTTGATCAGTTAACCATAATGCGCGAGAAAATCGACGCCGATGATGGGATTTGCGACATCGGCAACGACAAATCGCCACAAAAAGTTCCGTATAATTCAACGTGAGCGCTGTGAATCCTGAGGTGGTAATCACGCTATTGTTGGTTGCGCGTAATTGATATACATTTTTTGTGAGCTTTTCACAGCTTTTAGATCGAGGATACACATTGAGGTCGGCTCGGGTATCGATCAAAAACGCAGCTCAATGATCGTAATCGGTAATGAGGGGCGGCTCAGGGTAAGGGAAGGCTCGCTAGACACCGTTAGCGAAGGCTCTTTTCGTTTCCCGAATATGAACACGGCTCAGTGCATTTCCGCACCTTTTTTTCCGAATGTGTTGTGGAACCAAAAATAAGAGCGGTTCCGGGACTTTGATCGTTCTCGCATTCTAGACGAGTCTCTTGGATTACGCTCACAACTGGTGTTACGCCCTCCACGCCGATCTTGCTCGTCAAGGCGCATATGTACGTTTGAGAGCTATCGGGTGATTTCTGCGAGTTGTGCCGTAATACTTGCACTTGTTGCTACCAGCTCCATTGGTGCTTGTAAGGTGCCAATCCATCACTCTGAGGTTACCTCTATTACATAGTCGGCCAATTAAGTAACTTTGTCGAGCGAGAACTCCCTCTGTGTGGCTAGTATGCATAACATGGATCGTGGCATCCATCTTGTCCATATGGAACGCAGTAGTTCTTCACCCGCCGCTGTGCCACCAAGCTTGCACACAAGTACGCCGTGGGTTTTTGATCGCCGAGCTCTTCACCCTCCGGCAAACGTTGCAAGTCCTGTTCTCGCAAGGTACTTAAAGCATTTGATCATGGCGTGCTTTAGCGCTGTTTATAGCGTCTCCAGGGTTTCATCGAGGATGACATCTTCGACTTCCACTAGATACTGTTGGTCCAGGACAGAAATGGAAAGGTTCATCCTCTCTTCTTCTGAGGTTATGCCTGCCGCTTTAAACGTGCGGTCGACGAGAGCGCACCAAAGCTCCGGTTTGACTGGGGTTAATGCCTGGAGCCGTAGACGCGTACTGCTCGTATGCGCGATTGCAGCAGCGGCGTCTGCATGTCCAATGACGACTCGGTTAACTTGGTCGTTTACCATTGTTCTTTACTTTTTCGAAGTTCACTACGTGCACTGTTACTCACTTTATTAGTGACTACTCATCACGTTTCCTTTTTTACGAACACGTCGGGGCTACCACTTTGTGCTGGCAGATGCCGAGTAATTAAAAAAGTTAGTTTTCAAAGCAATAACATACTGTTAATTAACTCTTTAAAACTTAATATTTCTAAAAGTGTGTTCGGAGTAGTGGTGGGTAGTGAGTGAGTGAGGCACGCAAAGTGAGTCAATCGCCGAAAAAAGGCACAAGGTGCCGACACAACCACTGCACTTGTGTCGACACAGCAGCGCTCACTTTGCTACTTCCATCAGAGTCACCGCACTACGTCGCTCGTTCTATTGAGGCATACAGGTTTTGTGCTCGTTAGGCAGACAGGCACGTAGCTCACAAAGTGTGTTATTTGGAGCACCACACAATAACTGTGTCGCTTTTCAAGGCACAGAGCTGTCCGACTCGCACATTTGATGCGTGCGTAACTCGAGGATTTTTGTGGTTTTGGAGCGCTATAACATGATTGACTTTGATTTCCTTTCGGATCTAGCATAAGTATCATTTACACATAATATATATAATATATGCCTGGAAATCATTTGTTTCAAATTAGGCTTGGAAGACTGTCATCATTATTGTGACTGGTAGGTTCAAAGGTTGTGAGTAAAATCATATTGTGTGTAATCTGCTAGTTAATTGATCAATTTGTATTGTTCAAATATTGACGGTAAGTGGGTTTCAAAGATTATTTGATCCACTTTTAAATGCAATGATGTCAAAGTAGAGAAATGGAAAGCAGTCTGAGAAAAAGTAGCTGGACTTGGAATTATTAACTTCCCAGTATATGAGAAGTTCGTGTAATCGCCACGAAAATCGAAACTGAAATTTTCAACATTTCTTTACGTTTTGAGGTCTATAGAGTATATATAAAGTGTTTTTAGAAGGCGAGATGTATGTGTGTGTGTGTACATACGTAAGTACGTTAATGGACACTTTTTTCTACAAGCATAACTCACGTATCGACTTCGTTGCGGTGTCAATCGAAGCGCCCTTGCAATCTTAAGAGCTGATTAGTTTTTGGGAAACTTCGGTCGCGGGGGTTTGTTGTTTTGCTCCTTTGAAGGTCATTTCTGTCACGCGTTTTATCTTGCAAACCAAATATACGATTTCCCTGAACAACGACGCATACTGACATTTTTGTGATTCAATCAAGTTTTTAAAAATATTGTTGGAGCCGTTTTCTAATTTTTTCTAAAAAAAAAGTGCAAACAATTAGATTTTTTTTCAAAAACGATAAATTTTTATTCTTCGTTTCAAGCCGAAGTAATCAATGTTTAATAATAATTTATATACTCCAAACAGTTCTTGGCACCATTAAGTTTTTTTCCTAGGATTACAAAAAAAATTAAATAAAAAATAAAAAAAATCATTAACAGTCTTCAGGATTTTAAAGATCATATTTGTCATGCGGTATATCTCGCGAACCAAACACACGATTTGCGTCATTGAGATGTAAATTGACGCGTATCAATATTTTTGTGAATCTGTAACATTTTGAAAAAAATCGTTCGAGCAATTTTTTGAATTACAGAAAAAAAATTTGCAAAATATTGGTTTTTCATAACCAATAAATTTTCAACCTGATTTCCGGAACACAGTAATTAATTTTAATTAAATTTATTTGCTCGAGGCAGTGCTTGTGAAAAGATCATCAAACCTCTTTCTCGAGATTACAAAAAAAACATTAATTAAAAAAGAAAAAATCATTAACAGCCATCATGATCTTCAAGGTCATTTCTGTCATTCACTATAACTCACGAACTAGATATAATATTTGTATCATTAAGGTTTCAATCGACGTGTATTAACATCTTTGTGATTTTTTTAACATTATAAGTTTCAGCCGTTTTTTTCAATTTAATAGAAGAAAATGGCAAAAATTAGGGTTTTTTTCATAAAAAAATACTTTTTTAACCTGATTTGCAAAACTCAGTAATAAATGTTTATAAAATTTATACATTCTTTTTAGATTTTGTAGAGAAAGCGGCAAAACTTTTTTTCCATGATTATGAAAAAACTACATTAAAAATAAAGAATCATTCGAAAGTACGAATGATATTACTTTATATCTTTTATTTTAAATAAATTGTTGTGAATTCAATCAAACTTTTAAAATATTTGGATAATTTGAGCAGATTTTAAATAGTTTTTACAGTCTTTCAATTAAAAAAACTACTTAAATTTTGAAAACCATCAAAATTTCAATCAAATTTGTATTTGTGGTAATCAACGCTTCGAATGGTAAAATGTTTTATAGTCAATACTTTGCAAGATCATATGCTTTAAAAAGCTTTCATCCAAAAAAAATTGTAGTTTTTAGTAGATTCATCATTTAGTAATCGTAAGATTTCAATTACTTCCTCCATCATCATTTGTAAAACATTTTACTTTTAACATGAAATTGAACCTTTTTTTTGACTGCATATTCAAAACTTATCAATAGAATGTATAAAGTAATTATTAATCTCATTGATGTAAAATCGTGGAAAAAAAAATTCAACTATTCACAATGGTAAACACGCGACAAAATCTCTGCAATGAGAGTAATAACAAAAATTGCATTCATTTTTGCTAGTGCTCTTTTGTGTTTCAAGCATCGATGTGAAAATAACAAATAACGTAGAAAAGGTCCCACTGATTGATTGATCAAATCAATCTACCTGCATCCACCAAAAACCTTACGTAATCAATGGATACTTGCGTATATGATATAATTAATATTAACTCATTCCTGTTACTGCTATGAATACCTCTCGTTATTAATATTTAAAGTAGTATTATTTTCAAAATTATTATTGTGTTTAGTATTTTTAATGTTTATCCAGATATTACTGGAAAGTTGACCGTGTGGACCTCAAGGGTCGCACTTCGCGGCTTGTTTTTCAATGATTTCCAACGAAAAAGCAAAATGTGGACTTTGTTCTTCAATTCTTTCGACGAAAGGTGGAGCAGTCTTAAATTTAGGACGGCGTTTAAAGTCAAAGCATCCTGGAGTTGAGAACTCAAGAGTTTCAGCTACCGAAATTAGGGATTTTCAGGTAACAAATAGTTTTGATAGCATTGTTACCGTGCCCATCCCAGGACCGAAGGTACGAAAAAATGACCCATCTGTTCAAAGATATTTTTCAAAACTGTTGCTTGTTAGCAGATCCAAGCAAATCGATGACAAATTGGTACACAAGATAATGAAAGAGTTTTAACCATCTTCCATCGTAGAAGATCACAAATTTCGCCAATTGCTGAAAATGCTTAGTCTTAGCGATAGTTTACCAACTAGGAAAACTTTTTTAACGGGGTTATATGAAAAAATTAAAGAGAGCATTTAGGGGTATTTAAAGAATGAAAATACTATAACTATTACAACTAATTCATGGACATCAATTAATACGCAAAGTTTCATAGCAATAACTACGCATTTTATAGATGAGCGCGTGAAAATGAAGTCCTTTTTACTCGATTGCTTTGAATACGAGGCTCGGCACACTGCAGTAAATTTAGTATTTCGAATGTAAAATGTGAGTTCGGAATGGGAATTGACCGAAAAGTTAGAAACCACCGTAAGCGATAATGCTTACAATATTGTTGCTGCCATTCGTCTTAGTAATTGGCCACATATTCCTTGTTTTGCTCACAATTTGAATTTGATTGTTCAGCAATTTCTAGAGTCGAAACAATTGTTGGATTTTTCAAAAAGGGCTCGCAAGCTTCGTACAAGTTAGCTTAAATGCAAAAAAATGGGATTGACAGAGCTTAAACTAAAGCAAGATGTTCCAACAAGATGGAATTCAACCTATATTATGTTTTCACGGGTCCAACAAGTAAAAGAACCGCTACTGTCAACTATAGGTATTCTCAATTCAAATTTCCCACAAATACCGCAAAAAGATTGGGCTATAATATTAAGAGCAAGTGATATTTTAGCTATTTTTAATGAAGCTGCGACAGAAATGTGCGCTGAAAAATCAGTAACGCCTTCGAAGGCA
Source organism: Oxycera nigricornis (assembly GCA_963942545.1). Classification (NCBI taxonomy): domain Eukaryota; kingdom Metazoa; phylum Arthropoda; class Insecta; order Diptera; family Stratiomyidae; genus Oxycera; species Oxycera nigricornis. The sequence goes on from OZ012659.1 coordinate 48,985,808, forward strand.
TACGTAATTTTACTTTCAATTAAAGATGTTGTAAGCCATTTTGCAAATGAAGGGGAAGTGGAGGGGGAAATACACGAAATACCAAGATTTATTAAAATTATGAGGAAAGAAATTCAAAAAAAGGTGGCACTTATGCAGGGAATCCAATATGTTTGCAAGCCGTATTGTTAGATCCCCGATTCAAAAGACAAGCATTTTCAGACCCTTTTGTTGTCGAATAATTTTACAAGCAAATTTCTGAAAATGTCATTAAAATATTTTGTCGTCGACTTTGGAGGAAAATAATATTAGCATGCAGCCCACTTCCAGTTAAACTTCCCTCTTATGAAGAAATTTCGATGCTAAAATGGATATGGACAGATCCTAAAAAAACCCGATTGTGGCCGGTGCCCTTGAATGCGATAAATATCTACAAGAATCATACTTAGAGAGGACTGCACATCCCCTGTCCTGGTGGGCAAAAAAAAAATATACATATCCGAAACTCTTTCAAATATTATTGCGGAAATTAGAAGTGATCGCGACTTCAGTTCCTTGCAAGAGAATATTTTCAAAAAGTGGCTATTTTTTGAATGAAAAAGGAACCAGGCTTACGTCGCAAAAACTATCACAATTCTTATTCCTTAATGTTAATTTGTAATTTCATTAATTTAAGCTTAGCTTATAATCAAACTATATAATTTTCAACATTGTATGAATATTTGTTGTTTAAATTAGTTTTTTATGTTGGAAAATTATTTATGTCATTTTGAACAAAATATAATATGTAAAAAATCGTTTTTCAATCCTTTTCAAGTTATATTAAAAAATACAATGACACACTTGATTGACTCATACTGATTGACTCATAGAAATGAGTGAGTTGAAGTGTGTTGACTCACTTGAAAGAGTCGTTTTTCCCATCACTAGTTCGGAGCGGAGCTCTGTGGCGATCGCGACGCGTTCCAAGAGTGTGTTCTGACCGACTTTCTTTTGTTGTATCCTCGCCTAGCATCGTAACCACATCTGTTTGGCATAACTTCCGCAGTCATATCTATTTCCCATAGTTTTCAATTGCATAGGGACCTTTTTGTGTCACAGAGATTAAACAATACAATGTAAAAAAGGACCACAAGTTGAAAAGCGTCTAAACCGTGGCCGCCACAGATCCATTGTGTTCTATGATGAAAAAAAAATTGCAGAAAACTCGGATATCGCGGGTTATGTCGACATCATCGTCACCACCACTTCCACCACGAATAGAAGATTCATCAATCCCAATTAACATAGATTGGTCAGCATAAAAATTCAATAAACATAAAGTTAAAGATTCTTGAATAACCCAATTAATTAATTTACTTTCATAATTATGCCTGTCAATGCAATTGCACATAAAATTGCATTGATCCACAATCGCACTGCATTGCTTCCATTATGAAATATTTTTATGCTGATCTGACCTGACCTGTTCTTGCAAGCAAGTTTGCAAATTGTATTATCTTAGTCAGGTAGTTGTAAAGTTAAAGAATTATACATTGTACAGTCACTCAGTCATTATGCGATATCAATAAAGTTAACACTTCAAAATAACCAACTCACGGTGTTTATATTTTTTTTACAAATAAATTAATCACCTACAAACGTGGCGCAGTCGATAAACACTTCATCCGTAGATAAGTGGAACAAGCCGCAAAGTGTTACCCTTGAGGTCCACACGGTCAACTTCCCATAATATCTAGATGAACATTAAAAATATTAAACACAATAATAATTTTTAATATAAAACTACTTTAAATAAAAATAATGAGAGCTACTCATAACAGTAATTGGAATAAAATAATATTAATCATATCATCTACGGGAGTATCCATTGATCACGTAAGGCTTTTGGTGGATGCGGCTAGATTTATTTGTTCAATTAATCGTTGGGGACCTTTTCTACGTTATTTGTTTTTTTTTTCACATCGATGCTTGAAGGACAAAAGAGCGCTAGCAAATATGAACGCAGTTTTTGTTATTACTTTCATTGCAGATATTTGGTCGCGTGTTGACCATTGTGAATAGTTGAATTTATTTTTTTCACGATTTTACATCAATGAGATTAATAATTACTTTATACATTCTATTGGTAAATTTTGAATATGCAGTCAAAAATAGGTTCAATTGCATGTAAAAAGTAAAATGTATTACAAATGATAATGGAGGATGTAATTGAAATCTTACGATTACTAAAGAATGAATCTACTAAAAACTACAATTTTTTATTTGATGAAAGCTTTTTAAAGCAAATGATCTTGTAAAGTATTGACTATAAAACATTTTACCGTTCAAAGCGTTGATTACCACAAATACAAATTTGATTGAAATTTTGATGGTTTTCAAAATTTAAGCAGTTTTTTTAATTAAAAAACTGAAGATGCTATTAAAAATCTGCTCAAAAAATGCAAATATTTCAAAAGGTTGATTGAATTCACAACAATTTATTTATAATAAAAGATATAAAGTAATATAATTCGTATGAACCCTCTTCGAATGCTTTTTTTTAATAATCATGGAAAACAGTTTTGTCGGTTTCTATTCAAAAACTGATAAGAATGTATAAATTTTATAAAGAATTATTACTGTGCAGTGCATATCAGGTAAAAAAAATATTTTTTATGAAAAAAACCCCAATTTTTCGCATTTTCTTCTATTAAATTGAAAAAAAACGGCTGAAACTTATAATGCTAGAAAAATCACAAATATTTTAATACACGTCGATTGACACCTTAATGATGCAAATATTATATCTGGTTCGTGAGATATACTGAATGACAAAAATGAACTTGAAGATCATGATGCTGTTAATGATTTTTATTTTTAATTGCATGTTTTTTGTTATCATGACAAAAATTTTTGTCGATGTTTTCACAAGCATTGTTTGACGTATAGAAATTTTATAAAAATTGATTACTCTGCTCCGTAATTAAGGTTGGAAATTTATTGTTTGTGAAAAAAACCCAATTTTGTGGACTTTTTTCTTCTTAAATTAAAAAACGGCTCCAACGATTTTTTTGAAAATTTGACCGATTCAGATAAATATTTATACGCATCGATTAACTAACTTTATGATGCAAATCGTATGTTGGGTTTGCGAGATATAACGCATGACAGAAATGACCTTCAAAGGGGCAAAACAACAAACATCCCTGACCGAAGTGTCCCAAAACTAACAAGCTGTTAAAATTGCAAAGAAGCTTCGATTGTCTTCTTAACGAAGTCGATACGAATTTGTTTACGTGAGTTATGCTCATAGAAAAAACTGTCCGCAAAGGTACATACGTACACACATACATCTCTCTTTCTAAAAACCCTTTATATTTACTCTATAGAACTCAAAACGTAAAGAAATGTTGAAAATTTCAATTTCGATTTTCGAGGCGATTACAAGAACTTCCCACATACTGGGAAGTTAAAAAGTGAAAGCGTGAGTTCATAATTAATTAGTGACTCTCACTGATTTTTAAGAATGGTGATTAAGTTGAAGTTACTCCAAAGTGAGTAAATCAAAAGAACTATACTCTTTGCCAGTAACTACAGTGAAATCGGAAGATTGAAAAATTCAAAGTACTAATCGAAATTAGTCCTAAAACAGTCTGTAGTGAATCAAACTATTTGCCAGTCAAATCGTAAGACTGATGAAGTGAAAGTGCTAATCCAAATTAGGCTGAAAACAGTTTGTAGTGACACTTATTAAACATAAAAGTTTCATTAATTGAGAAAAGTTATTTACAAAAAGAAATAGGTCATCAGTTAAAATTTATGGCACCAATACCACCACCGCAACCAGGAAGTGGGCATGATGATCATCAAAGAACACAGATGACAGATGAACAGCAACTGATTTAATGAAGGAAGCCGCCACAATCAGACCCTTTTTGAAACCAAGGACTACGACCTATCCTCTTTTATCCGGGAAGTGGAAATTATTTTGCCAATGTTCAACGATAATCCGAATATGCAGCACTACGTTTTGCAGAGTTATATATTAAATAAACTGCAAAGACAAGCTCTACAAGCGGTCAGGACATTGGGAACGAATCCATCGTAGGAACAAGTTAAGCATGAATTGGTGAAAATCTTTGGAGTAAGGGAAAGCTACTACCACCTTCACCAACAGGCTATTAGCACGATTAAGGATAAAAATGTAAGCGATTTTTATTATAACTTACGAAATATTTTAGACAATTTTAACACAAAATATTAATTTGATATTTCCAAACCTGTTCAATTTTCACCAAAAGCTAACGAAGCAGTGATTTTACAAACATTTTTAAATGGGATAGATAAGAATTTAGTCAGTATTGTGTATAGTAGAAATGCAGAGAAGTTAAGAGAGGCATTTTATTTACTAGAAGAAACTGGTCTCGTAAAACACTATGGTCAAAGAAGACAAAGGCAGACGATTGACAAAAATAAACAACTAATGACTAATATAGATAAGCAGCCAAGAAATGACAATAACGATGACATACGACAGAATCAATATAACAATGACAGGTTTTTAGGAAACAAGGGCTTCGAAAATTCGGGAAGGTATAGGATTCGTAATAGTTCTGGCCGATACAGGCAAAATAATTGTAATAATAGTAAAAATTACTTTAGTGATAGGAATTCAGGTTATTTTAGGAACCTTGTAAATGAACCTATGGAAGAAGATCACATTCAGGACACGGAACAAGTAAATTGCCACTTTCTAGCCGAGCAGCAGATTCACCGATAGTTGAATTAACCATTGGGACAACTAAAATTAAAGGCTTAATTGACACTGGATCGACAACGTCACTATTAAATAAAAGTAGTTTACCACAGATTAAAAGTCCAATCTTTCAAAACCACTCTATTTTGCTACAGTTAGCGGACAGACAGAAATTAGTCAGGAAATAATTACAGAACTACCACTTGAATTTAACGAAAATAATTTTATGAGCTGGAAGTTAACTTCATTCAAGAATAAAGTCTTCGTAGGTTTAAAAGGTCAAAACATACTCAAACAAATGAAACCTATTATAAATTTGGAAGAAGAATACTTGGAGGTACATAAAACCAGAATTAAATTTCTAAATTCGAGTCAATATGATTATAGTACAATTTATATTTTGGAAAAACACGATGAACCGGATGTATTGGAAAAGTTAAAACGTGCAGATATGAATGAAGAGGAATCGAACAACCTATTAATAGACAGGAACGAAGGCCTATTTTTTCAGGAAGGACAGAAACATAGTCATGCTCATGAAGTACAAAACATAGTCATGCTCATGAAGTCACATTGAATGAAAGACCAGTATATTCCAAAATATACAGGTACCCACAAATTCATGAAGGCAAAATAAATAGTTAAATGAAAGAAATGTTGGAGCAGGTAATTATTAGGGAAAGCGTTTCTCCTTATTTCATTTCATTTCATTTTCTTTTTCATTTAGCTGAAATAAAGATAATATGTTAGGTGAGGGATCAGACTGTTAAGCGTCTTCCCGTTTAGAATTTAAAAGTACTGAATGATCAGTACTGAAAATCGGATTTTATTACGCACTGCGAATCTATTATATATCCCGGCTAAGTTACTCAATACGATACTGATATTCATTATAAAACTAGAACTTAGGTGATACTGAAAACTCAAAATAATTTGTTACCGATATTCATAACTTAATCAAAACGGAAGCGGTATTGAATGTCTGCATCACTGAAATACTGGAATTCTAGACTGCACCGGAACTTAAGAGATACCCGAAATTTAGGCAATCCAATACTGAAGTTCTGGATTTCACCGGAACCTCAGTAGTACTCAAAATTCAAGGCAATGCGATACTAAAATTCTGGACTGCATCGGAACTTAAGCAGTACTTAAAATTGAAGGCAAATGCAATACTGAAATTCGCAGATTCATCTAATCTCAAGCGGTACTGAAATCGGTGGGCCTCATTTTGCTTTGAAATTCGGAGCAAGAATATTTTTTAAATAAATCCAACTAAATGTTGATTTTCATAACTTGGCTACTTGCTAATTTTTGCTTAGGGGGTTTTGCCAGTAATATGGAAATAATCTTTTTGCAAACACCCTCATCAACTAAATGCATTTCATCTATTGAAAATTGCTTGATCATATCAATCGGTAGCGTTTCCAAAATAGAACGGAAATCATTATGATGACTAACATCGGAATCTCAAAAGTTGACCTGCTCCTGAAACTTCCATCATTTCGCAAAGGTGCTGTTACTTCTGGATAAACTATTTTGCTCCCTCAACTAGCTGTGATGAATCTTTGACCTTTCGTGACGCATTTTTGACAATTAAAGTAATCACCATGTGTTTCTACTTGCTTCACAGCTGCCATCGCCAAAGCGTCATAAATGAATGAATGAATTTTAATAGTGTACGACTTTGATTGCACGTTAATTCCAACTTTAAGGAGCTGTTATACTTCAGCAAAGAACCTTTCCAGCACCACATTAAAAAAATTCAATTTACCAGAGACCTTGAATATTCCTATCGGGAAAACTGAATTACGCAGATTGTTGACGCATCCGGCAATTATCCAAAAACTGTGACCACTACTTTTTGAAGAACGTGTTCCATCAATGTTGAATGAAATTACAAAATGCGTGATATCGTTCTTTAAAATTGTGCGCATGTTGGCTTCAATGCATGAGATCAACGAGTCCTTCATCTCAAAGTGAGTATATTGACCATTGTCTACGTTTTCAATGTAATGCTTTCCAGTATTTTTTGGAGTCTCTAGCATTCATCTGACATCCATAAAAGAAAAATTACACTCTTCTGAGAGAATTTTCAGCAGCTTATTGATGTCACTATGACTAAGTGGCACGATACATGCCCAGTTTCTGATCCTATCTACATATGATACAGGATTCCGTTCAATTGCGTCTTCTGCGACATCCACCAGTTGTTTTTCGTGCTCATTACTTAGAATGCCACTCCCGTTTATATAAACAGCTAAATTGGGGTGCTTTAGTCTTACAACTGCCTTAAAATGTTGTTAAATTACCGTGAGGGTGGCTTCTTTCTGAATCTCTAGGCGGTATTTTGTGATACATATGTTCGGAGCAATTCGCACGTGGGTTCACTTTGACTCTTGTATCAAAATTGATTTTTCTAGGAATTTTTAAAATATATCTTTCACTTATAAGATGATTGTAAGTGCCAGTGGCTCAGATTGATGCGCGCTTACTTCTTGACAATAAGGAACGAAGGCAACGTGTTCAATCCCAGCTGAATTCATATAAAAAGCTAATTGAAATTTAACATTTGTCCAAACCAAGCTACATAGATTTGATAATTTGTACAAACATATGCTACAGAAAATACCAAGTAAATAATTAAAAAGAAAAAATTATTACGTTTTGACTTAATATTTTGATTTATTTTTTAATGAGACGAATACTGTAACAGAATCCGCAAACTGAATTGATTCAGAACTTTCACAAAATTCACCAGTACCAGTTATGCAGTACTGACGCAGTATAGAACCCAGTTCCTAATGCAATACTGTATCTGTGTCGATATTAGAAACTTATCCAGTATCCAAAATGTTCCGCTACAGTTCTGCATGTATCAGTACTGCCCCATACATAGGGAATACCGATTTAATTACGTAGGAGTACCGATGTGTTATGCGGGTTTACATCTCTGGTCTATGGAGGGTTGCGACTAATTTATAGTTTCATTTTTGATCATGTTGTTCAGAGGAAAAATATACAAAAAAAAACTTCTTTGATTAGGATTAAGATAAAAACTTAGACTAACTTAAGATAGATAGTAACGCTAAAACTAACTTAACCAAACTTATGGAATTACTCCTATTACTATAACATTATTATTATTGTTAATGATATTATAGTGTAGATTAGGTTTAATAAATTAGGCTCTTGAGCCGTTATAAAGCGGATTGTTTTGCACTTAGCGCGAACGTTTAAACTTGTCAAGCTATTTGCTACATTTCTCAGAGATGGGTTCTTTCCGTGAAATTTTATGTAGGCGTTTGGTTGAGTTGAGTTCTCCTTATAATTCACCATTATGGATCGTTCCTAAAAAGGCTGACAATTCAGGCAAGAAAAAGTGGAGAATCGTCATTAATTATAGAAAACTTAACGAAGTTACTGTAAGTGATAAGTTTCCAATGTCAAATATTGCAAACACCTTGGAAAAACTCGGAAAGGCGCAATATTTTACGACCTTGGATCTCGCGAAAGGATTCCACTAAGTTCTAATTAAGCAGGAAGATAGGAAGAAACCTGAATTCTTAACTCCTCTAGGTCATTAATAAATCGCTAGAATGCCGTTTGGACTGAAAAATGCGAGAATAAGATGATATATAAACAAGCCGTGAGGTGCGACCCTTGAGGTCCACACGTACAACTTCCCAGTAATATTTACATAAATATTAGAAATATTAAACACAATAATAATTATGGAAATAATACTACTTTTAATAATAAAAATGTACCTCTCAAAAAGGTATTGGATGACTTAATATTAATCGTAACATCTACGCGAGCGTCAATTGATTACGTAAAAATTTTCGTGGATTGGTTTGATTTAATATTCACGTGGATCAATCGGAGGGGGACAGGTTACAAAGCCTTTTCTACGTTATTTGTTATTTTCATATCGATGCCTGAAGGACAAAACAGCGCTAGCAAAAATGAATGCAGTTTTTGTTATTACGACAACTGAGGCAATTTGGTCGCGTGATGACAATTTTGAATAGTTCCGTTCAAAATTGCCATGACTTCAGCATAATCACTGAATTTAAAAAATTTCACGATTTTACATCAATCAAATTAATAATTACTTCATATTTCCTATTGGTCTTGGAAATTTTTGAATATGCAGTAAAAAATAGATTCAATTGCATGTAAAATGTATTACAAATGATGATGGAGGAAGTAATTGAAATCTTACGACTACTAAAGATCAAATCTTCTAAAAACTACAATTTTTTTATTTGATGAAAGCTTTTCAAAGCATATGATCTCAAAAAGTGTTGACTACAAAACATTTATCATTCAAAACGTTGATTATCACAATTGCAAATTTGATTTGATTTGTATTGGTTTTCAAAATTTAAGCAGTTTTTTTTTATTAAAGTTAAAACACGGTTCTGTGGAGACTATTAAAAATCTCCGCAAATTATGAAAATAATAATAAACTTTGATTGATTTTACAACAATGTCTTTATAATAAGGGATTTAAGGTATACAAATTCGTATGAACCCTTTCTACATGTTGACTTTGAATGATTTTTTTTATTTTTAATTCAATTTGTTTTGACATCATGAGAAAATATTTTGCTGGTCTCTACAGAAATTGATAAAAGTTTATAAATTTTATAAATATTTATTATCACGATGTTAATTTTATTAATTATAAATTCATTTTTTTATGAAAAAACAATAGTTTTCAATATTTTTTTTTATTAAATTAAAAACATGGCTTCAAAGATTTTTTTAAAATTTAAAAGCATCATTAAAATGTTAGTACGCGTTGATTGACTTCTTAATGATGCAAAGATTATATTTGGTTCTCGAGATATAATGATTGATATAAATGACCATGAAGGACATGCTGACTTGTAATGATTTTTTATTTTTAATTTATTTTTTTTCGTAATCATGAAAAAAAAAATTTGGTTGTTTTTTACAACAACTGTTTGCAGTGTAAGAATTTTATAAATATTGATTACTGCGACTTGAAAATAAAGTTGAAAATTTGATGTTTTTGAAAAAACTCCAATTTTTTGCAATTTTTTCAAAAAATTAAAAAACCGCTGCAACAATTTCTTTAAAAAATTCACAGAATCACGAAAATGTTGATAGGCGTCGATTGACACCTTGAGGAAGCAAATCCCACGTTTGGTTCGCGAGATGTAGCGCATGACAGGGTTGACTTTCAAGGGGTGAAAACAGCAAACCCCCCCCCCCGGCCGAAGTGTCCCAAAAACTAATCAGCTCTTAAAATTGCAATAGTGCTTCGATTGACACCTTAACGAAGTCGATACGACTTTGTTTACGTGAGTTATGCTCGTAGAAAAACTGTCCGCGAACGCACGTACGTACGTACGTACATACACACACACACACACATACTTCTTTCTAAAAACACTTAAAATATACTCGTAAGACCTCAAAACGTAAAGATATGTTGAAAATCTCAATTTCGATTTTCGAGGCGATTACAAGAACTTCCCATATACGGGGAAGTTAATAAAATATGTGTCGTTTATCTAGACGATATATTGCTATTCGATACCACAATAAGTGAACATCTAGACAGCGTAAATAAAATGTTTAGTAAATTGAGGAAGCACAATCTCAAGATCCAAGTGGAGAAATGCATTTTTTTGCCAGATCTACAGAATATTTAGGACATACCTTAACAGCGGAAGGTGTTAAACCAAATATGAGTAAAATTCCAAATATTCAGAATTTTAGATTGCCAAAGACAACGAAACAAATCAAGCCATTTCTAGGGATAACTGGATATTATAGGAAATTTGTGAAAGATTATGCTAACGTTGCTCAAAAGATTTTTCATAAACCCACCCATATTAACGTATCAGGATTTTAACAGAAGATTTAAATTAGTAACGCATGCTAGCGACTTTACAATAGGCGCTGTTTTAACTCACGATAAACACCCTATAAGCTACTGTTGCGTGCTCCCATTACCACGCCTCCCTCCTAGCCAATCATCCTTCATGTGCCCCGCCAATTCGGGCGCCACATGAAAGGAGATTGCCGAGAGGGGGCTCCTAGCGGAGCACTCACCAACTGTGGTCGCATAGTGGCGACCGTAGAGTAACATTTTGAAAACCGGCTAGCTCACCGGGTCGTGGGCTAATCAAAATCACAAGAAAACAATCAATAACCGGATCAACCGAATCGCGCACAAGCTGAGGAGGGGAGAACCCATGAAAAAAACTCACTTCATATTATTTACGTATTATTTACACTTTATTTCCAATACATTATTTAGAATTTTAATTGAAGACAATCGTTTTCATCCAAATTCACTAAATATTGTCTTAGATAGTCACGTATGTAGTACATAAAAACTAAACCTAAATAGCTTACGAAATATAATCACTAATGCAAATGTGATTGTTATAAGATTACAAGAGACTCGGAAAGGATGTTGTTATCGTAATAATGATCAAAGTAACTTAACACTAATCCTAGAAATAGTTTAGCGAAATGAAATAAATAAAAATAACACACCTTCCTCTGGTTAAATTATGATCTCATATACAAACGTACGTGGAATCTGGTTAAGCACGTTCGCCTCGAATACGACGAGCAAGCGGGATGGTTTTCGGCATGATGGTGACACGTTGGCATGAATAGCACACAAATTCGTATCCTCGAACAATTCAACCTAATATGTTTCGCTGGCTTCTTGCAAAGCCATCACAGCAGAACTTTGAAGACGAAAATCAGTTTTGAAGTCCTGCGCAATTTCGCAAACAAGGCGCTGGAAAGGCAACTTACGAATCAGCAGCTCAGTCGGCTTTTGATAGCGACGAACTTCTCGCATGGTGACGGTGCCAGGACGATAACGATGTGGTTTCTTGATGCCTCCGGTGCTTATCTCCTATATCTCGCAAACCAAATATAGGATTGGCATCATTGAGAAACTAATCGACGCCTATTTACATTTGTGTGATTCTTTCATTTAAAAAAATGTTCGAGCCGTTGTTTATTTTAATAAAAAAACAAGCAAAGAATTAGGTTTTTTCGGAAAAAGAATCTTCAAACCTGATTTGCACAATGAAGTCATCAAAGTTTGTAAAATTTATATACTCTTAACAATTTGAATAATGTTTTGCAACAATTATGGTGCTTTAAGACTTATTTTTCTCTTGCTTTGTGATATATAGAAGAAGAACTGATGTATATGGTAACTGGAAATAAAACATCATTTTTAAGACTCCAAGAAAACGTTTTGAATCCATCTTTTTGCAGTTTATCATAGAGTTTGAGCATTCAAGAGCGCTACTGATTATTCATCACACTCTTGTACGGGAAGTATTACTCTCGTGCTTCACATCCAATTCAATCATATTTTGATCTTACTGCATCGTAAATAACAACAAATCCTTTCTGTGCTGTGTTTTTTTCATTATCAAAGCGCTGAGAAATGCAGCAAATAAACACCTTATCGAGCGAAAAGGAAAAGCGACCAAGCGACGATGACATTTACAAAGAAAGAGTGAAGCCTTAACTTTAAATGGGCCGTCTATGGTTAATTGTGTCTTGTAGATGTGGAAGCCTTTGAATTGATCCAATTCACCTTTCTGATATCCTCAAAAAATTCAGAAACTAGTCAATTTTAATAGTTTTTTTGCCCACTTATCTCCTTGAAAATATTGTCCGTAAGTTCTCAGGCCTCCTTACAGGTAGAGCCAGACATTTGCATAAAAGATGCTCTCCCTCTTCGTCGTCGACACAGTTTTGAAGCAAGTCACTAATTGGAACCCCGATTCTCCTTGCGTGTTCACCGAAAATCAAATGATCCGTCAGTAAACCCACAAGATTCCCCGTGGCAGCTATGTTCAGAGCTAACAGACCAAGAGTGTGTTCTGTATCTGTATACTTTGTACCTCAAGACATCCAGAAACCGAGCACAGTGCCTCTTTATTTCTAAGAGAAAGCATCCCTAGTTTCAACCTAGAGATTTCAACTAATTTGGAGAACCTTAAAATTGATTCTAGCGGTCTAATGGCTGCTTGACTCTACTCCGATAATTTGTTCAGGCCCTTGTTTGCATGTTTCAGCTATTTTTGAGCCTTTCAAGGACATTTATATAACAAACTTGGTTTGTCCTGGAGGTACAAATTCTTTGTGGACGATTCCCTTTCTGTCAAAAAACAAATCAGTATTGATTTGATCTTCGATTTGCTCATTCGAGCTTTCTTTAGTCGAGGAGAGTTTGCAGTGTGCCACTACTCACTTTGCCTCTTGGTCTTAGGATCGTATTCAAAAATCCATGATCCATTACCTGTGATCACACGCCTAAAGAAACCTTCCTCATTAGCGATTCTGTCAAGAAGATTAAGATACTTGATTTTTTGATTCTCTTTCTAATCAATTGTGTGGTTTTTTGGCACCATCTTGGCACAGACCTTTCGCATGCGCAAATTTTCAGTCAAAATTTGATGAACGGTAAATCTGTTCAAACTTAGTTGTTCACTCAAAATTCTTAATGTTAAATGACGGTCTGATCTCAGAAGAGTGTTCACACGATCTGATTCCCCCTGAACGGTGTTCATCTTCAACGTGTTCTCTTCCTTCCAAAAATGATTTGTGCCAGCGAAAAAAACTTGAGTCTGGGGTAAAAAATGTTCCCCATAGGCCTGTTGTAACTTTTCAAACGTCACACTTGCCAATTCTTCAAGCTTTACACGAAATTTAATGGCACAAAGTTGCTCCAAATTACGCTGTTTCATTTTGCGTGACGCACAACCAAAACACAACTTCACTAATATCAGTCACAAAAATCACGAAGTAATAGGAATGAGATAAAACTTGCACCGAGCTATAAGAAGGTACTGATAAACGTGCTTTATCAAAGACATCAGCGCAGCGCAACCAGATCGCTTACAGTATTGCCAGTCTCATTACTTTTCTGCTACACCACGTATATGCCTGTATACAGTTCCTCCGCCTACTGGTTCTGTATTCTTGAACTCTTATCTTTAGAGGAAAATGTTCACATAATTTGAACCAAGTTCCAATTAGAAAAAGAAATCTATGCACGACTTAGCCACTTACACATTTGTACTGCAAGTTCCTCTTTCTCTTAAACTTCACTACAATGACTCCAGGTGAGGTATTGTGGGTTGAAAAAGAAAAGGAAAATAGAAACGTATTGTGGTAATTTGCATCCTTCAGCTTGTATTCTCCGTCTGTTTTAGATTACTATTCTCGTATGCAATGTAGATAACTTATATCATATTTTATGTTGTTTAATGTTACCAGGTAACTAGAGCCCAGTTAATCGCAATAGTCGCGTTCTTTCTCGTTTGTTCAACTGTTTTTAGTTTTTTAGCCTTGGAGAGTGGCTGCTCACTATTATCTGCATCATACACAAGGTGAAAGGTAGATCAAAACATATTCCGAACCGATGATAACTCAAAACGTTTGATCAATTAGTCTCCATCCTATCCCAGCTTTGCGCAAAAGAACCGTGGATCTTTCAAAAATTTCCTATTAAAATAGATGCTAACGAAAGTTGTTGATTGTGTTATTTTTTCACTACAGTAACATTTTTTGTTCCATGGATTTCTATACTTAAGACCATGCTTACTACTTCTTCTCGTATTTGAAGTGAATTTGGTACTAGTTTATTCAATCTCATGGTACAGGAATTCCAACTCACACATCTTGATGTTTACTCACTTAAAATGTTATCCAGATGTAGCAATATGGATTACCTACATGTTGGTTAGATCATAATCCACAAAATTGTTGCCTAGCTTTGAAGAGTGCTACCGTTGTTAATTTTGGAGATGTCTAAATTCACATAGATGCCATCATTTTCGATACTATCCCAGTATGTAACTGAATATCTTCACGTTCTTCACGTTCCAATAGAATTTATAGTTTCCTGAAGTTATTCACATTGCTAAAGTATGAAACTTAAACTTGGAAATTATGTATCGGTATCGCTTACACTTTCGCGTAAAAATAAGTTATTAGTTATTAGTTCACCTAATTTAATGTACCATATATTACCTGGCGCAGGTCAATTATATAAAACAACAAATTTATTTACCCTGCGAAGGCTGAGTTTCCCCCATTGTCATGTGAATATTGGAAACATTCTTGTTCACCACGCTTGTATCATTCCACAAATCGATACAAAAGACAATTGAACTATATTTGAACTCAAAAAAACCATTCAGAAGAGGATAAGGGGATTGTCTGAATTGAAACAAGATAGTTCTTATTTGTTTATATCAATTTTTATTTTGAAAAACTTCCAGGATGATTGAAAATGAATCACATAATTAATTCAGAAAGACCCTTATATTATTTTTTTTATGCTGTACTCTTAAATATCTTTAATGAAGTACTCGTTTGCGCCTATTAACACATACATAATTTTGGCACTACTCGTATAAAATGGAGGTTTAACTACAAGCTGCATCCATCGAAACCTTGTGACCATTTTGAAGGTTGTTTTAAAGGTTTTTGAAGCTAGAATCTGATGCATGAAACCTCTCATATAAAATCCCCTTTTTCAACGTTTCTATCAAATATGTTTTTTGCTGTGGTTTTCCATTCTTTGGCGCATCTTAAATGACTGTTAGATTTGGACTGAGACCTTTTATAGGACCAAGTAAAAGTGGATGATGCCAGTGTTTTTTTAAAGCTAATAGACTTTCGATCGAGATATCTTTTAGCTGTGAAATTTTGCTGTCGTCTCAAAATCATGTTGAATTTACTTTGGAAAACTATCATGAAAAGGCTGGCGAACAAAGTCTCTAAATAGTGAATATTTATTTCCAAAATTCACGTTCTGTGCGTCAAACTCAAAGAGCACTTTCTCCAATTTATGGTGTTCATAGTCGACCATCGGAGCAGTTCATACGCAAAGCAATGGAAAGATTTATGTCCGCGTATACTCTGTTTTGCAGTGTTCATCCAACACGAGCTCGTGAAGCGTGAACCGAAGCAGGTTTCGCTGCTGTAAAAGATAGTGTAACTAAGGATTTTAATTTATCGATTCAACGCCGTTCTCACCAATTTGATTTCTGTCCGTCCACTTCATGAAAAGTTTTAAGCTTGGTTTTGAGCCCTACAGAATCTAACTTGTGTAGGAATGGGGACCATTGGACCCTCGTTTGCGTCGTACGTTCGATGAATGAGCTAAGAATGAGTAAGCAGTTGAATCGCATTTTAAACCATCAGATCATCAGGCTTACTTTTGGCTCGCGAAAATAATTTACGAGAGAATTCGAAACCCCATTACACCTCCAACAAGCCGCGAGGTGCGACCCTTGAGGTCCACATGGTCAACTTCCCAGTAATATCTACATAAACATCAACAACATTGAACAAAATAATAATTTTGAAAATAATACTACTTTAAGTAATAACAATTAGAGGTATTCATAGCAGTAACAGGAATGAGTTAATGTGAATCACATCGTCTACGGGAGGGTCCATTGATTACGTAAGGTTTTTGGTCGATGAGGACAGATTGAATATTCACGCGGATCAATCGGTGGGGGCCTTTTTGGTCTTGCACAATTTTTTGTTGGTTTTCAAAATTTAAGCATTTTTTAAATTAAAAGACTATAAAAACTGTTAAAAATCTGCTCAAATTATGCAAATATTTTAAAACTTTGATTGAATTTACAACATTTTTTAGAATAAAAGATATAAAGTAATATCATACGTATGAATCCTCTTTACACGGTAACTTTGAATGATTTTTTATTTTTTATTTAGTTTTTTCATGAACATGCAAGAAAATTTTGCCGGTTTCTCTTCAAAAACCTGATAAGAATGTATAAATTTTATAAACTGGTATTACTGTGCTGTGAAAATCAGGTCATTTTTTATGAAAAAAAATATATTTTTTTACATTTTTTTCTATTAAATTAAAAAAAGGCTGAACCGAATTTTTATAATGTTAAAAACTTCACAAAGATGTTAATACACGTCTACTGACACCTTAATGATGCAAATAATATATCTGGTTCGTGAGATATAGTGAATGATAAAAATGACCTTCAAAATCATGATGATTTTTAATGATTTTTTATTTTTAATTTAATTTTTACGTATTCATGAGAAAAGGTTTTGATGGTGTTTCTACAAACATTGTTTGGAGTATATAAATTTTATAAACATTGATTACTATATTTCGCAAATCAGGTTAAAACTTTATTGTTTATGAAAAAAACCTAATTTTTTGCACTTTTTTTCTTAAATTAAAAAACGGCTGCAACGATTTTTTGAAAAATGCGACAAATCTACAAAAATATTTTTACGCGTTCATTGACACCTAAATCATGCAAATCCTATGTTTGGTTCGCGAGGTATAACGCATGTCAGAAATGACCTTGAAGATCATGATGACTGTTAATGATTTTTTATTTTTTATTTGATTTTTTTCGTAGTCATGAGAAAAAAATTTGATGGCATTTTCTATAAATTTGTTCGGAGTACATAAATTATATAAAGATTGATTACGTGGACTTGACAATAAGGTTAAAAATTTATTGTTTTTGAAAAAAATCACAATTTTCTGCACTTTTTTTAAAAAATTATAAAAACGGCTCCAACGATTTTTTTCCAAATTTGATAGATTCATTCAAATGTTAATACGCGTCGATTGACACCTTAATCAAATCGTATGTTTGGTTCGCGAGATATAACGCATGACAGAAATGACCTTCAAAAGGCCAAAACAGCAAACCCCCCGACCGAAGTATCCCAAAAACTAATCAGGTCTTAAAATTGCAAAGACGCTTCGATTGACACCTTAACGAAGTCGATACGACTTTGTTTACGTGAGTTATGCTCGTAGAAAAAAGTGTCCATGAACGTACAGACGTACGTACGTACACACACACACATACGTCCCCCTTTCTAAAAACACTTTATATATACTCTATAGACCTCAAAACGTAAAGAAATGTTGAAAATTTCAATTTCGATTTTCGAGGCGATTACAAGAACTTCCCATAAAGGCATTGCATGGTACGGTTAGCATACCATCGGCATAATTGGTTCTTTTTTATAAAATCTGAAGACGGAATCAACGTTGTCGTTGATGGCAATCGTTACCGACAAATGATACGTAATTTTTTGACACCCGGCATCGATGCAAATTGCCTGAGGGATCAAGCGTTCCAACAGGATGGCGCAACATATCAAGCAGCACGTGAAATCATTGCTTTGTGGGCCGAAATTTTGGTAAACAGATATGTTGCCAACAAATCACAATGCGACCTAAACTGCCCAGATAATGTGATTTGACTCCATTATTCTACTTTTTGTGGAGGTACGTCAAACTATTATTTTTTTGATAAACCAGCAGTTGTTGATGACTTGGCTGCCGGTATTCGACGCGGTTTTGGCGAAACAAGGCCGGCTGTGATGTAAATAGTAGTAATAAATTGGACCATTCGGATGGCCTTTCTAAGATGCAGTCACTGTGATCATATGCCAAACAAGCCGCGAAGTGCGACCCTTAAGGTCCACACGGTCAACTTCCCAGTCATATCTAGATAAACATTAAAAATACTAAACACAATAATAATTTTGAAAATACTACTACTTTAAATAATAATAATGAGAGGTATTCATAGCAGTAACAGAAATGAGTTAATATTAATTATATCATCTACGCGAGTATCCATTGATTACGTAAGGCTTTTGGTGGATGCGGGTAGATTGATTTGATCAATCAATCAGTGGGACCTTTTCTACGTTATTTGTTATTTTCACATCGATGCTTAAAACATAAAAGAGCGCTAGCAAAAATGAAAATGAATTGAAGAGATTTTGTCGCGTGATGACCATTTTGAATAGTTGCGTTCAAAATGCCATGAGTTCAGCATAATCACAGAATTTATATTTTTCCACGATTTTACATCAATGAGATTAATAGTTACTTTCTGTTGATAAATTTTGAATATGCGGTCAAAATGAGGTTCAATTGCATGTAAAAAGTAAAATAATTTACGAATGAGGAGAAGTAATTGAAATCTTACGACTACTAAATGATGAATCTACTAAAAACTACAATTTTTTTTGGATGAAAGCTTTTTAAATGATCTTGCAAAGTATTGACTACAAAACAATTTACCATTCAAAGCGTTGATTACCACAAATGCAAATTTGATTGAAATTTTGATGGTTTTCAAGATTTAAGCGGTTTTTTCAATTGAAAGACTGTAAGAACTATTAAAAATTTGCTCAAATTATCCAAATATTTTGAAACTTTGATTGAATTTACAATAATTTATTTAAAATAAAAGATATAAAGTAATATCATTCGTACATTTGCATGGTAACTATGAATGAATTTTTATTTTTAATTTAGTTTTTTTCATAATCATAGAAAAACGTTTTGCCGTGTTCTGTGCAACAACTGATAAGAATCTAAAAATTTTATAAACATTTACTCGTATTACTGAGTTGTGTAAATCAGGTTAAAAAAATATTTTTTATGAAAAAAATCCTAATTTTTGGCATTTTCTTCTATTAAATTGAAAAAAACCGGCTGAAACTTATAATGTTAACAACATCACAAAGATGTTAATACACGTTGATTGACACATTAGTGATGCAAATTATATATCTAGTTCGTAAGATATAGTGAATGACAGAAATGACTTTGAAAATCATCATACTTTATTTTTATCTATTGTTTTATCTAATCATGAGAAAAAGGTTTGATGACGTTTTTACAAGCACTGCTTGGAGTATATAAATTTTATAAAAGTTGATTACTGTGTTCCGGAAATCAGGTTGAAAATTTATTGTTTATGCAAAAAAAAATTTTTGCAATTTTTTTTTAAATTAAAAAAGTTGCTAAAACGATTTTTTTTCCAAAATTTCACAGATTCAAAAATGTTAATACGCGTCAATTCACATCTTAATGACGCAAATCGTGTGTTTGGTCCGCGAGATATACCGCTTGATAAATATGACCTTGAAAATTCTGATGACTGTTAATGATTTTTTTATTTAATTTTTTCTGTAATCATGAGAATTTTTTCAATGATGTGAGATGATGCGAGACCTGTTTGGAGTATATAAATTATATAAACATTGATTACTTCGACTTGAAAATAAGGTTAAAAATTTATTGTTTTTGAAAAAAACCTAATTTTTTTGAACTTTTTTTTAAAAAAATTGGAAAACGGCTCCAAGCAACTTTTTACAAACTCAAAAGAAACACAAAAATTACAATGCGCGTCGATTGACATTTTGATCAAAGAAATCGTATGGTAGGTTCGCGAGATACAACGCATGACAGAAATGACCTTCAAACGGTCAAAACAGCAAACTTCCCCAACCGAAGTTTCCCAAAAACTAATCAGCTCTCAAGATTACAAGGCACTTCGATTGACACCTCAAGGAAGTCGATACGACTTTGTATACGTGAGTTATGCTCGTAGAAAAAAGTGTCCACGAGCGTACGTAGGTACATAAGCACACACACACACACATCTCCCCTTCTAAAAACACTTTATATATACTCTATAGACCTCAAAACGTAAAGCAATGTTGAAAATTTCAATTTCGATTTTCGAGGCGATTACAAGAACTTCCCATATACTGGGAAGTTGAAAATATTTATAAACATATTGCATATTAATAAAACCAACATAGGCCATTCTAGGAATTAATGTCATACACATGTTAATACATTTTCATCGATATCACAACGAGTGTAAATAAAATTAAGTAATATCAATCGTTTCCACCCTTAATCAGTATAATCATTAAATGATTGATATATTTATATGAAATCTTATATGAAATAAACGGTTAACTTTCGATGACATAAATTTCTCCGATTTTTCACAGTGTGATTGTCAGAAGTGTAGAATAGATTACATGCTCCCAAAAATAATCCAGTTGGTTCCAGTTCTTTGATGAATTAAATAAAAACTGCATTGAATGAAAAGAAAATTCCAGTGACCTAGAATCTTAATGTTAAAACGTTTCAATTAAGAACTGAACGAAATGTGTTTGTAAAATATCGTTCACGACAGAAATGACATTCGATGTGTCAAAACCAAAAATATGCTAATCGCCAGGCTAACAAAATCCAATCAGCTCGGTTCATTTCTAAAACGCTTTGATTTGCATCTTAACGGCATGCCTTCGTAAGATATCGTTCCAGAATGGGAGGACTTTGTACGAGTACGTCCATGCGTACGTTTTTACAGATGCCACGCAAATACAAGCGTTCTTTAAAAAAATACTTTGAAATTATTCCTTAGGTCTTAACACGTATTGTAACGATTTTGACTCTTTCCTTCTTCTCCGATCGGGTCTCCGCTGAGACCGACGACGATCGGCGTCACACCGATGTGACAGCTGGACGTGCAGTCCGTGGATTGAGGCAAAGGACTACGTATCGCGCCGAGAATTAGTCCTGCCTCTCACTTGGTGTTTGGGGTTGGTGGCTGCTAGCGGGCTAGCTAGTTCGGTGAGGCGTGCGGTCGAGGGTCTTAAGGTCCAAACACCAAGTGTCCGAGTTCGTTACACAAACTCAGCCACCTGAAAAGCCCTTGGGTTACGCGTTTTCAATCCACAATCATCAAACAAAAATCAAAAAAAACCAAAAAAACTCTAACCTCTCTATCCTCTACTTTACTCTAATTCCGCGAGACCGTCTTACCCGAACGCGACTTCTCGTCGGCACACAAATAGACTACCGCGATACAAGAGCACTACTTTACCGGAAACACACTCAATATAACAAAATCAAAGCTAACGCGAACACTGTGCCGCGGAAGAACCTGAATCACTGCTGAAAACAAAAAAAAAGAAGGGAGGAACCTGGCGAAGCCTCGCCAACCAACGATGTTATAGGCTGGGCCCAGCCTCCTTGTTCCGAACGTGAGCGAAGCTCATTATTCCGCGCTCGGAACCCCATGTCAGATCGAACTACCTGACCTACCTGTTTGGAAGGAAGTCCCGGAAGAAAATCTAGGAGTTTAAGTGCAATTCATATTTATTCCTTTTTCTCTCTCTAAATTATTTTATATTATTCATTAAAATTCAATTTCACAAAAGCAAAGGAAACATAAAATAAAATAACAAAAAAAATCAATTTAATAGTATATGAACCATCTAAATAAGCGAAAAATATTATCGTCAATCAAATCATTATTATTGTTCCTATTGTTTTCAAATCGGAATTAATGTTGTGTTGGCAAAATTAAAGTTAACCTAACTTAACATTTTTTTTTCTGCAATCGTCTTCATCCCGTTTCAGAATTCATTTCTTCTCCTTGATTAATTTTTCCTTTGTTTTGCCCTGTAGCTTTTGATCGACGGCATGCCTTATTTTTTTGGTTTAAATGTTTGCTGGGTGAGTTTTTTTTTTCTCTTGAAAAGTCTATTCTGTTGTTGATGAGTTCCAATTAAATTGCATTCATTTTTGCTGGATCCTAGTGTGCGCCACTTCACAGCAATCACATGTCACTCGTATCGTTGAATACAACACCGTACATAGATCAAAATTAGATATATTTTTCTGTTGAGTTGTGAACGCGAACGAAAAACAAAGGCAGAAACTTGCAAATTTTCAAATGTTTAGATTACAATAAAATAGAACACACGTGTCTTAGAATGCCTCGAAGAATAATGATTCGACCGAAATTGCTACTTCTTAAGTAGTAAGTAACGTACCTGAAAACCGGTTTTTGTATGGGTGGGAACGTCTTTTTCAATCTTTTTCAATCAGAATAGCGAGTGGCTTGGGGTACCGCGTTTGTATGGCCGGGATAGGGTGAATCAGAGCGACTTGGTCTTGGATGTACCTTGGAATGGGGGCTGAGATTGTGGTTTTGTATCAGGTGTGTGTCGTTGATTTGTTGTTTGTAAGAGGGGTGTCGCGGTTGGTTGGTTGGGGTTGTCAGGTGGTGGGCTTAGATTTGTGTTGTGTTGTGAGGGGTTGCCGATCAGGTGTGTGTTGTGATTGGCGGCGCTGGTAGAGGGCTATGTAGGGTCTGGGTTAGGGCTGTGTTGTGAGGGGTTGCCGATCAGGTGTGTGTTGTGATTGGCGGCGCTGGTAGAAGGCTATGGAGGGTCTGGGTTAGGGCTGTGTTGTGAGGGGTTACCGATCAGGTGTGTGTTGTGATTGGCGGCGTTGGTAGAAGGCTATGGAGGGTCTGGGTTAGGGCTGTGTTGTGAGGGGTTACCGATCAGGTGTGTGTTGTGATTGGCGGCGTTGGTAGAAGGCTATGGAGGGTCTGGGTTAGGGCTGTGTTGTGAGGGGTTACCGATCAGGTGTGTGTTGTGATTGGCGGCGTTGGTAGAAGGCAATAGTAGATCAGTTGGTTGGCGATGATTTTGAACGTTGATGGCTGGCTATAGAGGATCGGGGTGTTGCGGTTGGGTGCGTCAGGAAGTCATAGGTGGTAGAAATAGGGTCAGATGTTTTTGCTGTAGTTTGTGAGATGTGTCATGTGTTGGGAGGTGTTGTGTGCATACCTGGTTGGTTGCTAGGGGGTTAGAGTACGTTAGAAAGCCTGTCGAAGACAATTTTTGTGAAATGGAGAGCCAGGCTCGCAGAAAACCTGACAGAAAAAATATGTACAAAATGCAAGTTGAATTTCGTTCGCTAGCAATGGGGTGCATATTAATTAGCTGCCTTGCGATGCAACTTGAATTTCGTTCGCTTGCAATGCCGTGTCGATCGAAACGTGTCTCGTATCAGTTAAATGCATGTGAATTGGAAAAATGGGGATAGGGTAAAGCCTTGCACGTACATGTTCTGTGCCACTGTGTAAAATTTAGCTTAATGTAATACCCATCCATTGACTTCAGCCCGTTGCATTGCTGTACTTAAGCATGGCTACAGTTAATTAATGTTGCACCTGTTCACGATAAAGAATGATGGGTACAGGGCAAAGCCTTGTCGTATGCTATACATATTTGTGCGAACGAAGGGTGAAAAGAAGTGTGAAATTTTAATGGTAATTGCCATTCATACTGATTCGATCGTATCGTCAATGGGGGCATATTCGTGTATTTCGATCATATGTATAGCATACGACAAGGCTTACGAATGGTTGCTTGGATAACGAGGTAACACATGTATGGACTTACAGTAGCTATAGATATGTGTACATAGCAGAGAGACGTTCGTTCCATCTTTAATACCATGGACCCATGAAAAATGGAAGAAAACATTATTGCAAAGAATACAATTCAATATTAACTGCATATGAAATTAGTCATGTAGAATGAATGTGGAGAGACTGGTTTTCATTGATTGTAATCAAAGGGATTTCCTCAAGGTTGATCGTGGCGTCCCATTGACCGCGTTCCAACAGGTGTATCTTTCGAGTAGAGATGTGTCATGATGTTGTTGGGTGACTGTAGATTGAGGATGAATACCATGAAAATAACGTCTTTTTTTCTTCCGCATTCTTTAAGAGTCTTCCGCATTTTTTATGAGTTGTTGTGTTGTAATATTTTATACTTTGTTATGAAATGGGATACATAAGTGGCACAATTTGCAAAGTGAATTAATTAACTTCATGAAAAAAAGGACGTTCTGGTTAACACGACTGGTAGCACAGACTACATGCATATGATTGCAATTTGTGCATTGTCGATTGTAGTGTGTGTATGCTTGCATTTTGTATAAAAATCCGTGGTTGGTACCTAGGATTATCATAAATTCTCGGACAGCATCCTGGTAGGTTATCAGAGCGGTAAGTGATTTTATTTGCCATCTTTTTATTTTTTATCTAAATTTATTTATCTCTCAATTTTCCAGCATTAACCTTAATAATTAGAAAATTGTGGCCCCACAAGGCCTATTTTGCAGCTGACGTAAGTCAGCTTAGAATGCTTTTTAAAGAAAGTCCACGACGTCTAACTTTAGACGAATATCGCAAGCGATATTCCACCCTGGATCTCCATCGACCGCAAAAAGTTTTGGCTGCGGTTCCAGCAGCCAAACAGGGCCACCAAGGTGAAGAAGCTACAACTGAAGAAAATCGACAGCCCGTGAAGGTTAGGAGGGCGTCACCTCTTCCTGGGCCGCAACCTCTGACTATTGAAGAGCTGCAAAGAAGGTTGCAGCGAAAAAAGTGCGTGCCCGAACCAACGACAACGCAAAACAACAAAAAAAAGAAGCGCGGTGGGCGATTGGTCAAATTACGACAACAAAGGGCTGAGTTACATCGCATCATACCCCTGACGTTTGGGGAGGAAAAAAATAGTTTAATTAGGATTTTAAGAACTTTAAAATAGTGAATTAGTTTTAATTGTATAAAATAGAGACAAGTAAATTTATATAAAAATAAAAAGATGGAAAATATAATTAGAGATTTTAAAATTGTGCTAGCATCTAGCTTTGAAGATTGTATTACCTGGTTGAGGAATACATCTGTTAAATTTAGGGAGGGAAATATTCATTCGACAGTAGAGCAAAAGTACAGATTTTTATTACAGTTAATAGCATTTTCAAATCTACATCACACGTCGTTTTCAAATGTTTTGTTAAGTGATATAGTAAATCTTTTGAATGAAGACATGTCCAGGTGTAATCATGTTCAACAAGGTAATATTGCGAAAATTAATCAACAAGGGGCTGGTTCAAGTGATGTATCGAGGTCGTTTAAAATTATTTCTCGGAAAGAGAAGTTATTTAAAAAGTTTAACGTCACAGGTGTCACCTTAAACTTTCAAATTAAAGGTTTTACTAATAACACTAATAGCCCTTTTAGTGCGCTGGAGAAAATTTTCGATAAGGTACTCGAAAACATTGGTGCCAACGCAAATCCCGGGTGCAAAATGAGTTTTGCAATAACACTCCCGCAATCACCACACGTTAAACCCATATGGTCAACTTTAAAGCCCATTCAGGAAATTAATGGTAAATATATAATTGGCCTTATAGCGAATGTTAACCAGTCCAACACTAAATTTCTTTCGGATGATATCATTCAGTTCCATGCGGATATCGTAAACATTCCTTTCGGCGGGGGGCGCGTAAATAAAAAGTACACAGATGATGCTGAGCTTTTAAAAAGGAAAAAAGTTTTAGTAGATGTGGGAAAAGCCGCTAACGCTAATGATCTTTCATGCTTACCTAGGAGTATTTGTTATGCAATGGAAATGGCTGAGGGTAATATAAATCGTTTAAATAATTTAGTCATTTTACAATCGCTAGATTTGAAGGCTGATCGATTATGTAAAAATGCCAAAGTGGTAATTGGAGAAAATGGCTGCAACATCCTAGATCTTTATAAATTTCAAAAATACTTAAGTGAGTATCAAATAATTGTTTTTGACAATATTCGAGATCCACATTCCATTCTTTTTAAAACACCACTACGGGATATAACAGCAAAAAAAATTTACCTATTCTATTTCGAGAGTACAAAACATTTCTACGTCATAAAATCGGTCACAGGTTTGTTTTCGAGAAGCTATGTTTGCCGTTATTGTGATAAAGTTTCAAATCAGTCGCTTCATAAATGTGAAATGAAATGCCCGTATTGTATAACATACCCGCCCTGTGTATTTGTATCTCAGATGACTGAATGTAAAGAATGTAATCGTGGTTTTAGAGGGCCTTTATGTTTCGCTAACCATTTGGATAAAAAGTTGAGTGGTAAAACTGTATGTGACACTTTCAAGATTTGTGTATTTTGCACAAAATTTATAAATTATACATACAGAAAAGGACACAAACATCAGTGTGATGAATACTTCTGCCAGATGTGTTCAAAAATAGTACCATCCCAACATAGCTGTTTTATAAAACCGTACATAAGTAGAAAGGATAAACAGTTTCTATTAATATTTTTCGATTGTGAAACTACCCAAGATGGACTGTATGGAAATAGCTCTTCATCTTTTGTACACGTTGTAAATCTAATTGTAGCCCAACAGATGTGTCACAATTGTTATCAAAATGAAGATATCAAACTACCTTGTGATAGATGTGGTGTTAGACAACATATATTTGAAAAAGGTGATCAATCATCTGTTGTGCAAAGTTTTCTAGATTATTGTTTAATGCCTCGACCAAATGTGAGCAACGTATATTGTTATGCACATAACTTACAAGGCTATGATGGTCATTTTCTGATTTCGGAGTTAATAGCAAGAAGAAACAATGTTAAGCCTTTAATGAAAGGAGCCAAAATTATGAAGTTGACATGTGAGCAAGTTTCATTTGTTGACTCTTTAAATTTCCTGCCATTCCCACTATCCAAGTTTCCACAAGTTTTCGATATTGAAGACAGTACTAAAGGCTACTATCCTTATTATTTCAATACTGTAGATAATGCAAATTATATCGGTCCATACCCCCCACCTGAAATGTACGGTTGCGATACAATGAAGCCTAAGGAAAGAATGGATTTTCTCAATTGGTACAGTACAAAAACGCTATCTACCTTCAATAATAGGAATGAGTTGGTAAAATACTGTGTAAATGATGTTGATATTTTACGACGAGGTTGTGTAAGATTCATGGTTGAATTTATTAAATTGACCAATGTGAACCCTTTAGTAGAAAGTCTCACAATTGCATCGACCTGCATGCTGGTTTTTCGAAGAAATTATCTTGAGAAAAATACCTTGGCTGTAATGCCTAAGAACGGTTATTTCAAAAGCAAAACACATTCCATTATTGCCTGTATGTGGTTGGCCTGGAAAAACTCCCAAACTAACGGCCTGCTAATCTCAGCAAACAACAACGGTGAGTTAAAGTTGGATAAGTGTGGGTTATATGTCGACGGTTTTCATAAAGAATCAAATACTGTCTATGAGTTCTTTGGATGTTACTATCACGGTTGTAGAGAATGCTTTAAATTTCAAGAATCGGGGGAAAATAACCTTCAGACCTTAGAAACTTTAAATCAAAGATATGAAAGTACACAAAGACGTATCGAGGTAATACGGAGAAATGGATACAATCTAGTATATACGTGGGAATGTGAATTTCAAAAAGTACTAAATAAAGACAGGTTTTTATATGAGAAATTGCGGCGATATTATAATGATATTAATCCTCCACTATGTGTGCGGGATGCTCTATTTGGAGGTCGTACTGAGGTGTTCAAATTATACCATACAGTCAAAGAAGGAGAGGTAATACGTTATTTGGACTTTACTAGTCTTTATCCGTATATTAACAAATACGCACCGTACCCCATAAAACATCCTCAGATATTTCGAAATGATAACATACCCCCCATACATGAAATTATTTCAATGCATGGTTTCATTAAATGCGATGTAATTGCACCTAACAACCTTCTGATCCCTGTGCTACCCATGAAAAACGACAATAAATTGTATTTTACACTTTGTAGAAAATGTGCTGAAGGTAATAACATTTCAAGTTGCGATCATTCAGGTGATGAGCGGCAACTCACTGGCACATGGGTAATTCCTGAAATAGCCTTAGCTGTTGAAAAGGGGTACAAAATTTTGAAAGTGTATGAGGTGTGGAAGTATGAGTACACAGTGTACGACCCTAACACAAAAACTGGCGGATTGTTTACTGAGTATGTTAATAATTTTTTAAAAATTAAACAGATGGCCAGTGGTTGGGGTAATGAATATATATCAGATGAGGATAAAGATAATTTTATTGAATCATACGAGAGAAGGGAATGTATCATTCTTGATAAAAACCAAATTCAAAAAAATTCTGGTCGACGTAATATTGCCAAACTTTGTTTAAACTCATTGTGGGGCAAGTTCGGCCAGAGAGATGATCAAACAAACACTAAAGTTATTAATAATTTTAATCAGTTTTGTGAACTTCTCCAATCACCAGGTATAGAAATTTGTTCAATTTACCCAGTTGATGATGATAACTTGTGGGTTACATGGAAATTTGTAGAGGAGAATCTAAGAACTTTACCACATGCAAACATACCTATTGCTGCATATACAACGGCTCTAGCTAGAATTAAATTATACGGGTTACTAGAAAAACTGGGCTCCTCGATTCTGTACTGTGATACAGACAGTGTCATATTTGTGGATAGTAAAGACAAACCCATGAATTTTCCAATCTCTGATTTCCTGGGTGATTTGACCAATGAGGTGGCATGTTATGGTTCTGATGCTTATATATCGGAATATGTGAGTACAGGTCCTAAGACATATGGGTTAAAAATTGAAACTGAACATGGTCCTGAACATGTGATTAAATGTAAAGGAATAACTCTTAACTTCGAAAACTTAAAAGTTGTAAATTTTGAATGCCTAAAATCTTTAGTTTTGGATGAAGATTCAACTGAAGGCGTACGTGTGACAACAGAGCGTAAAATCAAACGAAAACGTCCAGGGGTTGTTGTATCAGAACCCGAAAAAAAACACTTGAGATTCACTTTTGACAAAAGAGTTGTGACGAATGAATATTTCTCTGAACCTTATGGTTTCAAAAGGTGTAAACCAGACAGCTATGGTAACACTTAAAGTTTTGTATAGATAATATATTTTAATACACATAATATTTTAATGACTTTTATATCAGAATTTATATGTTTTGCATTTATATGTTATAAGTAAGTAGTTAAGTTATTATTTGCTTTGTTATTAAATTAAGTAATTACTCGTTACACATATGGTGTAATAAATTTTTTATCAGAATAAAATATAAACACCACTACTCTAAACATTTCTTTCATTTCATTGCAATCCGTGCAACAGTGAGACATGACACAAGTTATTATTGACATCCAGTTTGTGTGTGGGTGCAACGGTCAATATTTAATAAAAGAACTAGCTGTTTTACCTTTCGAATCAACTTTGCCTGTGGTTCATCATTTTGCTCCACCATATCCTTATCAGGAGTTACATCCGAAAGCGCGTCGTCAAAATGATTTTGATGTGACTAATATCAACGGCTTACGATGGTGTGATGGTGATGTTGACTATAATCGACTTCCAGAAATTCTGGCAGAGTTCTACGAAACGACTATATACGTGAAAGGCGCTATCAAGGAGAGTTTTTTAAAAAGATATTTACCCGCAGCTAACATAATACAGCTAGAAACACCAAAACTGAGAGAGCTCAAGAATTTTAAGACAACCTGTAGAATTCACGACCCGCTACCTTCAACAAGATGTGCCGCTCAAAATTGTATCAACCTTTATATGTATTATTTAATGAATAGTGTGTATTACTAGTGTAAGAATAAAACATGTTTTATTTTGCACTGTATAATTGTGTTATTTTATTTCAAAACATCAAAAATAAGATTACAACTGCATAAAATTGGAAATTCATAAAAGAGTCTTGAATAGTTAATATTTATATAATAAATTCGAGATGGAATGAAAAAGTCCTCATGACCTAGCTTCAACAGATCTTTCTCTTTGCACCTGTTGCAATACAGCTCGTAGTATTCCTTAACACATTCCGAAGCAAGGTTGTTGTGGTGCATAACGATATTGAAGAACTCCATCATCTCAAATAGCTTGAATAGTTCTTCATGTTTTAGTGTAATGCTACCAACGCCTACAGGTATCTGGTATCGTTTCAAAAATCCTAATTGGTTCTCTGGGAACTGAACGCCTGCTGTGCCTTTTAAATCGTTTAGGTGTTTGTACAACGCATTCCATTGGCTGTGGTCAACTGCTAGCGGGAACCGTCCGTGATAGTGAAAGATAGCCTTTGCTTGAAATGATCGTGGATCAAATCCTAGTGTTATCCTGCGATTATGGCATCCATCTAGATAGTATGTATAATTCAAAAGAACATCTTCGTCGCACGGCACACGAGACTTGGGGAGTGTTTTTGTCCTGGTTTCCTTTGAGTTGGAGATGATGCTAGATGAAGTTTTCACGGCTTTTCTCTTCTTCTTCTGCACCTCACGTTTAGAAGCTTGTGATTGCTTACTAGTAGGCTTGTTAACAGGGGTTGACATCTTTCGTAGCTCGAGAAATAAACTGTGGCTAGTGCGTAATTTCAAGTTGCTTTTATATCGCCTTCTCGCATACAGGTCTGGTTGCAATACTCACCCCCATTTTGTGAACTGTCTTTCATGTAAATTTTGCGAAATAAATTTATAATTTCACCATCATTAAAATTGTAATTTGCAGTTGAAAACCGTTTTAGGAATTTTTTAAGACTTCTGCCACTACAGCGAAAATGTAGAAAAACACAACAATACTGTCCACATGTTGTCGAGAGGCCACCTTGTAACCGCTGCTTATTATTCACAAACACTTTTCCATTTTGATGAAGAAATTTTTTAAAGAACTTGTTATCAGGATATTTACCAAACGAGTCAAAGTACTCAGCCGGACCTTTTTTCGGGTAATAAAATGCAACCCAATGACGCCCTCTTTTACTGGCCGGATCGGTGTTGGCGATGACACATGCAGGTTTCCTTACTTTCCGAGGTAAACGATTACAGGGAAAAACACCTTGAAAATACCTGTTTGTTTTAATGTTACTTCTCAATGTGTTGATGATCTCTATCGTGTTCATTCCTGCTCTTTCAGGAATATGTTTTCAAGGTTTACAACCTTTGTGTGTGATGTTACGTAACTCTGTAGGAACCCCCTTGTTGAGTCTCCGTTTACGAAGACTGTTGTGAATTTCGCCAGGGACCTGATAAGATCTTCATCAAGCCGTTTGAGCTCCAAGTTTCCAAATACACCTGTCTGATCAGTACTTATAGCTGAGGAAGTGGGATATTTATACGTTATTTCCTTTGAATAAAGTTTGTTCTGCGAGGTGAACCCCGCAATTGACACTTTCTTGAAAAAGGTTAAATGACCTTCCGAGAAGTATTCAATATTCACTAGACAATGCGTCATGACTATTTTCTGGAGCAGACTCTATCAAAATCTCACATGTTCACGTTATTTATATACTTTCAGAAGCTTGTGAATACATTACGGTTCTTATCGATTTCAATACTTCCATCATATTCGGCGTAAATTATGCAGGTGACACTTTTCTTCAAAGCCTCTCTGAACCGCCCTTCGATCCTCACCACACCTTGATTCAACAAACTACCACAACCCGAATCGTATGAGCTGTCCGCTGTTAAGTCAAATGCTAGTAAGAAACAACCATTATCGAAGAATTTCTTGGATATCTGATGGCCTTTATCGAAGTAGTTAATACCAGTGCCCTTAAATAGAGTAAGGTATCCCCTAGTACTAACAGGCTTATCACGCGAATAATCAAACTCTAACGGTTGGTTTGGCACTTGAACGCCGTTAACTGATAGATTGAAATTTGTTATGCTGTTGTGTTTAAAGTTGAATGGGTTTTTTGTGCGCTTTCCGGTGTATGAGTCATTATCCACCATACCGAAAACAAGAAGGTTCGGTAATTGTCCGATCACTACGTTATCAAGAGATAGTGTAAATGTGTTTGTGGGTAGTGTATACGTTTTCACTTCCACCCGCTTGTATGGGTAAACGGCATTTGTGCGTTGTAGTACAGCTTCATGTGCTAGTAATATACTAGGGTTTACGGTAACATGATTCATGAACATTGTCGCTTCTAGTATTTTCACACGTGGGTTGAAGTCATCTTCTTTCGAGTACAAATAAAATTCCGGTTTTTCCAATGAAAGTGTTAAGCGCAAGTCCACTCCATTAATTAAAAGTTTATCTTGATTTGACAGATCCGTGTGAATTGTGCCCATCAGCTCGACCACGTTACTCTTCTCCATCATTGCAGACCTTTTAAGATAGCCTTCATTCAACTCGGTAGGACCACCGCCAGGTCTTGAGTCTTCAATCATCTCCATCTCATTCTGATCTAGATACCACCCGGCCGATTCCAAATGAGTGGATGCAGCGTCTTTACCATAGTTCAGTAAATTTTCAATATAGGCGCGATAGTGATAATTGTTGTCTGTCTGAGCTATATTCTTCCCATTCAATTGTACTGTGCATTGTCTAAAAAGTGAGTGCATGAGGTTGTTAGCTACACCAACCGGATCAGCTGCACCTTCAGCCCCGTCAGCTTTCTTAATTTTTTCCTTTCCGGTGAAAAGTTCTTCTTTACCATTTTTTAGTTTAATCAGTTGCACCTTGAGCCGTAAGTAGATGCTGGATAAGTCACGATATGTATCTCCATGACCAAGCGAAACGAATTCCAACACCGAAGAATTGTCTAGTGATGCAATTGGTTTGTAAGCAACTTCTTCGGTTTTCAAAATGTTGTTTTGAATTGGTGGGGGGGCAAAAATATCCAATTCAGACTTCATACACTCTTTTTGCATCATGAAGGTATTATCTATCTGTCAAATATATCCAATGCACGCCTTCTTACTCGGCGCCGTCGTTTTATAGCTTTCTTGGTCTTGCTCGATGACAACTTTCTCACCTTCCGCCCTTTTTTATGCTTAGACACGGATTTCAAATGCTTACTTGTGTAAGGGTTAGCTCTTTTTATAGCCATTCGTCTTCCTCTACCCTCCATTTTATCAAAGATTTTATTTATACCTTTTTGGGCTAATTCGTGCACTGCAGATTTCCCTTGCTCCTTTAGTACCGTCTTCAGTGGTTTACTTCCTGCCTCTTTAAAAATGGACTTTCCTGTTTCGATGACTTGTTTTCCTATAGCTTTTGCACCGGACAGAAATAACGGCTGAAGATAACGTATCAACCCACTGAAAAAACTACCAACACCCCTTCCTCGCTGGTACACAAGTGGCGATCGATATAATTCTCCAATGTCTGATAGTCTACCTCCACTCTGGACAAGGTAGTAACGTGCGTAGTGTGAATTCATCTCATTAGTATAGAGCTGTGTTAAATCCAGTGTCCAAACTATGTTGATATTTACAACGTAGGAATATTTATAGACTCTAACCTTCGCTTGAAATGAAGCATTACATATGTTGGAGTAAAGCTAGGCTCA
Source organism: Oxycera nigricornis (assembly GCA_963942545.1). Taxonomy (NCBI): domain Eukaryota; kingdom Metazoa; phylum Arthropoda; class Insecta; order Diptera; family Stratiomyidae; genus Oxycera; species Oxycera nigricornis. The sequence goes on from OZ012659.1 coordinate 49,019,428, forward strand.
AAGTTGACTAGCTCACCGTGATGATCTGTAATTTTGATTGAGATACTTTCAATAAAGGTTTTCTCAAGTGGACAGTACTCCACATGCTCGAATCTAAACACGCTATCACAACTTTTCAGGGGGATCGCTCGTAGATTTCTCACCAGTTTATTTCCTATTATTCTCGGTTTAATGATATCTGTATAAACGTTTATCAATTCGGTTTTTTCACAATCATCAATGTCTTTATTGGATGAGTCACAGTATGTTCTTTTCTCAAGTGCAGATAATGATTTTTCCAGCTGACTTATACTGTCTAGCATTATTGATTTATCAAACGACTCTTTTATTTCTGTATCGATCGATTCGGGATCGCGCTTCTCAACGGGTGTTTTTAGGAAAGCGTCAATGAATAAGCCAGCTATATTATCGGTTTTATCCACCTCTATTGGGACAGGAGTTGTGGCTTTTGACCCATCGGCTCTTTTGTATGGCATATCAATAATGGTGTGGAAATCGGTTGTTTTGATCCACCCATCGGGTAATATCTCTGTACCGGACTCTTTAACGGCACGGGATACAGACCCACGGATTGCTGAGGCAATTTTGTTAAACACCTGTTTTCGCAGTTGATATGTTGTGGTTCCAGATGGCTTTTCTTTATCAAGTAGCTCTTCATCATTGAACTCAATTCCGCTTAGTAATAGGGCAATGAAATCTGTTATGTTAATCGGTGACGCAATAGGTAGCTCTACATTAACCTTCACACCGTAATCTTTTAGATGAAATGTGTGGGTAGTCGGTTTGGCTTCTTTGTTCCGCTTGTTCCTTAAACTATTTGCCGGATGAATATATTGATCAATCATCTGTAACAATTCGGCATGATTTCGTTTGTTTTTCGGGATCTGACCAATTATGTAGTCTATAAATGCCCGAAACGAATCAAATTTTACACCTAACTTTAAATAAACCTTTTCAGCAATTTTTCCAGACTGATAAATATGTATACAAAAATCTCTTTCTTCTATAATACTTCTTATGTCGGCGATTGCCTTTTCATCTCTATCTTCTACGATACGATCGTGTATTATTTGTTTGATTTCGGATAAGTAATAGTTATAATAGTCAGGTCTAATTGCTAAGAAAAACGATGAAAGGAATGATGAAAAGTTCATATCATTTCCCTTATAACATAACTTTTGCAAATCACTCGCATCCCATCTAAATCGAACATGATATTTACTCAGCCCAACAACTTTAGCGATTATTGCTTTTGAATCTTTTTCAATTGGTACAGATTGTGGTTCCTCGGTAACGCTTACGTCTTCAGAGGGCACAGACCTTTTAGAAATACCGCTCTTATCTGAACCATTTTTCTCATTTCTTCGTTTTGGTAGTGCGATTTCTGTTATACCAACATACCAATTGTCAGTAAACTTACACATACTCGGTAATATATTTTCGAAAGATGCTAGTGTATTGTCGGGGTAAATGTCGAGGGAACTGTTGCTCAAAAGACACACGTAAAAATCTTCATCTTTAATGTTAATAGGCATTTCTAGATTCTGTCCCAATTCAGGCTTCTTGCACTGGAGCTAGGCTCGGTCCTTAATCTCAACCGCTCACTTTGTCGTGTAGGCTTCCTTATGGGAGAGTCAGCCTCATATTGATCAGGGTGTAGCCGTGAGGGTCTTAATATAGATTGCCTGTCAGATTTGGGACCTATGTTCGCCACGACACCTCCATCATTTCTTTCATCTAAATCATTGAATACATCGTCCAACTCATCCATACTCATATCCATCGGGATTGTATACTGTGTCATTCCATCATCACTAGTTATTACTTTATACCCTTTTTCAGTCTCACGAAATGAATCAGCCACACTTTTTCTAATTTTGGGAGCAGGTTTAAGACTTTTTGCTATCCCGCTTGCTGATAGTCGTCGTTTAATAGCTACAGGTAATTCTTGCTTTAGTGGTGTCATCTCGTTTACCGATTCAAATATCTCTTCAGCTCGTGAAGGTGAAGTTTGCGTGTGTTTCTCATTTTTAAGCACAAATCTCGTCTGAGTGGTGTTGTCGCGCAAATTTTTAAAACGTTGATCCATCATACGGTCTTTCGAAGAAACGTTTTCAGCTTTCATTTCCATAAATGATTGTTTTGTTCGCCTTGCATTTAAAAATTGCATAAGCACATTCCTATACTGATACCATTTTGCTTTATCATTAAGATTTTTAGTGTTTAATATTTTGTTCATGCGTTTGTCAAACAAAGTTTGTGCAGAAGAGCTTTCGATTGTATCTTTTAAGCGTGCATATACTTCTGGAGATAGTAGAAGCATTTTGTTAAGACTGTTATTTTTATGCATATTTCTCAATCAAAGAGCCTATCACACCTGAAAGTACACTTCCTAATAAAACAGGTAAAAACCCACCTTGCTGCACTAACACTTTACGTTGCCGTGACGATCGTCAGACACCTGTACCTTCTTCAACATCTTCCACAGCAGCTTCTTCACACTTTCTTCACTTTAAAACACTTCTTGCATATATTGATCGCACAAAAAGCATCGATCGCGAGACACCTTCGTCGAAAAGAAAATCTCCTTTGCCTATTTGGTCGGTGCGCAAACCATTGTCTTCGACAGGCTTTCTAACGTACTCTAACCCCCTAGCAACCAACCAGGTATGCACACAACACCTCCCAACACATGACACATCTCACAAACTACAGCAAAAACATCTGACCCTATTTCTACCACCTATGACTTCCTGACGCACCCAACCGCAACACCCCGATCCTCTATAGCCAGCCATCAACGTTCAAAATCATCGCCAACCAACTGATCTACTATTGCCTTCTACCAACGCCGCCAATCACAACACACACCTGATCGGTAACCCCTCACAACACAGCCCTAACCCAGACCCTCCATAGCCTTCTACCAGCGCCGCCAATCACAACACACACCTGATCGGCAACCCCTCACAACACAGACCTAACCCAGACCCTACATAGCCCTCTACCAGCGCCGCCAATCACAACACACACCTGATCGGCAACCCCTCACAACACAACACAAATCTAAGCCCACCACCTGACAACCCCAACCAACCAACCGCGACACCCCTCTTACAAACAACAAATCAACGACACACACCTGATACAAAACCACAATCTCAGCCCCCATTCCAAGGTACATCCAAGACCAAGTCGCTCTGATTCACCCTATCCCGGCCATACAAACGCGGTACCCCAAGCCACTCGCTATTCTGATTGAAAAAGATTGAAAAAGACGTTCCCACCCATACAAAAACCGGTTTTCAGGTACGTTACTTACTACTTCTATGAATTACGCCCATCCAAC
>OZ012659.1:49022976-49108474 GCA_963942545.1 Oxycera nigricornis
GAAATTCTCTTTTGAGCAAAAGGCGAGACATCTATCCGATTCAATGGAAACAAAATGATAAACTCCCGTTCGAATGTCATGAATGCAACGAAAAGTGGCAAAAGGCATCGGAATGCCGATATAGAGAAACGAATAATGTCAAGAAATTTCAAAACAAGAAACAGTGTCATAAGAAAAAGGAGTTGTTTGCTCATCAATCAAAGTGCATACATTTGTCCAAATAAGTAATCAAAATTGTACGTTCTAGACAAATGACAATTTCAAATATCTTAGTTCCATATTGTTGATTCATATGATCGAAAAAATATATTATATATAAAAACATATATATTTTTTATTTTGATGGGTCCCTAATATTGCGACAGCAAAGGCTCCTAACTTCAACACAAAATGAGATATTGACTTGCAATTCACAATGAATTAAAATCATTAAAACAAGGAGTTTTGAAACGACCGGGGAAACGAATTTTATTTTTATGCTTCATATGCTTGTATCCTTGGAAATCGTTTTCCAAAGCAGATGTTATATATAGTTTTAAAAATAATTTTTGACTTTAATTAAGACTTTGTGGGGGGGAAACGTCAACATTATGTTTGTTGAGTATACGTTTTATTCAACCTTTACTTATACACTTCACCGGAGTGTGTTTAAACCCACATCTTAATCAATTTTTTAACACCATCTCTCTTTCTTTAGCTTCCTTGACTCGTATCACAGCAAAGCTGTGGGAATTCCGATCAGTTCCAAATTTGCTTTCAAATAAATAAATTCAGTTTCTTCATCTCTTCGAACCTATTTTATTTTTCCCTAAATATGAATGTATTTTGTTAGAGGTGGACCACAAAAATAGCGTTATGTGAGAAACTGCGAGCAGTGGAAATACTTATCATACTTGGTATTTAAACAACGAGTACTGCTATGAATATTTGATTGGCAAATATAGAAAAAAACGTTGTAAACTTGATAGCTTTTAAGGTTTTCAATAACATGCAACCAGCAACCATCTTGAGTCTATCTTACTTGTCCAATTATTCTAATATGCCTAGAAAAAATTGGTTTCATAAGAAAGAAATTGGGAATCAAAGTGATAATAGTTCAGACCACGTCAATCACAAAATACTGATTGTAAATTTAGAGAGAAGCCATTCTCATGGTAATTTGGTGAAATTTGAAGACGACCATCATTTTAAAGTAGTTTAATCGTATTTATTTTAGTATATATCACTCGCGCTATACAGCTGATGTTAATGCTTTTTCTTGATTCCTTTCCGGCGCCTTCGCTCTCCCACATTACTCCGCCTGTCGTTCGTTGTTCTTTTCTCAGTGCCAGTTCCACCGTCCTGCCAACTCATCTCCATTTTCGTGGGCATGGTTCACCTTGGCCAGGCATTGCCCGCTTTGATATTATTCTACTATAACTCGGCCAATCTGACAGACGGTCGACCACGACCGTCAAAGTTTGACAGCGGTTGACGGAAGGCTCAGTGTCAGCAGGCAGAGGGATATGCAAACAATTCTATTTACATTTGTTTTTCGGCATGCTTTGGCTGAAGGCCGCAATCAACTTATATTAATGCCAGCAGGTAATAAAATTCTTAAACCTAAGTGTTGTTAAGTTTTAGACGATTCATGTGACGTCACCCCTGAATCAACCAATCCCTCATACGGGAGGACTCAACAACTCCATCGTAAGGAAGCTGTGTTAACTGGCAGTTTTCTACGTCCCGGACGACATATCTATCGTGAGGAAGAACTTTGTGTATGACATAAGGGCCTCGGTATCTAGGAATGAATTTCTTGTTGGTTCCAGCGGTATTCTCTATATTTCTTTTTTTTTATAAATTTTAGCAGGGACGTAATGGTCCTGATAGTATCGAAAGTTACCATCTTGCGGTTTTTTTATGGTGGCGGAAGCTATCGTTCTGATCTGCTGCAGGTTGTCTGTGTTTTTGTTGGCGACTTTACATTCTAGGAACTCAGTAAGCTCATCGATTATTGTTCCCCGCTGGTCTATCCCGAACAGAAGTTTGCTAGGGCCGCGCGTCGTTGAAGTGTGCTTAGTATTGTTAAAAGCATATTCGGCATGAGACAGCTTTGCAGACCAGTCGGCGTGATTCACCGTTCACTGAGACGGCCTAGCATTCCTTTTATCAATCGGTTAACCCTCTCGACTTGCCCATTGGCCTGGGGAGAGGCGACCGCTACTTTTACTTGGATGATATTGCATTTACACATATAAGCTTCGAATTCGGCCGAAATGAAGCAGGTTCTGCGGTCTGAGATAAGACGTCTGGGGCGGCTATAATAACTGAAGTATTTGTCTAAGCAGTAAATTACTTTTTGGATGCTCGTTGACCTAACAGGGTATAATTTCACAAATTTCGTGAAGCTATCAACAATGAGCAGAACGTGCTTTCTCTTGAAACTAACAGAAAGCAAGGGACCGAAGTGATCTATGTGGATTGTATGAAAGGGGAGTGGTTCCTTAGAGATATTATACAAGTGGTGCTCATTGGACCGAGGTGAGGCTGAATACATGATGCACTTTATGCAGTTCTTAATGAAGCGATCTACTTTATCCTTCAGGTGGGGAAACCAATAATGCTTCTTCAATTGGGCACAGTTTTTCTCAACGCCTTGGTGACCGATCTTCTCATGATTATTTCGAAAGACATTGTATTCCATTTCGGCAGGGACATATAAGCGCAGGTGACCTAGTTTTTTTTTTTGAATACCAATCCGTCTACTAGTTCGAAGCCAGGGACTGTACCTAAGCTTAATTGATTACGAAGGGTTTTAATACGCTCGTCACGGTTATGAGTGACCTGGATATGGAAATCTACTTTGTCGCTGTCTACTGCAGCGGCAGAATGTCCTATGACATCAGGAAAACCTAGGGTTTCCTTAGGGGCAGCGGCCTTGGAATTTATATTAATGGGACTTACTACGGTTTTCATCAAGGGAATACTGACAAAGGGTTCGGCGGTGGCGTCTGAGTTGATTGTTTTTCCCGAACGGCATCGGCTTAAGGCGTCAACGTGTCCCATTGATACTCCACTCCGATGGTGTATGGTGTAATTATAGTTTTCTAATTCCAGAGCCCATCTGGAGATCCGAGGGTTTATGTGTTTTTTGCTAAGCGTCAGCGCAAGTGAATTAACGTCAGGTAAGAGTTTGAACGGTAAACCTTCAAGGTACACTCGAAAGTGTCTCAGGGCATATATAATAGCTAAGGTCTCAAGTTCGAAGCTATGATATCTTGATTCGGCAACAGAGGCTGCTTTTGAAAAGAAGAGCACAGGATGACATTTATTATCGTCTTGCCTTTGCATTAAGTCGGCTCCAAAACCAGCGGAGCTTGCGTCGCAGTGCAGTTCGGTCTCTCTTTTGGGATTGTAAATAGCTAACATGGAGCAGCAGCTAATCTATCCTGCAACTCTCTGAAGGCAGCAGTACATTCTTCAGTGAATTGGTAAGTGAAACCTTCGTGGGTAAGTGACAGCAGCGGTCGCGCAATTTTTGAGAAAGAGGGTATGCATTTACGGAAGTATGAAAAGAAGCCTAATCATGTTCTAAGTTCCCGCAAGATCTTCGGTGCTGGGTACTATTTAATGGCTTCAATATGGGCATTGCTGGGACGTATTCCCGACTTGTTTACTACATATCCTAAGTACTCAATTTCGTTATAACCGAAACGACATTTACTTAGCTTTAATGCAAGGCATCTCTCTGAAATTCACCTCAGAACATCTTCTATAGACTTTGGATGTTGTTCATAAGTTTCAGAAGCGATTAATATATCGTCCCTGTAGTAATTATTTTTCTTGAAGCTAGCATATCTTGAAAGGTGTCGCATATGGAACGCTGGAAAGCAGCGGGGGTATTCTTAAGTCCAAAGTGCATTCGCAGATATTCAAATTGACCATCGGGTGTAACAAAGGAGGTTTACTTCGCAAAATCAGGTGACATCTTGACTTGGTGAAATTCATTCCTCAAATCCAGAGTCGAAAATACCTCTTTCCCTATAGGTATTCGAAGCAGTCTTCTATGGACGGCAGTGGGTAGTTATCGCGTAATGTCAACTTGTTTAGGGCCCTATAGTCTATACACATCTTAGTTTATCCGCTCCCCTTTTTGGCCAGAACTATAGCAGAAGCATAGGGCGAGTTGCTAGGCCGAATTGTACCTTTGGACAGCAGGTCATCAATGATCTTCCGTACTTCAGTTCTTTCGTAGTAAGATAGGTGTCTGGGCATACAGTGGAAAGGTAAATCAGTGTTCAGGCGTATTTTCATGTCGTACTCTTTAGAGTTCTTTTCTTTACCAACAGGGCTTAGGTAATTTGCTTCGATAATGTTTTCAAGGGCTCGTCTGTCTTTTTTTCTAAGTGAGGATTAACGTCAATGTTGAAGGTTACAGATGCGTCAGAGTCTTCCGGTGGCGATAAGATATCGTTCTGTTCAAGGCAGCAGGCAATCATGTCAGGGGTTCCAGCGGTTTGAGTTCTACAATCACTTAAAGTTGGGGACACAACAGCAGTCAAGGCAGAAGTGTTTAGCTCAGCGGGACTATTACAGTGGTTTCCCGAACCAACACTTGATGAAGCTCCAGTGGTCAATTCAGAAGCGGTCAACTCATCATGGATTCGTCTTTACATTTACGGCAAGTCAGCGGAAAGAGGTGCTGGATTAAAAAGCAGTCCAGATTTGAGTTTTTTCAAAGTTATTTTTATTTAATTTTAATTGAACATTACATTTTTGGAGAACATCCCGACCAAAAATTATGGGTACTGCGGATGACTCATCAGGCAATATGAAAAGTATAACAAATCTTGTGGTGTTCCGGTACTGCAGTTGACACTTGATTCGGCCATATGACAGCAGTTTCTCATTGCCCAATCCTACATAAGCGGTGGGGAAGGGCATCGTTTGTCTCTTGGACAGCGGAACCAGTCGCTTCGCAATGAAGCTAACAGGGCTGCCGGTATCAAAAATAGAAAGGGAATCCGTCACTTCGATGCACTCACCAGTATTGGAAATATGAGCAGCACTCACATTATTAACAACATCTACATATTCGTCATCTTCAGAATCCAGAGGTGAGCGGGGGCAACAGTTCGGCAGTGGTTGACAGCAACTTCGGGATTGGTGGTGATCGTCCGGGCAGCAGTTATTTTTTTCGGGTTGGGGCAGTCCTTGTGTAGGTGTACGATTTTCCAACACCGAAAGCACGACCCTCGTGGCCTCTTCCCGTACGGGCACTGGCTCTGGAAGTGTCCCATTCGGGAGAAATTGAAGCATCGGACAGCAGTTTCTTCGGCACCAGTTGACGGGTGTTGTTGTGGCATCGATCCGCCAGCAGGGACAGGTGATGATTGCTGAATGAGACACCTCTCATCAGTGTCGACCATCCATTTCAGTTCCAGCAGCGTCTGTGCATTCAAAAGGAGGCACGTTTCAGCGCTCGGCAGGCTCAATCCATCGATGATGAAGTTGATGATTTGCAGCTCCGTTACCGTTTCTCGTTTGGCAATTGCCTGCATTTCTAGGATGTACCTTTGAATGGTCTGCGTTCACTTGTTCCATTTCCTGGATTGGATAAGCCTGTAGGTGTTCTGGGCAGCATAGCGTCGACCGAACTCGATCACGAGCTCGTTGCTCAAGTCTTGATAAGTGGCAGGTCTTGTGGTTTGGAGGAATGCCTGAGCTGTCCCAGTATGCTGTCGTCCCAGACAGATTAATTTGGACCATTCGTTTTACCCATTGATATTGGCCAATCTGTTCACTATAGAACGAAAATTTTTCCAATTTCATGCTTTCAAGCCAAAACCACACAATTATTAAAAGTTCAACCCTCTTTTTTGAGTTTTTTCCTCAATATTGATAGAACACCTTTGTCTTCATAATGTGATGATCATGGTTTTCAAATATTGACCAGATGCATAAATAGGCGAATATTATTGAGGGAATATGTTGATTCCAGCCGTTTAATCTTTCATCGACGATTTTAGTTAGATTATCGGTTAATATTTTATTAAACCGTTTTCACGTTCTATCGGTGTGAATCAAGTGGTGTTCTTCTGAACTTTTGAATTCCAAAGAGGTGTGGATCGTGTTTCATAATAAAGATTTAACATTTGGCTTTTGTTGGAGTGTAGTTCAGATGGAACTCTTCATTGAAAAAGTGTGCTTCTGGTCATCTACTAAAGTAGCTTCATCTCGGAATTGTGTAAGGGTTCAGTGGTATCGCTAATTATCCTATTGAAAGGCGTTTTCATGTTGTAGATTTCATTTTAGCCCGTGATTCTTGTTTCGGACCTTTGACGGATACACAAACGAAAAAATTACGAGACCAGCTCACAACATTCTAAGATTCTGCGTCGATCTCATAGAACTTGTCTGAACCGTTTTCAAGATTTGATTCACTCCCATGTAGCCTCTGGAAAAAATTTCATGCATACCTTTCAGTACTCAACACATCCTCTTCTTTGGAACCACAATCGTGGCTACGGGTTCAGATCGGCTGGTGCTCATTTAAATTGAAATTAAAATTTTCAATATTGCTTTACGTTTCAAGGTCTATAGAGTATATATAAAGTGTTTTTAGAAAGGAAGATGTATGTGTGTGTGTGTGTGTGTACGTTCGTATGTACGTTCGTGGACACTTTTTTCTACGAGCATAACTCACGTAAACAAAGTCGTATGGACTTCGTTGAGGTGTCAATCGAAGCGTCTTTGCAATCTTAAGAGCTGATTAGTTTTTGGGAAACTTCGGTCGGGGGGTTTACTTTTTTGCCCGTTTGAAGGTCACTTCTGTCATGCGTTATATCTCGCGAACCAAACGTACGATTTTCTTGAACAAGGTGTCAACCGACGTCTATTAACGTTTATGTAATTCTGTAAAGTTTTTGAAAAAATTCTTCGAGCCATTTTTTAATTTAAAAAAAAATGCAAAAGATTGGGTTGTTTTTCAAAAACAATACATTTTTAACCTTATTTTCAAGTCTAAGTAACCAACGTTTATATAATTTATATACTCCAAACAGTTTTTGTAAAACTATCATCAAACTTTTTTCTCATGATTACAAAAAAAAAATCAAATAAAAAAAATTATTAACAGTCATCATGAATTTTGTGAATTTGTCGAATTTTGTAAAAAATCGTTGGAGCCGTTTTTTAATTTAAGAAAAATTAGGGCAAAAAATTAGGTTTATTTCAGAAACAATAAATTTTTGACCTGATTTGCGAAGTATAGTAATCAATGTTTATAAAATTTATATATTCCAAACAAAACTGTAAAATCAACATCAAAACTTTTTCTCATGAGTACAAAAAAATTAAATAAAAAATAAAAAATCAGTAAAAGTCATCATGACCTTCAAGGTAATTTTTGTCATTCACTATATCTCACGAAACAGATATAATATTTGCATCATTATGGTGTCAATCGACGTGTATTAACATCTATGTGAAATTTTTAACATTATAAAAATTCGTTTCAGCCATTTTTTTAATTTAATAGAAGAAAATGCTTAGAATTATGGTTTTTTTCTTAAAAAATATTTTTTTAACTTGATTTGCACAGCACAGTGATACCAGTTTATAAAATTTATACATTCTTATCAGTTGTTGAAGAGAAACCGGCACAACTTTTTTCCATGATAATGGAACAAAACTAAATTAAAAATAATGATACGAATGATATTACTTTATATCTTTTATTCTAAATAAATTGTTGTGAATTCAATCAAAATTTTCAAATATTTGCATTTTTTGCACAGATTTTTAATAGTTTTTAAAGTCTTTTAATTAAAAAAACTGCTTAAATTTTGAAAACCAACAAAATTTCAATCAAATTTGCATTTGCGGTAATCAACGTTTTGAATGGTAAAATGTTTTGTAGTCACTACTTTTCAAGATCATATGCTTTAAAAAGCTTTCATCGAATAAAAAATTGTAGTTTTTAGTAGATTCATTCTTTAGTAATCGTAAACTTTCAATAACCATCATCATTTGTAATACATTTTACTTTTTACAAGCAATTGAACCTATTTTTGACTGCATATACAAAATTGTGCAAGACCAAAAAGGCCCTCACCGATTGATCCGCGTGAATATTCAATCTGTCCTCATCGACCAAAAACCTTTCGTAATTAATGGACCCTCCCGTAGAAGATATGATTCATATTAACTCATTCCTGTTACTGCTATGAATACCTCTCATTGTTATTACTTATAGTATTATTATTATTTTTCAAAATTATTATTGTGTTTAATGTTGTTGATGTTTATGTAGATATTACTGGGAAGTTGACAGTGTGGACCTCAAGGGTCGCACCTCGCGGCTTGTTCAAGAATGCTTTCACAAATTGCCTGTAGTACGTTGCTAGTCCCAGGAAGCTTCGTATCTCATGTAAATATCAGAATTGGCTGAACTCATCGATTTAGCTTCTGCTGGATTCATTGTAACGCCCGCAAGTGACACCACATGTTCCAGATACTCGACTTTCTTACCAAGAAACACGCTTTCTTTTTTACCGAATTTCAGATTTGTTGCTTGGCGTCTTGAAAATAACTTCCGTTGGCTGTGTACTTACTCGGAGAAGTTTTTGATGAGTTCTGTATAAATTCCTACTGTTCATGACATCTAAACTGTATGTATACACTATTACGCAACTGTATATCATGCAAAGCGAGGCGTGAGCCAGCTGTTTCTGGTAGAAGGGTGTAGAGGTTTGTTCAGGTGTGTCGCGGTGATTTGTGTTGCGTTGTGAGGGGTTGCTGAGCGCTGTTGAAAGAAGGGTGTAGAGGTTTTTTCATTATGTTGTTGTTTATGTTGTTAGATTTGCATGGCGAACATATGTGTGCATGTAGATACATTAAGAGTGTGATTTGCGAGGCGTTGAGTGATGGTGTGGGTCCAGTTCATGGTATAAAAACTACAGGAGGTAAACCCGATAAAAAATCGTCATCCTATTTCGCTCGCACATCTGACTCACATTGCGTCACGTATTCACTGAAATTAGGGCCACCAAAGTGAAAAATCGGAGACGACGCGTATGGCAGCCCAAAATGTAACGACATTTCACATTTGAATTTGGCGTTGCAAAAACGCCATATATTAAAATTTAGGAAATTGTCAGGTAACAAAAACGAATGTTTACTGTAATCAATAATATAGCTTAGGAAACAAACGAATATTCTCTAAAGAATATTCAAATGGCACATTATTTATCTATTTCTTCCAATACGTGTCACTCCACCCAGCAGGAAAATCACATCTTGTATGCCGCAAAGTGTTGCTGAAATTTCTACTGGGCAAAATGTCATGATTGTCTGAACACATGACGTCACCGCAGCTTCGGAAGAGACTACCTTGTCGTCTTTATACCATGGGTCCAGTTGGTTGGTTGTTAGGGGTGTAGAGTGTGTTAGAAAGGAGAATCTATTAAGTTTTTGTGAAATGGATTACCAGGGCGTCATGAAAGGCTGACGGCAAAATATTCATGAAATACCGTGTGCGCAAATTTTTCTTCCTACATTAAAGCAATTATACCTTCTGGCTACGGTGAATATATTTAGTGTCTGTTCAAGACAACTAATGATGGGAACAGGGTAAAGCCTTGCACGCACATTTTTAACTTCCCAGTTCCCTATGAGAAGTTATTGTAATGGGGTCGATTTTGTGAATCCCAAATTTTGACATATCTTCACGTTTTAAGGTCTCCAGAATCCAAATCCATAGTTTTTAGATAGTTGTCTGAGAGTGTGTATGTACGTATGTGCGTATGTGCCTATGTACGTATGTGCGTTCGGAATTATTTTTCGTCTCGAATATCTCGAGAACCAAGATCTTATTGACGTGGGACCGGTTTTAAACGACGTAAAATTAAGTAACTTAGAACTGAATGACTTTTCAGCAAAATCGGTTAAGCCGTTTTTTATTCAGGATGAAAAACTGAAAAAAACGACTAAAAATTGCTTATTTTTAAACTGTTGATACGCACTATTAATTCGTGCAGATACCAAATGCCTTCATAGTATTGTTGATATTATTGTGCGTTTAAGAAAAATTGTGATCAAATTGGTAAACAATGTTGTTTTATAAAAGAAAAAACTTCCTTTTAATTTTGTGTATCTTTATCCGACGATTACGGTCGAAAATCGATTACGAATCCAAATAAAGATACAAAAAAATACACGTAGAATTTTGTGAAGATGAAATCAATTACTAATCTTGGTAAACAATGTTATTTGAAAAAAATAAAGATTAATTTATGAAATTCCCAACTTATATTATCAGGTTTGGGTGAATGAGAGTAGAAACGCTTATGCAGTAAATAATTGGATATTGTTTTAAATAATTTAATATTGCTAATAACAATCAAATAATATTAGTTATAATTTGATATTGTAGAATGATTATTGTAAATAATAATTGAATACCCTCAATATTTGTTGTGGATTCCGAAGCCGAAATGAAGAACAAGGTTGAGGACGAAGTGGAGGACAAGGATGACGAGGACGAGGTTGCCGAGGCTTTGGTAGAGGATGACCAGGTGGTGGAGACGTCTTCCTCTACCAATGTTTTTATGGTTAGATAAAAAATTGACAAAAATAATAAAAGTAATCATATTAATTTAGAATAATAATGTTTCATCATAGTAATTATTAATAATAGTAATAAATAATAAAAGCAAATTAAAGCGTTTTATTCACCCCACTGGAAAGTTAGTCGTGTGCGCCTTAAGGGTCGCACTTAGACCACATTTTCTGTGGCACTGTATCAAACTTAGCTTGATGTATTACGAACCCATCCATACTGAATTCTGATACTAACCCTAATGCATCACGAAAAGTATCCTAATTAACTTCATACATGTATTTAAATAGCCATGATTGGACAGAAGTAAGGTAGTACATATAACTATGTATTAATTTTCCTAATACTGCGAGACAGTCTAGCAGGAGTTCATTAATTCAGGAGGTTAAAATATCTCATATCCGATCCGGCCGATACATGTGTTTTATTGTAATTAAAGGTATTCCCCGAAGGTTTGATGGTCTCGTCGCATTGACCGTCAACAGGTGCTTCTTTCGTGTAAAGATGTATCATGAATGATCAAGTAGGTAACGACTTGTCTTCGTACGAGTTTTTCTGTTGTTTGCTGGATAACTGCAGATTTGAGGGTGAATATCATTAAAATAACGACTTACCTTCTGCATCCTTTATGAGTTTATGTGTTGTACCTATTTTACACTATATTGCAAAATGGAGTAATTAAGTGCTTCATTAGAAAATGACGTTTGGTTAATATGGCCGGTATCACATCCTACATGCATATGCTTGCAATTTGTAGATTGTCAATTGTGGTGGGTGTGTTTTAATAAAAGTCGTTAAAGGGTTGTCGTAAATGGGTTTAGGGGGGATTGAAAGTGACCAAGCTATGATCACCGGGGTGAAATGGTATAAATTGCAGGAAGACTACACAGTAAAGTCATAATTGAAATTTCTAGCGTACATACTGCCAGGAATTCGATGCTGTGCAATATCTGAGGATACTTACAACAGTAAGAGTTGGTGAGCAAATTATTTATATATATATATATATATTATTCAAAATTAATTTTTACTATCCTGTTACAGATAAAAACCAATTCTTAAATTGCGGCCCGATAAAGGTCCACTTTGCAGCTAGTGTAAACTAGCTTAGGGTTCCCCATCTTATGTTTTCAAATTGTTTCAATGCGAATATATAAAGAATTTTGAAAATGGTAGGTAATACAACTAAGTTTGATAGCTGAGGTTTACAACCAATTTTTTCTTTCAGAAAACCGTGGCACTTTTAGACAACAATTGCAACTATACCCCTGATCAACATGTTGCGCTTGCTACATTGAACGTAGGTACAAAATACAAAATTAAATGTTTTCAATTGATAACCACGCAGTATGGAGCTATTTTCTTCCGCCAAGATTCTAGGAGAAAATAAAAAAACAACGTCAGGTTGAGGAGCTGAACGAGATCACAAATTACAATCTCATATTCTAGGGTAAAGACGACACAAGGGGTGGTTATTTCAAAATAAAAAATTTTCAAGATGGCAACGATGAATAAAAAGCATTTTTTGTCATACAACATTGTTTTTATTTCCAATTCACGTTTTCCATATCACAACTGTATGAAGAAATAATGAACTGATTTCGAATGTAATTTAACAGTGTATGAAAATGTCACTTATATAATTTTGAAACTTAACATATCTTACTGTGTAATAAAAACGCATTAACTTCCGTATTCTGTTGGAGGCTTTTTCAACATCACAACACTCACATGTATCCGGTCCGGATTCGGCATTGTCATAAAACCATGGACAGAAATTGTAGTGTACTCCGTGAATTGATGTGGTAGACGGGATCTTTGAGTATAACTTTAATGTTTTGATATCACTTAGCAGCCGCTCACGATGTTCATCCAGAAGTACATCCATGTATTCTGCAACAAAGTCATCATATTTGCGTAGTTCCACAGCACTAGTCATCTTGTTCGCACAAAGTTTGTTTGTAAACTCACAATGTTTTCAATGAGAGGTTTTGAGCTATAGAATATGTGTGAACCTCCCATTGAAAATGTTCTCCCTGAATTTGTAAGAGAGAACGGGTTTTATAATTTCATGTAGTTTTGTAATGCGATGTTTAAATGTAAACCTATCACGAGCATGCATTTCCCACTCTCTTCTACGACTCATGCGATGCGCATAGCCCCAGTCTATCATATACCTCATGTGAACGCTGTCTGCGAATCTTACGTGTTTTGCAATTTCAGCGAGTTGTGATAGGATCCTGGAATGCATTCACATTACGTCTTTTATATCTATCCATGAATTATGCGCCAAAGGAAAACCTAGCCATTTTACAAAAGCTCGATTTTTAACCCTTTTCAAAATCTTGTCAACAAGTTAAACATCGGGGTATTTCACCTTTAATAATTCTGTTTCATAGAAACCACCTTGTATGGTGTTACCTTGATAACCTTCAAGAAAGTATGTCTGTGGTTGTGTTTTTCCCACTTCCTTTATAGTGAATATTTCAGTCTACCAGTTCGGTATGTAGCCTTTTCAAACACATGCTTGTACTTACTTATTCGCACATGATTTTCAATTTTAAATTGAGGCTTTCACACCACCTTAACTTTTGAAATACGTTAGCAGGATCGCCATGTAATATGCTTCGTTTTTTACTACGAGGAAAGAGGGACTCACCTAATTATCGGCGTCTAGCGCCAAAGCTGATGGCAAGCGTGAGCTGCCTATATTTCTTACACAGCGCAAGCGCCGCAGTGAACAAACAAAAGAAAACTGGTGCCGATGTAGGCAATCCAAATTCTCTACTATGAATGTTGATTTATTCGTGGATTATAATTTCTTTTATACTAAAATATTGCTTATGTATAACTTACTAACTAATCAAATATTATTTACATATTACTGACCTAAATCTATTTCCAATATATTCCCATGGTCAAAAATGCAAGTGCAAGCAATAAAGTGTGGTTTATTGGCTTCAAGAATCTTACTGCAGATGTAAGCAATAAAATGCCATCAACCTCACATTTGTTTTCATTGTTATGCCATGCTGAACCCGTCCGCAGTGCACATTGTTGGTCTTCAATTGTTTTGTTGAGTCGCTCTAATTTCATTGTTTGTAATTGGACTCGGGATATACCCAACAAAGCCTGACTCACAATTGGTTTGACTCGTGCCTGGCTATCAGATGGCAATGCATGAATATTGTTTTGTTTGTTGTGGCTTGTATTACACTACACCCTTACCGATCAGAAGTATTGTGTACTAATTGTATTATTAGTACAGAATGCTTAATAGAAGAAGAAAAATCTTACGGTGTTATTCTTGCTGCATGTGCATTGGTCACCTGGGATTTTACAACTAAAGATAAGTATTCTACTTTTAATTTTTATATAATTCGAAATATTTTTCAGTGAGCTTATATCTAGCTTCATTACATGTATTTTTTGTTTTGTTACTATGTTTAATATTATATATAATATTTAATTTACTTTACACATAATTTCAAAATATGAATTTAATATTGTTGACTCTAATCTTCTTTTATTTTATTTCTTCAAGAGAACCACATCATTTATTTTTAATTTGATTGGATTTGACTTTACTGGTTTACTGACACGTTTTTGTTTTACTACATTGATGGCTATTGTTTCAAAGCTAGTGGGGTATCAGTTTTTAACATTTTTTCCTTGGTGTGCCGCACTTGTTTATTCACTTTGCATTGTGTGCAATGATTAACATATCTTTTTATCATGCTATTCATGTTTTTCCAGCAATATCTCTGCTTCAATTTTAATTGTGTTTTTCTATCTCTCAGATGTCCTCCGTGTGGCGTGTTATGATATTCTTGTATCAATTGATTTTGTATTGTTGTATTCTTTATTCCCTTCGGGGGTTCATATAACATTATACTTAGTTTTGCGCGACTTTCATATGTTTTACTTTGTTGCAACATATTAATTATATTCTTGAAATCTTCTTTACTTATTATTTTGAAGATATCATCGTTTTTTGATAACGCTAATTCATATATATTCATCTCGAGAATTCCATCTAACAACTTTTCCATGGTGGATACGTATATCGCACTGGACTTATCATTGCAGATTCTAACATTCGATCTAATTGTATTTGAGCTCGCTGATAGCTTTTCGTTAGCGGAAACGTATTTCTCGGTAACTTTATCACTACAGTATACAATGACTTCGTCGCTTGTTCTGACGATATCGAATTTATTATTTTTGCGCAATATAAATTTAAACTTCATAACTTTTTTTACTTCGGATATTGATGTGCAATCCCATACGTAAAGTTGATCAGACTTTACTTGTGCATTGGGCTCATCTATTGAAGTATTTTTTATTAAATTGTCTGTTTTCTGTTTTGCAGACATACCCCTTGTTATTGCCAACACTTTTTTGACTTTTTCATCTATTTCGGGAGGAATCATTGTTTTAAAATATCTGAGTCTAGCTTGATACGTGACAATGCATCCGCGTTGCAATTTGTTTTTCCTTGCTTAAACACAATCTCGAAATCATAATCGGAGAGATCTAATCTAATTTTAGTTAGTTTAGATGATGGATTCTTGTGCGTGAATAATGACAGTCACCTCAATGAATTTTCTGCCGTACAAATATGGTCTGAAGAAGTTTATCGTAAGTAACTGTTTCCAAACTGTAGGCTTATTCAAGTCGTGTTTGCCTAGCGCGTAATTTTTTCAAAATATTTATGCCAATAATTTCGTCTGTAGGTTTCCGGAATGTTTCTTCCAAATGATTTTCTGCGGTATACATGCCTTCTAATTTAAAGTGTCAATTTCGAAGATATATCGATGTCTCAGTGGTTCTATTTGCCAATTTGCATCTACCATGATTAAAATGTGCAGAATTGATTTAAGCATTGACGAGACTGTGTTATTGAAAATTATCATATTTATCGAATGCTTCGAACTAAATTTAAAGAAAGAATGTGATTTTTCATTTTTTTATACGTAATGTCAACTTGTTTCACTATTATTTTGTGTTGACTCAAACTGTTTGTTGAATAGATAAAAGCCAAAGTCTAAATACAATATTTCGAATATTTTTACGATCGATGGCTAATTTAACTAGAGTGTAAAGTGTTATTTTAGTGCGCGTTAACAATTGTTATTTCTATACATTTATCAATCATTATTAACATCATCTATTAAATTTTTTTGAACATGAAGTGTATCTTGGTACAATTTTCATAAGAGTTCTCATAATGATTTTATGCTTTCTTAAAATTTTACTGATTTGTTTAAAAAAATTCCCTTATTAATAACGTATTCTTATTCAGTCCATAAAAAAATAAAGTTTGACTTAAAATAAGTGTACAATTTTAAATCCTGGTCGTTGCCGGTAAATCCTTGAGTCACCAATAAGTTGATTGTTAGTTTACTCGCAAACAGCGCAGAAAATTCTTCTCCATTTTCGCCTTCTTCCTATTTACAATTGTCTTCCATTTTCTTAGTTGAACTTCCAACTCCATTATCTCACGTCGAAATTTCATTTTCGGTCGCAGTATTAATCGTCAACGTACAAATTTAAATTTTTGTTCTTATTTTTAGTAAGAAACTTTCAGCAACAAATGAGCAAAATCGCCTTGATTTAGGTTTCGAGTCGGCAGGATCGCCATGAAATACGTTAGCAGGATCGCCATGGAATATGCTTCGTTTTTTACTACGAGGAAAGAGGGACTCACCTAATTATCGGCGTCTAGCGCCAAAGCTGATGGCAAGCGTGAGCTGCCTATATTTCTTACACAGCGCAAGCGCCGCAGTGAACAAACAAAAGAAAACTGGTGCCGATGTAGGCAATCCAAATTCTCTACTATGAATGTTGATTTATTCGTGGATTATAATTTCTTTTATACTAAAATATTGCTTATGTATAACTTACTAACTAATCAAATATTATTTACATATTACTGACCTAAATCTATTTCCAATATATTCCCATGGTCAAAAATGCAAGTGCAAGCAATAAAGTGTGGTTTATTGGCTTCAAGAATCTTACTGCAGATGTAAGCAATAAAATGCCATCAACCTCACATTTGTTTTCAATGTTATGCCATGCTGAACCCGTCCGCAGTGCACATTGTTGGTCTTCAATTGTTTTGTTGAGTCGCTCTAATTTCATTGTTTGTAATTGGACTCGGGATATACCCAACAAAGCCTGACTCACAATTGGTTTGACTCGTGCCTGGCTATCAGATGGCAATGCATGAATATTGTTTTGTTTGTTGTGGCTTGTATTACACTTTCATATAAACAGTTGCAAGTAGATGTACGTCATTGTTTACGTTAACATCTATGGGACGCATCTTGATTATGCGATGTTTTGTTTTGTTGTACTTGTCCGTCAACTTCTGTATAATGCTAATCCAATGATAATTCCCATTCATACCAAATTTTTTCCACAAGATGCCCTTCAGAGTTTGGTTGAATCTCTCGACAATGGAAGCTTTTAACGCGCTGAATGTAGAATAATGGTTTATTTCATAGTTTTTCATTATCCGATGAAATGTTTTATTGAAAAATTCTTTTCCATCATCGGTTTGTAGATTTCGGGGCTTACGTCTCTGTTTGAGAACTGATTCGATAGCCTTAGCCACATCATTGGAATTTTTACTTTTGACGGGGAGAGCCCAATCGTACTTGGAAAATGTATCAATTATTGTCAATAGAATTTTATAACCGAGATTTTCAGATGCATACGCGCTCATATCAACCAGATCTGCCTGCCAAAGATCATCAATACCCCATATAACAACACGTCGACGTTTAAAGTTTTTTCGAGCAGTTCTATGGAGTTCATTAACAATTTGCCTTCTACTCACCTTGAAAAATGTATAAATAAAAGGTTTGTAATGGCTTTTATAACAAGTTATTCTTTTCCAAACACATAAAGACGCTGCACTTTAAAAACTCTTTTACAATGATGGTGGCAGGCCCGTCTGGCTGCGGGAAGACGACATTTATAGTGTAGTGGAATCACATGTTCAACCACTTGTCCATCTGCACTAATTCATGCGTATTATGCCACGCATGCCCGTTCATCTCACTAATTTAAATTCAGCCACGCGTGACCAGAATATGCCCACGAACAGTATTTAAACATAAATCACAAGGGTCATTTATTATGAATTACATACGGAGCAATGCCATCCCAAACGTGACTAAAAAGTGTCAAGTGGACACGGCGCTCTTTTGATGACCACTTGCAAGGCGTTGGAATCCTTGCAATGTGATTATGGGTCAACATGTGTGATACGGGAAACTAATGAAATAAATTATAGATTTATCACAAACATATACATTGGTCCGGTGGAAAAATAGTTTTAAGTCAATGTTTTGTGAATAGAAATTAGGCAAAGTTTTTGTATAAAAGCAGAAAGAATTTTGAAATAAAGTAACATTCATACAAGTGAACTTGGACTGTCTGTATCGGCACCCTTTTCATTTGAGTGTTCATTGCGGCGCTTGCGCTGTGCAGAAATATAGGCAGCTCACGCATGCCATCAGCTTTGGCGCTAGACTCCGATATTTAGGTGAGTCCCTCCTTCCTCTAATTAAAATAACAATGGCCCCTAACGAAACTTATTTCAATAGAATATCTTCTTAGAAACGATGCAATGATTCAACCATCAGTGAAGAAAATAATTTGGTGTAACGCTGAACAGAGTGCCATACCACGGCAAGCGCCATTTGAAAATATCGAATATTTAAACTCCATTCCTGAGGAATTTCCAAATAGCACTAATCAACCAATCCTAAATGTACTGGACGATATGATGTTAAATGCTTTTTCAAGACAAGTATGCGAGTTGTTTACGAAAGGATCGCATCATCGTAACCCAAGGTATATAGACTAGAAGGTAAGACCATGCGCATGATCTCGTCCTATCTCGCTCTAAAAATGACGAAACTGATGCCGAATCGTCGCGCAAATTTTATGAAAATTAGGGCTGCCGCTTCTGGTAGTGGGAACATAACATAAAATTTACGCATTAGTGCTACCATGCAGTGGAAGCATTGTGTGCAAATGAAGAAATAAAGGAAGTGCAAAATGGTTCATCACGAACATGTTATTGCATTAGCAGGAATTGTTTGCTGTGGGACCGTTGCGTGCAGTTTACAATTCGAAATTATAAGGCAAACGCGATCTATCCCATAATTTCCCGAGAAACCTAACGTACCCGTTCATACGGACATCGTTATTATGAAGATGATTAATCATATATGTAAGTACATCAAATCCATCGTTGGCATTTGTTTATTCATCATGCATCAATTTCGCTACTTTTCATATAAAATTTACTTGCGCAAATAACATATCCATCAACTTTCCCAACGCAAAGTGTCAATTTAACAAATCGGATTCTTCCCCGTATTACAAGGAAGTGTTCTTTCAGGTGTGACAGGGTCTTTAATTGAAAAATATGCATAGAAATAGCAGCCTTAATAAAATGCTTCTATTACCCCCGGAAGTATATGAACGTTTAAAGGAGACAGTTGAGAGCGCTAGTTTACAAACACTGTTTGACAAAACCATGAGTAAGATACTGAACAATAAGCGCAAAAAGGATGAAGCAAAATGGTATCAGTACCGGAATGTGCTACTACAATTTTTAAATGCAAGACGAAGAAAAAAATTATTTATGGAGACGAAAGCTGAAAATCTTTCATCGAAAAACCGCATGGATAGTCAGAAATATAAGAATTTGCATAAAAACAGCACACAAGACGAGGTTCCTATATAAAAACGAAATGCCCACACAAACTTCGCCTCCACGACCGGAGGAGATATTCGAGTCGAGAAACGAAATAACACCAATGAAGCAAGAATTGCCTCCTGCTTTTGAGCGATTCATTTGAAGGAACCAGCAAAGACTACAAGATAATAACTGGCGAAGATGATATAACGCAGTATAAAATTCCAGCGGATATGAGTGTGGATGAACTGGATGACGTTTCCACTGATTTAGATGCAGTAGATGATAGAGGTGCTGTAGCGTCAAATTTCGATGAAGTAGGTCGAAAGTCTGGCAAGCGATCTATATTAAGACCCTTTCGTCTAAACCATGATCAATTTGAAACTGACATTCCCATAAGAAAGCCTGCTCGGCAAAAAGAGCGGTTAAGATTGAAGACCGAGCCTAGTTCCAGAGTTAAAAACCTGAATTGGGACAGAATTAAAAAAATGCTTATAAACATAATAGATGACGAGTTCTACGTGTGTCTCTTGAGCAACAGTTCCCTCGACATTTACCCTGACAATACGCTATCGTCTTTCGAAAATATATTACCGAGTGTGTGTAAGTGTACCGGCAATTGGTATGTCGGAATAATGGATATCGCTCTACCAAACCGTAAAAAAGGCAAAAGCGCATCAGGTAGCCGCGAAATTTCTCAACGTTCTTTACTATCTGAAGATTTAAGCGTTACCGAAGCACCACAATCTTCAACAGTTCAAAAAGAACCAAAAGCAATAATCGCTAAAGTTATTGGATTGGGAAAGCGACATATTCGTTTTATATGGTATGCTAATGATTTGCGAAAGTTATGTTACAAGACAAATAATATGAACTTTTCATCATTTCTTTCGTCATTTTTTTTATGCAAATAGACCTGACTATTATAACTATTACCTGACCGAAATTAAACAAATAATGTACGATCGTATTGAAGAAGATAGAGTTGGAAAGGTAATCTCCGACATAAGAATTATTATAGAAGAAAGAGATTTTTGCATACATATTTATCAGTCCGGTAAGATTGCTGAGAAAGTTTATTTAAAGTCAGATGCAAAATTTGAATCATTTCGAGCGCTTACAGACTACATAAATGGACAGATACCACGAAACCACAATGAATTATTACAGATGGTTGATCAATATATTTATCCGTCAAATAGTTTAAGGAAGAATCGGGTATTCAACCGGCCATCGATACATTTCATCTGAAAGATTATGGCATGAAACTTAATGTAGAGCTGCCTATACCGTCACCGACTAACATAACAGATTTCATAGCCTTGTAACTAAGCGGAATTGAATTTAATGACGAAGAGTTACTTGATAAAGAAAAACCATTGGGAGCCACAACATATCAGTTACGAAAACAGGTGTTTAACAAAATTGCGTCGGCAATTCGAGGATCTATATCCCGCACCGCTAAAGAGTCCGGCACTGAAATATTACCCGAGGCGTGGGTTAAAACTGATTTTTACACCATTATAAACATGCCCTACAAAAGAGCCGATGGTTCATATGCTACAACTTCAGTTCCAATAAAAGTGGATAAAACTGATAATATCGCTGGCTTATTCATCGACGCATTCCTGAAGACACCCGTTGAGAAACGCGACCCCGAAACGATGGATGCAACAATAAAAGAGTCGTTTGATAAATCAATAATACTGGACAGTATAAGTCAGCTGGAAAAATCATTGTCTAAACTTGAAAAACGGACACATTGTGACATGCCCTCCAAAGCTATTGATGATTGTGAAGGAAACAATTTGATACATGTTTATACGGATATTTTTAAACCCAGAATAACTGGAAGTAAACTGGTAAGAAATCTACGAGCAATTCCGTTGGGAAGTTGTGATAGCATTTTTAGATTCGATCATGCGGAGTACTGTCCACTAGAAAAAAATTTTATTGAAAGTATCTCAATCAAAATTACAGACCATCATGGCGAGCTAGTCAACTTTGCAACCAGCTTTACTCCAACTTTCATCATGCTGCATTTCAGACGAAGGTAAGTGTCCATAAATATTCGCAAGTTCGAAATAACAACAAAGTTTTGATACGGGATTTAACACGCCTTTATGTAAATGAGATGAATTCACACTACGCACGTTACTACCTTGACCAGAGTGGGGGAAAATTATCTGACATTGGAGAATTGTATCTATCGCCACGTTTTTACCAGCATGTATGTTATCTTCAACCATTATTTTTACGTGGAGCAAAATCTATAGGCAAACGAGTCGTCGAAACAGGAAAGTCCATTTTTAAAGAGGCAGGTAGGAGACCGCTGAAGCAAGTACTAAAGGAGCATGGAAAATTGGCAGTGCATGAATTAGCTCAAAAAGGTGCTAATAAAGTTTCTCATAAAATGGAAGGTGGAGGTATGAGATTAGCTATAAAAGGAGCTTACTCTTACACAAGTAAGCAGCTAAAAATCAGTGCCTAACTTATAAAAAGGGCTTAAAGTGACAAAGTCGAACAAGACTGAAAACTATAAAAATACGACGAAAACTAAGAAGGCATGCACTGGATATATTTGACAAGTGGATAATACCATCACGATGCGGAAAGATGGTACGAAAGTCTGAATTGGATATGTTCGCCCCACCACCGATTCAAAACAGTATTCTGAAGACCGAAGACGTTGCTAACAAACCCATTGCGTCATACTCTTCGGTGTTGAAATTTGTCTCACTCGGCCATGGAGATACATATCGTGACTTATCCAGCATTTACTTACGCCTCAAAGGGCTGCTGATTAAATTTAAAAATGGCAAGGTAGAACTTTTAACGGAAAAGGAGAAACTTAAGAAAGCTGATGGGGGTGTAGTTTAAGCTGACCCCGTAGGTGTAGCTAACAACCTCATGCATTCACTCTTTAGGCAATGCACTGTACAATTGAATGGTAAGAATATAGCTTAGACGGACAACAATTACCACTATTGCGCCTATATTGAAAATTTACTGAACTATGGTAAAGACCCTGCATCAACTCATCTCGAATCAGCCGGTTGGTATCTAGATCAGAATGAGATGGAGATGATTGAAGACTCAAGACCTGGCGGTGGTCCTACTGAGTTAAATGAGGGCTATTTTAAAAGGTCTGCAATATTGGAAAAGAGTAACGTCGTTGAACTGATGGGCACAATTCATAGTGACATGTTGAATCAGTATATACTGTTAATGAATGGAGTGGACTTTCGTTTAACACTTTCATTGGAAAAACCGGAATTATATTTGTACTCGAAAGAAGATGACTTTAATCCATGCGTAGAAATTCTAGAATCGACAATGTTCATGAATCACGTCCCTGTCATTCAAAGTATATTATTAGCACATGAAACTGTACTCCAACGATCGAATGCTGTATATCCATACAAGCGGGTGGAAGTAAAAACCTACACTTTACCCACCAACACCTATACTCTATCTCTTGATAATGTAGTCATAGGACAATTACCGAATTTGCTAGTTTTTGGTATGGTGGATATAGACTCCTACACCGGAAAACGTACAAAGAATCCATTTAACTTTAAGCATAACAAAATTACCAACTTCAATCTATCAGTAAATGGTGTTCAAATACCAAACCTTCCTCTAGAGTTTGATTATTTGCGCGAAAAAGCAGTAAACACTAGAATGTATCTTTCTCTGTTCAAGGGGACTGGAATTAATTATTTTGATAAAGATCATCAGATATCCAATAAATTCTTTGATGATGGCTGTTTTCTGCTAGCATTTGATTTAACACCGGACAACTCGTATGACTCAGGATGTGGAAGCTTATTGAATCAAGGTGTGGTTAGGATAGAGGGAAGATTCAGAGAAGCTTTAAAGAAAAGCGGCACCTGTATCATTTACGCGGAATATGATGGAAGGCTTGAAATTGACGAAAATCGGAATGTATTTACAAGCTTTTAAAAAGGCTTCATATATATCGCAATTACATTCAGATTTGGATAGTATTTACTCTAGTACACAGCAGAAGTCATGGCACATTGCCTTGTAAATGTTGAATACTTCTCAGAAGGTCACTTAACCTTCTCTAAGAAAGTATCGCTGACAGGGTTCACATCACAGAACAAACTTTACTCAAAAGAAATTACGTATAAATATCCTGCCACCTTGACTGTAGCTACAAATCCGACAGGCGTATTTGGAAACTTGGAACTCAAGGGACTCGATGAGGATCTTATTAGATCGTTGGGAAAGTTTTTAACAGTGTTTGTGAACGGAGAATCGACAAAAGTATTCTTACAAAGCTACGTGACATCACATACTAAGGTTGTTAACCTTGAAAACATATTCTTGAAAGGACAGGAATGAACACAATAGAGATCATCAACGCGTTGAGAAGTAATATCATAACAAAAAGGTTTTTTCCAAGTGTATATCCCTGCGATCGTTTACTTCGGAGAATCATAAAACCGGCATGTGTTATAGGCAACACAGATCCGTCCCAAAAGAGCGGTGTTCATTGGGTAGCATTCTATTTCACTTAAAAAGGACCAGCTGAATATTTTGACTCGTTCGGTGAATATCCTACAAACAAGTACTTCAAAAAATTTCTTCGGCTCAATGGTGAAGTATTTGTAAATAAAAAGCAGAGGTTACAGAGTGCATTCTCAACCACGTGCGGATAGTATTGCTGTGTATTTCTTTATTTTCGTTGTAGTGGTAGAAGCTTCAAAAGATTTCTGAGCCGGTTCTCTACAACAAACAACGACACCAATGATGATGAAATAGTTTATTTGTTCCAGAGAATCAATTCGAGGGTTTCTTCGCAAAATGTAGGCGAGTGTAACAACCAGTCCTGTAGACAGGAGACATGCGCTATAAAAGCAGCGTGAGGTCTGTATAAAGGAATCGGCCAGAAACCCCTGACTTTCAGTCTTACTTTAATAACCTTTCGGGCAGTATGACATCACCTATTCGGAAAATCGTGGATATGGCAAAAACGCAGCGATCTAACAAAAGGAGAAAACCTGGAAGCACAGCTGAATTAATTACTAAAAGATCTTGCAGGAAGAGAAGATCCGAAGTTCCTGGTGAAGATGTGCTTCTGAACTACACCTACTATCTGGATGGATTTCAAAACCGAAAAGTTACGTTGGGCTTCGATCCACTCACATTTGAGGTTAAAATAATCTTCAGATATCCTGGACGTTTCCCTGTATCAACTAACTACCTAAAGTGGACTTCATTATACATTTATCTGATCAAGATGAAGCAAGAAAATATTGAAACTGTCAAAGCAACACAAGCTGATTTAAAAAAGGAGTACATCATACCAGTCGATCAAGGTAGTATCCGGCTAACACCCTAGAACCTTTTAAATTTCAATATTATTATGTATCACAACAACAACGCAACCGACAGTGTGAGAGAGTATTTTAAACAGTATACAACTAGATGTAAGGCTAAAGATGTATTACAACTATCGAGTGATGACTTTTTTATACCCTCACTTCATATGTGCACATAAACTATTTTCGACTTTTTTATCAAATTCCATGGCTTTGTAATCCTCAAATTATTTATAATATAACGATTGGTTAATAAAAGTATTAAATAACAACACATTTTCATCTTTTATTCAATATTTTTCATTTATTAGCATATATAAGTATATGTTTACACAATTTTGCACTGCACATCACTTGGACTGTGTCCCCTCGTGAATTTCGCAATACGTGTGAAACTTTCTCAGTTCGCTAAGTTTTGGTAATTGCAACTGGATTCCATCTGTTGATGGTAGATATTTTTTCACAAACTTCTCTTTCATCTCACCTTTTACATAGATCGTCGATGTTGCATATTTTTCAAATATATCTGGTAGATTGGTGTAATTGATATTGCCATCATCCCAGTGCGAGCCGTTAATGTTATCCACGTGAAAGTCGTTCTGTTTGCAGCCCTTAAAAGATAACTCCTGGTGTGGATACGGTGGTGAAAGATGATACATTGATGGTATACGTGATCCGAATTGTAGGACAGCAAGCTCTTTCGCAAAATATGTCCCGTTATTTCCACACACAAACTGGATATCTACAATATTATGTGCCATATCTGATGGTTGCAAGACTAGTAATGAAATAAAAGAAATGTTTAGAGTACTGGAACTTATATTTTATTCCAACGACTATTCGAATTTCATCATATGATCTAAAAGTAATTACTTAATTTCATAACAAGGCAAACATTACTTAACAACTTATTTACATGATATGAATATCTAAACTATAAAATGCAAAAATAACATTTTAAAACAATAAACATGGATACTATTTATTCTGTACGCAAAACTTTTAAATATTATCATAATTGTTTGCCCTACATCTTTTAAAACCATAAGGATAAGAGAAATATTCATCCAACACAACTCTTGTGTCAAAAGTAAATCTCAGGAGTTTTTTTTCGGGTTCTGATACAACAACACCTGGACGCTTTCGCTTGATTTTACGTTCGGTCTTCACATGTACGCCATCAGTTGAATCATCCTCCAAAACTAAAAATTTTAAACATTCAAAATTTACAACTATTGAGTTTTCGAAATTAGGAGTTATGCCTTTACATTTAACCACATGTTCAGGGCCATGTTTAGTTTCAATTTTTAAACCATATGCCTTAGGGCCTGTACTCATATCTTCCGATATATAAGCATCAGAACCATTGCATGCCACCTCATTGGTCAGATCACCCAGGAAGTCAGAGATCGGAAAATTTATTGGTTTGTCTTTACCATCCACAAATATGACACTGTCTGTATCACAGTAGAGAATCGACGGAACCAGTTTTTCCAATAGTTCGTATAATTTAATTCTAGCTGGTGCCGTTGTATAAGCTGCGATAGGTTTGTTTGCATGTGGTAAAGTTCTCAGATTTTCCTCTACATATTTCCATGTAACCCATATGCTATCATTATCAACCAGGTAAATTGAACAAATATCCACACCTAGTGATTGGAGAAGCCCACAAAATTGTTTGAAATTATTAATCACGTCAGTTTTTGTTTGATCATCCCTTTGACCGAACTTGCCCCACAATGAGTTTAAACAAAGTTTGGGAATATTACGTCGACCAGAATTTTTTTGAATTTGGTTTTTATCAAGAACAATACATTCCCGCCTTTCGTATGATTCAATAAATTTATCTTTAAGCACATCTGTTATATATTCATTACCCCAGCCACTAGCCATTTGTTTAATTTTCAAAAAATTATTAACATATTCAGTAAATAATCCGCTAGTCTTTGCATTAGAGTTGTACACTGTGTATTCATATTTCCATACTTCATATTCTTTCATGACTTTGTAGCCTCTTTTTACAGCTAAGGCTATTTATGGAATTACCCATGTACCTGTGAATTTTCACTCATCATCCGAATGATCACAACTTGAAACTTTATTCTTCTCGGCACATTTTTTACAGAGTGTGAAATACAATTTATTGTTATTTTTCAAGGGTTATACAGGAATGAGAAGGTTATTAGGAGCAGCTACATCGCATTTAATGAAACCATGCGTTGAAATAATTTCATGTATAGGAGGTATATTGTCATTTCGAAATATCTCAGGATGCTTTATGGGGTACGGTGCGTATTTGTTGATATACGGGTACAGACTGGTAAAGTCTAAATAACGTATTACTTCTCCCTCTTTTACTTTATGGTATAATTTGAATACCTCAGTACGACCTCCAAATAGAGCATCCCGCACACACACCAATTGGCATTATATCATTATAATATTCGCACAATTTTTCATATAAAACCCAGTCTTTATTTAGTACTTTTTTAAATTCACACTCCCACGAATATACCGGATTATATCCATTTCTCCTTATCACCTCGATAAGTCTTTGTGTGCCTTCATATCTATGATTTATTGCTTCTAAACCCAACGAGTTATTTTCAGTCGTTTCTTGAAATTTAAAGCAATCTCTACAATCGTGATAATAACAGCCAAAGAACTCATAGATAGTATTTGATTCTTTATGAAAGCCGTCGACATTGAATCCACACTTATCCAAATTTAGCTCACCATTGTTGTTTGCGGAGATTAGCAAGCTGTTAGTTTGTGAATTTTTCCAAGCCAGCCACTTAGCAGAAATTACGGAATGTGTTTTACTTTTGAAATAGCCTCTTTTAGGTATTACGCCTAAGATATTTTTTTCCGAAAAACTAGCAAACACGTCGATGCAATTGTGAGACTTTTTATTAAGGGGTTCACATCGATCATTTTAATAAATTCATCCATAAACCTTATACATCCTCGTCGTAAAATGTCAACATCATTTACACAATATCGCAACAACTCATTTCTAGTATTGAAAATATCTTGTGTTTTTGTATTGTACCAATTTAAAAAGGCCATCCTTTCTTTAGGTTTCATTGTATTGCAATCGAACATTTCTGGTGGTGGGTATTTACCGATATAATTTATATTCTCCTCCGTATTGAAATAATAAGGATAGTAACCTTTAGCGCTGTCTTCAATATCGAAAACTTGTGAAAACTTGGAAAGTGGAAACGGCAGGAAATTTAAAGAGTCAACAAATGAAACTTTTTCACATGCCAACTTCATAATTTTGGCTCCATTCATTAAAGGTTCAATATGTTTTTTTCTAGCTATGAACTCCAAAATCAAGAAATGATAATCTGGAAACCTTTGCACAGGATTGATAACTTTTTCCAAATATATGCTTTCTGACCCCACATGTATCACATGGTTGTCTAATATCTTCATTTAGATAACAATTCTGACAAACAAGTTGTGCTACAATTAGATTTGCAACATGCACAAATGTTGAAGTACTGTCTCCATACAGGCCGTCTTGAGTAGTTTCACAATCCAAAAATATTATGAGAAACTTTTTATCCCTTCTACCTATGTAGGGCTTTATAAAACAGTTATATTGGGCCGGTTGTATTTTTGACCACATGTGACAGAAATATTCGTCACATTGATGTTTGAGTCCTTTCCTCTATATAAAATTTATAAATTTTGTGCAAAATACACATATCTTGAGAGTGTCACATACAGTTTTTCCTCTGAACTTTTTATCTAAATGGTTAGCGGAACGTAACGGCCCTCTAAACCCACGATTACACTCTCTACAGCCAACCATCTGTGATACATTCACGTAGGGTGGGAATATGAGACAATACGGATATTTCATTTCAAATTTATGAAACGAATGATTTGAAACTTTATCGCCATAGTTACAAATATAACTTCTGGAAAACAATCCGGTGACCGATTTAATGACGTAAAAATGTTTTGTACTCTTGAAATAGACGAGGTAAATTTTTTTTGCTGTTATATCCTGTAGCGGAATTTTAAAAAGGATGGAACGCGGATCTCGAATATTATCGAAAACAACAATTTAATACCCACATAAGTATTTTTGAAATTTATAAAGATCTAGGATGTTGCATCCATTCTCACTGATTACCACTTGTACATTTTTTGATCAGCCTTTAAATGCCAAGATTGTATAATGACTGACTGACGGCTTATATTAACCTCAACCAATTCCATTGCGTAACAAATATACCTTGGTAAATATGAAAGATCATGAGCTTTAGTGGTTTTACCCGCATCCACTAATACTTTTTTCCCTTCTAAAAGTTAATCATCATAAAAAGTACACTTACTTATTTATACGCCCCCCACCGAAAGGAATGTTTCCGACATCCGCATGGAACTGAATGATATCATACGAATTTAGTGTTTGATTGGTTGACATTTGCTATAAGACCCATTATGTATTTACCATTAATTTCCTGAACAGGCTTTAAACTCCACCATATGGGTTTAACGTGTGGTGATTTTGGGAATGTTATTATAAAGCTCATTTTACACTCCGAATTTGCAATTATCTTATAAAATATTTTTTCTAAAGCACTCAAAGGATCAACAGCTATATTCGTGAAGTCCTTTATCTGAAAACTTAAGGTGACACCTGTGACGTTAAATTTGTTAAATTGCTTCTCTTTCCTGGAAATTATTTGCAACGATCTTGATATATCGCTTGAGCCACCCCGTTGTTGATTACCTTCACCAACACATTCTTGTTGAACATCAATAAAGCTGGAGGAGTTTTCATTATTCACGAAAAGATTAGTGCTTTTGCTCTTAAATCTTAATTGTTTGGTTTCATTATCAACTACAGATTTTCTGGTTTTATTTTAAATTTATTTATAAATTAATTTGTTTTTATAGATATCATTATTGCTTTCACAATCTTATTTTTAATAATAATTTCTAATAAGTTACAATGAGTCGGTCGACATTAATCAAATCAACAAATGTTTCGTTAAGGTTTTTGGTTAAATAATTTTTAGAAACCATAGTCGCAATTAAGCATCCGACGCGAGTGGACGTGTTCTGCAGAGCTCGGGTAGAACGCTGAAGTGCGATCAAGTGACAAAGGGTTTTTACAAAGTGATCAAGTTGTGCAAAACTAGTAAGCGCCGTATGATTTCTATCGATACGGTTAAAAAAGTGACAATAAAAGAATAAACAGTGCAATAACCAGTGCAGAACTAATAAGCGCCGTATGATTCCAATCGATACGGTTAAGAAAAGTGACAATAAAAGAATCAACGGTACAATAGAAAACAGTGCAACAACAAATGCAAGTAAAATAATGGGCCCCCCGCAAGAGGAAGACGAGAGGGAGCACATGGGCACTGACCAGCAGAACCATGAAAATGCAGACCCAAGCGCCAAACCATCCACACCGGCAGGGATCCAACGATACTTCCAAATAGTTTCGCGCAAACGTAAACGAGCCGAATTAAACGCCGGAGAACCACATTCTAGCAACACTTTGCAAGGTAAAAAAACATTAACCTCGGGTGTCCCAGATACTGCAGGTATTGCAAACAATAGCAATCGATATGCTGCACTAAGCGACGAAGCCGATGCAGCCCCTAAACCACCGCCAATTTACGTGCGCGTGGAAAATAATGCAGAATTAATACATAGTGTGAAATCGCTGATTAACAAAGATCTATTCTACGTTGTCGATTTAAAAAGAGGGCAACTGAAAGAAACGAAGATTCAAGTCCAACGAGAAGTGGATTACTGCAGAATAGCAGACTGGCTAAACAAAAAAGGAATGCAATATTATACGTACCAACTAAAGAGCGAGAAAGGCCTCAGGGTTGTTATCAAAGGCATAGATTACAACGTACCAGTTGAAGAGATCAAGCAAGACCTTGAAGAGCTCGGCTATAAAACAAAATACGTACATAATATTCTAAATAGGTATAAGCAGCCACAACCCATGTTCAGAGTCGAACTATTGCCTGAAAGCAGTAAGTCCGCCAAAGGAAGAACCCACCCCATCTACGAGGTACGATATATATTGAATAGAAAAGTGACCATAGAAGAACCGTACAAGCGCAAAGCTCCAGTCCAGTGCAAAAACTGTCAGGAATATGGCCACACGAGAGCATACTGCAAGCTCAAAAACGTATGCGTTGCTTGTGGTAAAGACCACCAAACCTCCAATTGCCCGGAGATGAAAACCGACGCCTCCAGCAAAAAATGTAGTAAATGTAACGGAAATCACACAGCAAACTACAAAGGCTGTTCGGTATACATCGCCATCCAGAACAACCAAAAACAGCAACAATCACACAACAAAAATGTAGCCAACTCTTACAGTTACAACCCCAGAACAATTAACACAGCACAGACTGCCCCAATACAGCACCAAATACCACCCAGAGATGGATTCACATATGCAAATGTCCTGAAACACAACGAACAGCCAGCAGCAAATAGCCAAAGCGAAAGTATAATGCAAATACTAGTAACTTTAACTAACAACATCAACCAGTTAACACACACCATGCAACAAATGCAAAGCATGATGAACAGGCAAACAGAAATCCTAAGCGAGCTCATCAAATGAAGGGAATCAAACTAGCCCATTGGAATGCGAACGGGCTAACCACCCATAAATTAGAACTAGAAAAATTCTTGACCCTAAATCGCATTGACGTTATGTTAATCTCAGAAACCCACCTAACCAACAAAAACAACTTTAAAATATATGGCTACACACTCTACAAAAATGATCACCCCAACAACAAGGCCCATGGGGGTACAGCCATACTCATCAGGAATAGAATAAAACACCATCCTATACACAGTAACCAAGCAGAGGAGATCCAATATACAGCCATCAAGCTTATGGAGCTAGGAGGTACTATAAATATCGCTGCTGTATACTGCCCACCGAAATACATCATTAAAAAAGAACAATTCAACAAATTCATCAAACTCATGGGGAACAGATTCCTGATCGCAGGAGATTTTAATGCAAAATCACCACTTTGGGGGGCAAGAACCAAGTCTCCAAGGGGTAGACAACTGGAAAAAACTATATATGAAAACAATTTAAATTGCATCACTGGCAAAAAGCCAACCCACTGGCCAGCGGACAGACGCAAAAGGCCAGACATAATAGATTTCGGACTTTCCAAGGGTTTAAACCCCTACCTTTTTAACGCCACAACCACTGACGACCTCTCATCCGATCATTCTCCAACCATCATAGATCTCAACAGCACACTCATATTCACCGAAAAAAAGGATAAACTAACAAACAACAAAACAAACTGGCCAAAATTCCAGCAGCTATTCAAACATACCTACTGCCCACACGCAAAACTGAAATCTGAGGAGGACATAGAAAACGCCCTTGACTATCTCAACGACACCATCAGGGATTGCGCCCAACACGCCACACCTGACCGCCAAGTAATAGAAAGAATGTCCGAGCTTCACAGCCCAACCATATTGGAACTACTTAAAACTAAAAGGAAAGCAAAAAGGCACTGGCTCGCAACAAAATCACCGCAAGCTAAAATAGAGCTAAAGAGAGCCATCAAAAAGCTTAGAAACCAACTAGAATCAGAAAAGAACCAGAAAATAAATGAGTATACAGCAGGTCTGAACCACTACCCCGACTCAGGGTACTCCATTTGGAAAGCAACAAAAGGCATTAAAAAACCTATACAACAGAACATGCCTATACTCGGGAGAGACAACAAATGGATCAACGAAGACCAAGTTAAAGCAGAGGCTTTCGCGAAACACCTCGAAATGGTCTTCAAACCCAACACGACGAACATCGAAAGACAACCAAAAATCCAAAGGAGAAAACCAATCAGCTTTACCCTTGACAAAGTGACACAAAAAATACAAGATCTAAATCCGCAAAAGGCTCCAGGCCACGACAACATCACCGGCCAGATGATAAAAGCTCTTCCCATGAATGGTAAAATTGGAATCTTATTTATTCAATGCCATTCTTCGAATTGATTATTTCCCAGAAAAATGGAAGTTAGCAAAAATTTTCTTTATACCTAAGCCCGGCAAAGATGTGATCAAGGTGGAATCATATAGACCCATAAGTCTACTCCCAATCCTCTCCAAACTTTTCGAAAAACTCTTCCTGGACAAGCTTCAAAACATCTAAGACAGAAACAATATCATTCCTATCCATCAATTTGGATTTAGAAGCCGACATAGTACAATAGAGCAGGTTCACAAAAACTTCACGAAAATCAAAGAGGCAATGGAAAACAACGAATACTGTATTGGGCTTTTTTTGGACGTAGCTCAGGCGTTCGATAAAGTTAACCACGATGGCTTGCTAATAAAAATCAAAAAATTACTTCCCACCAAATTCTACAACATCATACATAGCTATCTTTCAAACAGGAAATTTCGGGTTACTGTCAATAACTGCTCTAGCAAAACGTACGAGATCAATGCAGGAGTTCCGCAAGGAAGCGTGTTGGGTCCCGTGTTATATTTACTGTACACGGCGGACTTACCAACGGATAAGAAGATCACAACTACAACTTTCGCTGACGACACAGCTATAATCTTCACGCACAAGAACCCTAATACAGCAGCCCGTGTCATCCAAGAACATGTGTACAAAATCACCGACTGGACGAGCAAGTGGGGCATCAAATTAAACGAAGAGAAAACCGAACAAATAACATTCACTCTAAAAAGGAGAACCTGCAGGCCAATAGAAATCAACAACAAACGAGTGAAACTGGTTAATGAAGTAAAATACCTGGGCATTCATCTAGACAGAAGACTAACGTGGAAAACACATATAAACAAAAAAAAAGGATCAAATTAATCTCACTTTTAGAAAAATGTATTGGCTACTTAATAAGAAAGCAAAGCTGAGCTTAGACACAAAACTAGCAGTTTACAGAAGTATCATAAAGCCAATATGGACCTATGGAATCCAATTGTGGGGGGCAGCAAAAAAATCTAAGATAGAAATAATACAACGGGCACAATCGAAAATAATCAGGGGAATGACCGGCGCACCGAGATACGTCAACAATAAAATATTGCTTAGAGACACAAAAACCAAAGAGGTCAAAGAAGAAATAGCCAATTACTGCAGAAAATACCTGACTAGGCTGAAAGAACATCCAAACCAATCAGCCAGAAGCATCCTTGTAACCAAAAAATTTGCAAGGATCAGGAAAAATGACCCACTAAACTGTGCAAGCTAAGGTGTAGAAAACCATATTCAAATAACTTCGGTCAACCATAGGAAGCACCAACTCAACCCTCCACCTGGGCCACCACCCATGTATTTCTTTTTGGGGAGTTCATCAACATAAGCCGATCTTAATACAGCATTCAAAGCAACAAGCTGCTTAGGGAAGGACCCTAACAGCGTCTAATATTAGGTTAAGATTTGCAAAGTAGCATGTTAGAGCTAACACTAGCTGATTCATGTATACAATCATAAGATCTTGTAACAAAAAAAAAACGAAAAGATTAAATGTTTCGTTTAGCAAATCATTTGAAATCGACAGGTGATGTAGCTTTGAAAACTCTATCAACTGTAGTAAAAACCTGTATTTCTCATGTAATGTCGGATAAATGTTTCCATCCCTAAATTTGTTTTTTATATTCCTCAACCAGGTAATACAATATTCAAAACTAGATGCTAACGCAGTTTTAAAATCTTTTATTATATTTTCCATCTTCTTTTTGTAATCTAAATTTACTTATCTCTCTATTTAACATTAGTAAAACTAACACACTCTTTTAAACTATTTAATAATTTTATTAACTTATTTTTATCCGCTCCAGTTTTAAGTGGTATTATCCGGTGCAGCTCAGCTCTCTGCTGACGTAACTTCACCTGACATCGACCGCACTTCTTTTTTTTTGGGGGGGGGGGGCTGCGTTGACGTAGGTTCAGGCACGAACCTTATGCGCTGCAGCCGTCTTTGCAGCTCATCTATCGTTAGAGGTTGAGGTCCAGGAAGAGGTGACGCCCTCCTCACCTTAACAGGCTGTTGATTTTCCTCTGTTACGGCTCCTGACGCAACTTCTTCACGTAGGAGACTCTGTTTGGCTGCTGCAACCTCAGCCAAAACTTTTTGCGAACGTTGTAAATCTAGGGTCGCTGATTTTTTTCCAGAAATTACTTCAATACTAATCTGGTTAGAAAATTATCTCTTGCGATATTCCTCTAATGTGATTCGTCGCGGTCATAGTGATATTTCTTTAAAAAACATCCTAAGGTAGGGCCGCAATTTAAAAAATTACAATAATGCTGTAATCAAAAATAGAGAAAAATTAATATATAAAAAATAATAACTTAAAAATCAAAAAAACTTACCTCTCTGATAACCTTTTAGAGTGCTGTCCGACAATTTATGAAAACCCATGGTACAAGTCACGGATTTTTATACAAATTTTCCACGCCGCACAATGTACAAATTGCAAGCATATGCATGTAGTCTGTGCTACTCACCGTATAAACCAAACGTCATTTTCTCATGAAGCTAATTAATTCACATTGCAAATTGAGCCATACCACATAATTACTCCATTTCGCAATATAGTGTAAAATATGTACAACACAAAAACTCATAAAGGATGCAGAAAACAAGTCGTTATTTCAATGATATTCACACTCAAATTTACACTTGCCCAGCAAACAGCAAGAAAAACTCATGCGAAGACAAGTCGTTTCCTACTTGATCATTCATGATACATCTTTACACGAAAGAAGCACCTGTTGACGGTCAATGCGACGAGACCATCAAACCTTCGGGGAATACCTTTAATTACAATAAAACACATGTATCGGCAGGATCGGATGTGAGATATTTTAACCTCCTGAATTAATGAACTCCTGCTAGACTGTCTCGCAGTATTAAGAAAATTAATACATGGTTATATAAACTACCATACTTCTGTCCGATCATGGCTATTTAAATACATCTCAACGTACATGTGTATGAAGTTAATTGGGAACTTTTCGTAATGCATTAAGGTTAGTATCAGAATTCATTATGGATGGCAATTACCATTAAAATTTCACACTTCTTTTCACCCATCATTCGCACAAATAACGTACAGTAACACGGCGCATTGAGGATCATTGAGCTCGTAAAACATTAAGCTAATTTTGATACAGTGCCACAGAAAATGTGGGTGCAAGGCTTTACCCTGTCCCCATCATTCGTTGCTTTGAACAGACGCTACATATATTCACCGTGACCAGAAGGTACAATTGCATTAATGTAGGAAGAACAATTTGCGCACACGGTATTTCATGAATATTTTGCCGTCAGCCTTTCATGACGCCCTGGTAATTCATTTCACAAAAACTCAATAGATTTTCTTTTCTAACACACCCTACACCCCTAACAACCAACCAACTGGACCCACACCATCGCTCAACGCCTCGCAAATCACACTCTTAATGTATCTACATGCACACATCTGTTCGCCATGCAAATCTTACAACATAAATCACCACTACACACCTGAACAAACCTCTACACCCTTCTACCAACCACGCTCAGTAACCCCTCACAATACAACACAAATCACCGCGACACACCTGAACAAACCTCTACACCCTTCTACCAACCGCGCTCAGCAACCCCTCACAACACAACACAAATCACCGCTACACATCTGACACCCCAACAAACCAACCGCAACACCCTTCTACCAATACAAATCACCGCATACCACCTGACAACCCCAACCAACCAACCGCAACACCCCTCTTACAAACGACGTATTTGTTTTTATTCAACGTCTTTGAACACAGCATAATTTTTGCATTATGTTTATTAGCTTCCGTCTGTAACGGTTGAATTCTAGTTTTTCCTAACTTATCCAAAGCTACCATAGGTCGTGCATGTTTCAAATAGTTGCCAAAAAAGCCGAAAACAATCTAGGTTGACCCTTTCCAGAAAGATTCATTGACACCAATCTTAAAAATTTCTAAGGTTTTTGCCCCTGAAGACTAAAAGTCTTGGAATGTATAGGGTGTTTGTGAAAAGGCATAAAACTTTCCAAACAAATAACTTCAATAGCGGTAACGTTAGTAACGTTTTCAGATTTTTTTTTAAAAAGGAACACCAACAATTACGTTTTAGGGATGCAATTGAACTTGCAAAGTCTCTTGGGAATTATTTTTACACTGAAAATGATAGTTTTGCTTATTTACGTATCCATAAAGCCACCGAACGTTTGACACAACCAATGGTCCCATGCCTCAATTGCACAGTGCAGTCACAGTTTTATTTCGACTGTTTCGAACAAAAATCATTTTCATAAGCTTTTGAAAGATTTTTCAAGCGTGAACAATCCTTCCAGCAGCAAAGTTAACAATGCTTATGGCGGTCAATACTACAATGTGATTAACGTGCCACCAATTGCTGAACGTGTTCCTAGGTTGACTCCAAGAAGCTTGGAATAGCCAAAGCTGAATTTAGCTATTGATTAGAAAAGTCTATTCCCGTCCATCCAGAAGTGCTTTAGAAAGCCTTTTGCACTTGGTATCGAAGAAAGAAGAATCTTGGCGATCTTGCGGTGATAACCTTTGCACGAAACCTGCTCGTTATCGTCATTCGTTTAACGTCACATTCAATCATGCCAGGTTTTGATGGCAAGTCGATTTTGTCGAAATAAATTATCAATTAACAAATACCAGTAGCAGAAGTAAATGTTTCAAATATGGCGGTGATTACGCCGTATAAACATGTTGATTTTTAACTAATGACATTTTTCTTGAAAACCACCATCCAATCCTTTCAACGACTTATGGATGAAGTTTTTCTAGGGTTTATTGCATCTTCTGATACACTGACGATATTTGGCAAAACCCGAAGCAGCATTTAACCCATTTGCGTATAATTTTCAATAGATTGGAATATTATTGTTTGATCATAAATGTATCCAAATGAATTTTGAATAGAAAACCATTGAATAACAGAGTCATACCATTACAAAAGATGGAATATTGTCACTTGCATCGGAAATGGAAACGATAGTGAAATACAAACAACCAAATACAATAAAAGAAATGCGAAGTTTTTGGGAACGATCAGTTATTATCAACAGAATGTATTCAACGCAACAAATCTTCCAGCACGATTAAATGAATCCCTCCATAATTTCAAAAAAGATGACAAGACTCTAATCGAGTGGACTGCTGAGTCCATAAAAGCTTCTACAGATTATAAGAATTGTTCAACAAAACCTGTTTGCCAGTGCCAACAAGGAATTCCACGTGCGTCAACGGCAGGTACATCTTATATTGCTGTTGGAGGAATATTTAGAACAAGAAAATCCATGGCTACTACACGCATTTTTCAAAAAACAGCTAACACCAGTAGAAAGGAATTACAGTTCATAAGATTCCAAACTATTAGCCATATATTCCAACATGGATATGGAAATTTTCAGTATATCTTTAAGTTTTGATGTCCTTTAAGTATATAAGACTTGTTTTTTTTTTTAAAAGTATGCATTTGATAGTGTATCTGTACATAAGTACGTACATTCACGATCAATATTTTCTACGATCATAGCAAACGTCGAAAAATTGTAACGACTTTGTTAAGATGTCAATCGAAGCATCTTTGCAATCATAGGAGCTGATTGAAATTCCGTCGGGTGTTTTTTTTTGTTTCGACCCCTTTAAAGTAATATTTGTCATGTACTATATCCGCGAGTCAAATGTAGGATTTGGATCGTTAAGTTTTCAATCGATGCGTATTCAGATTTCTACGATTCTATCAAAGTTTTAGACTATTTGCTGAAGCCGTTTTTTTTTTCATTTTAAAAAATAAAGTGGAAAAAATTAAGTTTTCCATAAAAAAAACTTTAACAGGATTTCCGCGATAAAGTAATCAACATTTGCAAAAAATTTAACCTCTAAAATTTTTTTTGTAAAAATACCAGCAAAACTTTTTTTAATGATTTCAAGAAAAAATTAAATTTTAATTAAAAAAATCATTTGAAGTCACCATGACCATCAAGGTTATATCTGTGATGCACTATATCTCAAGAACTAAACTCAATATTAGTATCATTCAGGTATCAATCGACGCGTAGTAACATTTGTGCTATTCTTTCAAATGCAAAAAGAGGTAATGGAGCCATTTTTTGATTTAAAAAAATTCCAAGAGCTTTTATTATAACAAAACAATTTTTCACTTTGAAATGCACATCTCAGTTATTAATGTTTAAAAATTAATCAACTTTCAACAGTGTTTCTAAAAAAATACAAAACTTTTTCCATCATAGCAAAAACAATCAAATTACAAATAAAACAAGCGGCAAAGTCCGACCCTTGAGGACCACACGGTCAACTTCCCAGTAATATCTAGATAAACATTAAAAATATTAAACTCAATAATAATTTTGAAAATGATACTACTTTAAATAATAATGAGAGGTATTCATAGCAGTAACCGGAAAGAAGTAATATTAATCATATAATCTACGGGAGTATCCATTAATTACGTAAGGCTTTTGGTGGATGCGGGTAGACTAATTTGATCAATCAATCGGTGGGGAACTTTTCTACGTTATTTGTTATTTTCACATCGATGCTTGAAGCACAAAAGAGCGCTAGCAAAAATGAATGCAGGTTTTTATTACTCTCATTTAAGAAATTCTGTCGCGTGATGACCATTTTGAATAGTTGCGTTCAAAATTCCCATGAGTTCAGCATAATATCTAAATTTATATTTTTTCACGATTTTTCATCAACAAGATTGATAATTACTTTATACTTTATACTTGATAAATTTTGAATATGCAGTCAAAAATAGGTTCAACTGCATGTAAAAAGTAAAATGTTTTACAAATGATGATGAAGAAAGTAATTGAAATCTTACGATTACTAAAGAATGAATCTACTAAAAACCACAATTTTTTATTTAATGGAAGCTTGTTGCGGATCAGTTTTCATTTTTTTTGGTTAACATTTTTCAATTTTTCCAAATTTGGAACCTATTTAAATTTCCCCCAGTACACTGCGAAATAATCGGCTTTGGCAGTACTAAGTCCCAAATTGGTAATCCACCACACGCGCTGTCTCTCTCGAGAGGTGAGTTCAGGTGATCGAAAGCGAATCGGTTCTCTTTGCGTCATGTCGCCCTCTGATTGGCCTAAAACATTTGCTGATTACCATATATGGTAATAAATGAAGCAAAAATGCTTCGACTCGTGACCGCGGTGAACTGTGTGTGAGGGGAGATCGAGAGTTGGATAGGAGTGATGAAAGAAGACGGTCCTGAGATAGGCTCCGCGCAAGATAAAGCGTTGTCGGTTTTTTTGGAAATAAGTACCATCCGACGGTCAATTCCTCGTCAAGGAATAACCCCTTATGTTGAAAGTCGAGATCGAGTCGTTCGGCGAAAAGGCTCTTGTGCGTTTCAAGAGTGTGGTGTATGGGGCAGTGTAGGCACCGGAGGCATCAAGAAACCACATCTTTATCGTCCTGGCACCGTCACCATGCGAAAAGTTCGTCGCTTTCAAAAGCCGACTGAGCTGCTGATTCGTAAGTTGCCTTTACAGCGCCTTGTTTGCAAAATTGCGCAGGACTTCAAAACAGATTTTCGTCTTCAAAGTTCTGCTGTGATGGCTTTGCAAGAAGCCAGCGAAACATATTAGGTTGAATTGTTCGAGGATACGAATTTGTGTGCTATTCATGCCAACGTGTCACCATCATGCCATCGTATTCGAGGCGAACTTGCTTAACCAGATTCTCCGTACGTTTGTATATGAGATCATAATTTAATCAGAGGAAGGTGTGTTATTTTTATTTATTTCATTTCGCTAAACTACTTCTAGGATTAGTATTAAGTTACTTTGATCATTATTACAATAACAACATCCTTTCCGAGTCTCTTGTAATCTTATAACAATCACATTTGCATTAGTGATTATATTTCGTAAACCACTTAGGTCTAATCGTTATGTACTACATACGAGACTATCTAAGACAATAATTAGTGAAGTTGGATGTAAACGATTGTCTTCAATTAAAATTCTAAATAATTTATTGGAAATAAGGTGTGAATAATATGAAGAGTGTCTTTGTGTTCTCCCCTCCGCGACCGGAGTATGCTTCAGTTTTTCCCTTTTTATAGCCCACGACCCGGTGAGCTAGCCGGTTTCGGAAATTTTTTATCTATGGTCGCCACTATGCGGTCACTGTTGGTGGGTGCTCCTCACGGGGTTTCCTCTCGGCAATCGTCTTCCACGTAGCGTCCGAGTTGGCGGGGCACGCAACAAGCTTTTTAAAGCATATGATCTTGCAAAGTATTGACTATAAAATGTTTTACCATTCAGAGCGTTGATTACCACAAATGCAAATTTGTTTGAAATTTTGACGGTTTTCAAAATTTAAGCGGTTTTTTTAATTGAAAGACTGTGAAAACTATTAAAAATCTGCGCAAATTATGCAAATATTTCAAAACTTTGATTGAATATACAACAATTTATTTAGAATGAAAGATAAAAAGTAATATCATTCGTATGAACTCTCTTTACATGGTATCTGTGAATGATTTTTTATTTTGAATTTAGCTTTTTTTCATAATCATGGAAAAATGTTTTGCCGGTTTCTCTTCAAAAACTGATAAGAATGTAT
This sequence comes from Oxycera nigricornis, assembly GCA_963942545.1. NCBI lineage: Eukaryota > Metazoa > Arthropoda > Insecta > Diptera > Stratiomyidae > Oxycera > Oxycera nigricornis. The sequence continues at coordinate 49,064,331 of OZ012659.1, forward strand.
AAATTTCATAAACATTTATTACTAAGTTTTGCAAATCAGGATAAAACAAGCCGCGAAGTGCGACCCTTGAGCTCCACACGGTCAACTTCCCAGTAATATCTAGATAAACATTAAAAATATTAAACACAATAATAATTTTGAAAATAGTACTACTTTAAATAATAATTATGAGAGGTATTCATAGCAGTAACAGGAATGAGTTAATACTAATCATATCATATACGGGAGCATCCATTGATTACGCAAGGCTTTTGGTGGATGGGTGATGATGATTGATTACCACATATGCAAATTTAATGGAAATTTTGAAGGTTTTCAAAATTTAAGCCGCTTATTTTGATTAAAAGACTGCAAAAACTTTTAAAAATCTGCTCAAATTATCCAAACATTTTTTAAAAAAAACTTTACTTTCACTTAACAACATTCAGAACCCTTTTCATATGGTAACTTCGAATGATTTTATTATTTTTAATTGAATTTTTTTCAGAATAATGAAAAAAGTTTTGCTGGTTTCTCTTCAAAAACTGATAAGAATGTATAAATTTTATAAACATTTATTACTGTGTTGTGCAAATCACGTTAAAAAATATTTTTTATGAAAAAAGCCTAAGTTTTCGCATTTTCTCCGGACAACGCGGACAACCGGCTGGCTTCGGTAATTTGTAGTATCAATAAACGATTGTCAACATTAGGATCCATTGATTTTATACATCCAAAAATAAGTGGCTCATTACCTTACGCTTTACAAGATGGGTCAAACGTGAAGTTCCTGATTCTTATTCAAATGACTGTAAAAAATAATAATGCTGCCACACATTCTTTAAACGTATCCTGCAGACCAACAGCTGAAGGTTTCACCAATTTGAGTGGTTCGCAACTGGGAGTACACTGGATAATGTATACTACGAAGAATGGTACAAAATTTCCGGTTTCATGAAGAACACCTTCTGCTCCCATTAAATTGTGTATTCTACAAACACTTATATAAGCATATAGCTAGCTTTGACTTTAACATTGATCTTTAATTTATTTTTATTAAAATTCTGAATTTGTCTTAGCTTTTACGCAGAAATTCAATGGCGATCACTCTATTTCCTATTTGTTTTATAGAAATTATGATCTGAGACTTTGTCCCATTTCCTTCTTCTGATATTTTTTCATATGCACCATTCCATATTTCCAATTTTTGGTTATTGAAAATCGATAGTTCTCTTCCAACAAAAATTCTCGCCATTCTTGGTACCAAAACCAAGACAGGGTGTTTCGCAATGTGATATAGTCGGCCGGAAACCATAATTTATCGTGTTACTGATAGATTGGCCGCTGTCAAATATTTGAATTTTGTGGGTACATTTCAGGCTATTGTGAGGCGTTGCCAGACATGAGTAAATTCAATTTGTTGATGAGTTGGAAAATGCTTATTTTATGAATTATTCTCGAAACTGGAATATACGATGAGCAAATAAATATTCGAAAATTTAAGTTTTAAGTAATTTTGATTTGAATACTGTTGGAATACCAGATAATTGTTTTCAAAACTGAAATACAGACAGCCGTAACAATACTTTATTTTTAACCTTCACAAGTATATGGGACAACCTAGTAATCGGTTGGATAGTTCAAATTGGGATTCTCAACATATCTTCACGTAAACCATCTTAAATGTAGTTTAGTGTCTCTAGAAAGAAATTTGTATCTGTGTGTGTTTGTATGGATCATTATTTTCTAAACCGATAGCTCATCTAAAAAACTCGTATCTTTTTTGCTGCGGCGTCAATTTGAACGTATGTACGATGGTACGTGTTAAGGTTTTGATAAAATTCAGTGTGACACTCTTCTTCAAGACATCTTAAGTCATTTCTATCTGCACTATATCTCGTGAAGGAAATATCATATTGATGTTATTTGGGTGTTGAATAAATCGATTCAATTAAGCCGTTTTAGTTTCAAAGCACCCAATGCTCAAAAGATGTTTTTTTAAAGAAATTTCCCCACCTGGTTTGCAGTTTAAATAAACAATACTGATAGAACCGATTGTAACGGTAGCCGAAAACTTCACGATTGGCTAGTTACGGTGTAAGCATTTATGCCACCGACCACAATCCATACTCGAAGACACCAAAAAACTGAGTCGCGTACTTACTAAGTGACAGAAGCAGCACGATATCACATAATTTTGCAGAACACCAAACCTTTTTATTTATATTCGCGAAGTCAACTTCACCTTCGCTTGCATCTTAAAATGGTGGTCATGAGATGATAGCTTCCATGCTTTGTTGATTCAGCAACGTACAGCACTATCGTTGGCGCTAAAAAATGGAAGGAACTGAAGACGTCAGGAATCAAGCGGACAAATTTTGCTCTGACACAGATGAAGTTGACAAACAACAAACAGTGCCTTGTTTTGGGCCAGGCGTTTTCATTTTTTCCTTGAAAGGCAGATACACGCGGCTGAAAGTAATGATTTTTCTTCTGCCGCCACAATCATTGACACTTTGGGTTGATTTCATACGGCGGTCCGGGCTGATTTAACATTTCCAGTGGGGGTGCTTGGACTTCATGGAAGTGATAACGGTGGACAGCTCGGGTCAGTTGAAGGAACAGATGTACCTTCAGCGAGTCGTATACGGTGCTCTTGGTATCCGGATGGAGATTGTTCGCATTGTGGAAGATGCCGTTTTGCTTGTATACTCGGTCCCAAGGCAAAGAATTTCGTCGTTACCTATCTTAAAGATATGCCATTCGTCACCGATGGCTTTGAGAAGCACCTGAAGATCCTTCAGAAGGTGTTCTGACGATTGAAGCGATCCGGGCTGAAACTGTTATGGAGCGAACGCTACTTAATTTGCTCACGACCCAAGTACCTGGGCTACATCCTCGACGAGAGAGGTCTCAGTGTAGACTCAGAAAAAATGCAATCCATGCTGAGTATTTCCTAACCAACGAACGTGAAGATCGTCCGACAGTGTGGATGATATATTGGTGTTGGTAGTTTATGCCTGACGAAGTGACTTAAACAGCTTTACTCACGGATTTCTTGTTTGGAGACCACCAATTCGAGTAGACCATGAGCTATAAGGAAGCAATTATGAAGTGCAAGGTCAAGCAAGCTTTGACACTTATTCTCACGTGTTCTGATTTTAGCTTGTCCTTTCACATGCAAACGGATTTTTGAGACGTTAAATTGGGTCGGGTCTTCGGGATGACTGCTTTCTTAGCCGATCCCTATCGTGGGCCAGACGAAAGTTTTTGACATTGAAAAGGAGTACTTTGTAGCCCTGTTGGCTGTGCTTATTGTATTAAAGGTCAACCAAACCGTTCATTTGACGGTCACAATAGCCAAGAAACCAAGGGGAAGCTAGATCAATGTTTCAAATTGAGGGTGACAGGGGGCAATTTGAGGAGTAAAATTTCATGCCAATACGCTCGAATAATCAGCCAGCTCCTGGGAGCGAGTCGTTCCAAAAACAGAATGGAGTATGCTAAAATCCCTGAAATAAGAGAACTTAAGTCACCCCTTAATAATTTCTGAGGTCACCGGGTGCCGGTAAACGGTCATTTTACGTTATTGTTAAGAGGCGGCTTCAATGTACGCACCACTATAAAGGACACACTGAATTCACAAATTTTATCAAGTGCCAGTGAAAATAGGCCCACCGTTGATATTTACATTACTTACACATAATAATCAAAGTAACCATGAAATTAAAATAACCAACACACAAGGCGGTAGCGTCCTACTGCCCTTCTGGTATATTTATTTTCATATAAAAGTACGAGTGTTGGCTTCTAACGTAGGTGAGTTGTGGTTGCGCATGATGTAACTTTTTGTGACGTGACAGGTTACGGCGCTTATATAACGACGATCTGACCACGGGAAAATACAAGACCACATTAAACATTAGTTCTACTGGCGAATAATGATGGCGCACCTGAAGTGATATGTGGATAGCTGCAAAACCTCACCGTGCTTGGTTACTTCTGGAAGATTTTGCTAATATTTAAGGTAAAGATCGGCCAGGCACCCAATGGACCAAGACAATGCGGCGCTTTCAAGCTACCGTCAATAGCAGGTGACTCTGAGAGAATATAGTACCGTTTCAAAATTTATTGTGTGAGCCAGAATATCAAAAAGATTCTCATATCATTCAGCTCCGAAAACGGCTGGGATTGATACTGCGTGAGGTCTCGAACTCAACTCCATTTCCCACAATTTCAGGTGTGAGATGACGGTTAATCAAGGTCTGCCAAAACTGTTCGACGGACAAGAACCAAATTTCAGTTCCTCAGCGTGAATAGTACAAGTCTGGAACAAGGATAAGGTACAATCTGAGCAGACGTGCCTTAACATTTCTCACATACGAAAAGGTCAGGGGAAGCACTTCGTTCTTTCAGACATGGTACGATATTGTTCAGCAAAATTTGCACCGGAATACGTCGGGACTTTGATCATCCTAACTCAGGAGACCACCGGAACGTACATCTAAGCCCATTCAGCTGGGCGCGAGACAGGCGTTTGCCACGGCAAAGATTTGAAGCCATTCATAGACTAAACTACTATCTCTAAATAAAGACTAAAGATTAAGGGAAATAAACACCTGAAAGTTGCTCAAAATATACTCACGCTACGCAAATATCTCACAGCCATCTCGCTACTAGTAGTGCGAAAATTAATGGTTTCCCGCCTTTTGCACCACATTGAAAAATACCTTGGCTTAGTTTCAAATTTAGTGATAGGGAGTCGTGATTGAACCACAGACGATACCAAAATGGTCTTGTCAGGACGTCGAAAAAGTTTTAACAAACTTTTAGCTTATTTTCAAGACTACACTCCTTTGTTAATTCAAGATTGGTTAAATTCACTTAGTAAGCCAACGCTATGAAAAGCCACCCTCTTATTTTTGACGGTGATAAGCGATTGGAACATTAGCCAAAATAGACCAAGAATGCTGTGAGTCTTCCGTCGTAGGTTGGGCTATGAGCATGCATATCCGTCATATATTCGCTGTTCAAATGATGCTTTTAAAATCAGTTCAAATATTTCTGTGTAGGTTGAGGTGTTATGAATATCTTCAGTATTCTGTTGAAAAAGAACTATGTCAATTTTAAATAACAACAAATTGGAAGAATATCGAATGGTGCTTATGCACAGATATCATCATAAAAGAGGAAAAAACAGAAACATGGAAAACTTTCAGATTGTGATAGAAATAGGGGGATCATTTTTGAATGTCTGCACTAAAGAAATAGAAAATTTTCAATTCCAATAGGGTTAACTTCGTTCCACAGAATAAAGTAAAACTATAGCGAGCTACATGGAAAAACGATGAAATGGGTGTGATGCACTATCCAGCTGTTGGCTGTTGGTCGGCAGGATTATTATTTTTTAAATCGTTTGAATAAGAACTATGAACTTCTAATCTTGTCCCATCTTATAAAGCATTAGACAATGAGGCTCCAAATAAAATTCACGCTCATGTGTTGTGCTGTTTTTCACTCATTAACTTCCCAGTATATGGGAAGTTCTTGTAATCGCCTCGAAAATCGAAATTGAAATTTTCAACATTTCTATACGTTTTGAGGTCTATAGAGTATATATAAAGTATTTTTAGAAAGGGATATATAAATATATATATATATACATATATATATATATATATAAATATATATATATATATATATTAATATATATATTTATATGTATATATATGTGTGTGTGTGTGTGTACGTACGTACGTATGTATTTGCGTTCGTGGAGACTTTTTTCTACAAGCATAACTCATGTAAACAAAGTTGTATCGACATCGATAAAGTGTCAATCGAAGCGTCTTTCCAATGTTGAGAGCTGATTAGTTTTTGGGAAACTTCGGTCAGGGGAGTTTGGAGTCTTCACTTCATTTATTTGTTACGAAACATAAAGTGCAAAATAGGTTGAGAAACCTTTGTCATGGGCTTTAAGATTGTAATACTCGTGCTCAAAACATTTTACAAATTTGAAACGTTCTGTGTTTGCGTTTAATGACGATTTTTGCTCAAAAATGGGCCTGCAAAGTTGAATTTGAATTCGTTTGTCTTAAATTTTCCACAACATATATTTCAAAATTAGAAAAATCTTGGAAATCAATAAAAATCATTGTGAAAAAATTATCTTCGGTGCGAGTGCAACGCTTAAAGATGCCAGGAGATGAAAATTAATATAAGTCCAGAATATACAAAATACAACAAGTATCACATCTACCGTTGTGACTTGTTGGCTTTGACTTAGTTACTAACAATGAAAATGAATTCTGCTGGACGCTTCCACAAAAAACTGGATTATTGCTCATACACACAATTCATGTTTGATTTTCCCCCAAAAAGAAACCCCACCAAGCCAAGTGTGGCTGTGATTTCATTAATCAGTCTGAAATTTCCGTCTCATGACACGTACGCGATAATTATTAGCACAATCATCTGCTGCTTTAATTCATTCAAAAACAAGCCGCGAAGTGCGACCAACACGGTCACCTTCCCAGTAATATCTATTAAAAAGTAAAATGGTTTGCAACTGATGATGGAAGAAGTAATTGAAATCTTACGATTACTAAAGCATAAATCTACTAAAAACTGCAAATATTTTAAAACTTGGATTGAATTTACAACAATTCATCTAGAATAAAAGAAATAAAGTAATATCATTCGTATGAACCCTCTATACATGGTAACTTTGAATGATTTTTTATTTTTAATTTAGTTTTTTTCATTATCACGGAAAAAAGTTTTGCAGTTTTCTCTTCAAAAACTGATTAGAACGTATAAATTTTATAAACATTTATCACTGAGTTGTGCAAATCAGGTTAAAAAAATATTTTTTTATAAAAAAACCCTAATATATGTGTGTGTGTACGTACGTATGTATGTGCGTTCGTGGAGACTTTTTTCTACAAGCATAACTCATGTAAACAAAGTTGTATCGACATCGATAAAGTGTCAATCGAAGCGTCTTTCCAATGTTAAGAGCTGATTAGTTTTTGAGAAACTTCGGTCAGGGGAGTTTGCTGTTTTGCATGTTTGAAGGTCATTTCTGTCATGCGTTATATCTCGCCAACCAAACGTACCATTTTATTTAACAAGAAATCAATCGACGCGTATTGACATTTATGTCGTGGCCGTTTTTTAATTTAAAACAAGTGCAAAAAATTACGGCTTTTTCAAAAACAATAAATTTTTAACCTTATTTTCACGTTTCAGTAATCAATGTTTATATAATTTATATACTCCAAACAGTTTTCCTAAAAATTTCATCAATTTTTTTTCATAATTACAAAAAGCATTACATAACAAATAAAAAATCATTAACAATCATAATAATCTTGAAGGTCATATTTGTCATGCGTTATATCTCGCAAATCACACCTACGATATGCATAGTTTAGGTATCAATCGACGCCTATTAAAATTTTTTGAGAATCTGTCAAGTTTTGAAAAAAATGTTGGGGCTGTTTTTTAATTTAAGAAAAAAAGTGTAAAAACTTAAGTTTTTTTACAAATAATAAATTTTTAACCTGATTTACGGAGCACAGTAATCAATTTTGATAAAATTTATATACATCAAGCAGTTATTGTGAAAATATCAGTAAACCCTTCTTTCATGATTGCAAAAAACTTCAAATAAAATATAAAAAATCATTAACAGTCATCAAGATCTTCAAGGTCATTTCTGTCATTCACTGTATCTTACGAACTAGATATAATATTTGCATCATTAAGATGCCAATCGACGTGTATCAACATCTTTGTGATTTTTTTAACATTATCAAAATTTGTTTCAGCCGTTTTTTCCAATTTAATAGAAAAAACGCGAATATTAGGGTTTTTTTCATAAAAATATTTTTTTAACCTGATTTGCACAACTCAGTGATAAATGTTTATAAAATTTATACGTTCTAATCAGTTTTTGAAGAGAAAACTGCAAAACTTTCTTCCGTGATAATGAAAAAAACTAAATTAAAAATAAAAAATCATTCAAAGTTACCATGTATAGAGGGTTCATACGAATGATATTACTTTATTTCTTTTATTCTAGATGAATTGTTGTAAATTCAATCCAAGTTTTAAAATATTTGCATAATTTGAGCAGATTTTTAATAGTTTTTACAGTCTTTCTATTAAAAAAGCAACTTATATTTTCAAAATCATCAAAATTTCAATCAAATTTGCATTTGTGGTAATCAACGCTTTGAATGGTAAAATGTTTTATAGTCAATACTTTGCCAAATCATATGCTTTAAAAAGCTTTCATCAAATGAAAAATTGCAGTTTTTAGTAGATTTATGCTTTAGTAATCGTAAGATTTCAATTACTTCTTCCATCATCAGTTGCAAACCATTTTACTTTTTAATAGATATTACTGGGAAGGTGACCGTGTTGGTCGCACTTCGCGGCTTGTTTTTGAATGAATTAAAGCAGCAGATGATTGTGCTAATAATTATCGCGTACGTGTCATGAGACGGAAATTTCAGACTGATTAATGAAATCACAGCCACACTTGGCTTGGTGGGGTTTCTTTTTGGGGGAAAATCAAACATGAATTGTGTGTATGAGCAATAATCCAGTTTTTTGTGGAAGCGTCCAGCAGAATTCATTTTCATTGTTAGTAACTAAGTCAAAGCCAACAAGTCACAACGGTAGATGTGATACTTGTTGTATTTTGTATATTCTGGACTTATATTAATTTTCATCTCCTGGCATCTTTAAGCGTTGCACTCGCACCGAAGATAATTTTTTCACAATGATTTTTATTGATTTCCAAGATTTTTCTAATTTTGAAATATATGTTGTGGAAAATTTAAGACAAACGAATTCAAATTCATCTTTGCAGGCCCATTTTTGAGCAAAAATCGTCATTAAACGCAAACACAGAACGTTTCAAATTTTTAAAATGTTTTGCGCACGAGTATTACAATCTTAAAGCCCATGACAAAGGTTTCTCAACCTATTTTCCACTTTATGTTTTGTAACAAATAAATAAAGTGAATAAGGGTCATGAACTTCACTAAATGAGTGAATTTTCACATCTTGAAGAAGGTTTGGCACGAAAAATTAGCCTACTTTAAAAACAATGATTCAGGAACAAAAGAAAAACAAGCCGCGAAGTGCGACCCTTGAGGTCCACACGGTCAACTTCCCAGTAATATCTAGATAAACATTAAACATATTAAATACAATAATAATTTTGAAAACAAGCCGTGAGGTGCGACCCATGAGGTCCACACGTTCAACTTCGCAGTAATATCTAAAATGATATTAAAAATATTAAACACAATAATAATTATGGAAATAATACTACTTAAAATAATAAAAATGTACTTGTCGTAAAAGTTATTGGAATGACTTCATATTAATCATAACATATACGCGAGCGTCAATTGATTACGTAAGGATTTTGGTGCATTGGTTTGATTGATTATTCACGCGGATCAATCGGAGGGGGGACAGTTTACAAAGCAGTTTTTCATTAAAGTTAAAACATGGTGCTGTGAAGACTATTGGAAATCTGCTAAATTTTTGCAAATATTAATAAACTTTGATTGACTTTACAACAATGTCTTTAGAATAAGAGATTTAAGGTATTATGATTCGAATGAACCCTGTTTACATGGTGACTTTGAATGACTTTTTTATTTTTAATTTAATTTTTTTTTTAATCATGAGAAAAGTTTTGCTGGTTTCTCTACAAAAATTGATAAAATTTTATAAATTCTACAAACATTTATTATTAAGATGTGCAAATCAGGTTAAAAATGAATTTTTTTGTGAAAAAAACACTACTTTTCCAAAAAAATTTAATAAATAAAAAAAACGCTTTCACGATTTTTTTACATATAAAAACATCATAAAAAAGATACTACGCGTCGATTGACACCTTAATGATTGAAAGATTATATTTAGTTCTCGAGATATAATGAATGACGTAAATGGCCTTGAACGTTTAATCCTTTTTTATTTTTTATATAATTTTTTTTGTAATCATGAAAAAAACTTTTGCTGGTTTTTTCACAAGAACTATTTGGACTATGTAAATTATATAAACATTGATTACTTGGGTTTGAAAATCAGTTGAAAATTTTGTGTTTTTGAAAAAGCTTAATTTGTTGCATTTTTTTTTAAATTAAAAAACGGCTACAAGATTCAGAATCAGAATCACATAAATGTCAATACGCGTCGATTGACACCTTGTTCAAAAAAATCGTCGGTTTGGTTCGCGAGATATAATGCATGACAAAAATGACCTTCAAACGTGCAAAACAGCAAACCCCCTCAACCGAAGTTTCCCAAAAACTAATCCGCTGTTAAGATTGCAAAGTCGCTTCGATTGACACCTCAACAAAGTTGATACGACTTTGTTTACGTGAGTTATGCTCGTAGAAAAAAGTTTCGACGTACGTACGTACGTACATACACACAGACACACATACATCTCCCTTTCTAAAAACACTTTATATATACTACATAGACTTCAAAACGTAAAGCAATGTTGCAAATTTCAATTTCGATTTTCGAGGCGATTACAAGAACTTCCCATATACTGGAAAATTAATAATACTACTCTAAATAATAATAACGAGAGGTATTCATAGCAGTAACCGGAAAGAAGTAATATTAATCATATAATCTACGGGAGTATCCATTGATTACGTAAGGCTTTTGGTGGATACGGGTAGACTGATTTGATCAATCAATCGGTGGGGAACTTTACTACGTTATTTGTTATTTTCACATCGATGCTTGAAGCACAAAAGAGCGCTAGCAAAAATGAATGCAGGTTTTTATTACTCTCATTGAAGAAATTTTGTCGCGTGATGACTATTTTGAATAGTTGCGTTCAAAATTCCCATGAGTTCAGCATAATCACTGAATTTATATTTTTTCACGCTTTAACATCAATGAGATAAATAATTACTTTATACATTCTATTGATAAGTTTTGAATATGCAGTCAAAAAAAAGGTTCAATTTCATGTCAAAAGTAAAATGTTTTACAAATGATGATGGAGGAAGTAATTGAAATCTTACGATTACTAAATGATGAATCTACTAAAAACTACATTTTTTTTTGGATGAAAGCTTTTTAAAGCATATGATCTTGCAAAGTATTGACTATGAAACATTTTACCATTCAAAGCGTTGATTACCACAAATGCAAATTTGATTCAAATTTTGATGGTTTTCAAAATTAAAGCAGTTTTTTTAATTGAAAGACTGTAAAACTATTAAAAATCTGTTCAAATTATCCAAATATTTTAACAGTTTGACTGAATTCACAACAATTTACTTAAAATAAAAGATATAAAGTAATATCATTCGTACATTTGCATGGAAACTTTGAATGATTTTTCATTTTTAATTTAGTTTTTTCATAATCATGGAAAAAAGTTTTGCCAATTTCTCTTCAAAAATTGATAAGAATTTATAAATTTTATAAACATTTATAACTGAGTTTTGCAAATCAGGTTAAAAAAATATTTCTTATGAAAACCATCCTTATTTTGCGCACTTTCTTCTATTAAATTGCAAAAAAACGGCTGAAAATTATAATATTAAAAATATCACAAATATGTTAATACACGTCGATTGACACCTTAATAATGCAAATATTATATCTGGTTCGTGAGATATAGTAAATGACAAAAATTATCTTGGAGGTCATGACGACTGTTAATGATTTTCTATTTTTTATTTGAAGTTTTTGTAATAATGAGGAAAAGTGTCAATGGTGTTTTACAAGCGCTATTTGAAATATTGAACTTTTATAAAAATTGATTACTGTGTTCCGTAATTAAGCTTGAAAATTTATTGTTTATGAAAAAAACCTAATTTTTTGCAACTGTGTTTACTTAAATTAAAAAACGGCTCCAACGATTTTTTTTTCAAAGTTTGACAGATTCACAAAAATGTTAAAACGCGTCGATTTAATTCTAAATGATGCAAATCGTATGTTTGGTTCCCAAGATATAACGCATGACAAATATGACTTTGAAGATCCTGATTATTGTTATTTATTATTTATTGTTTTTTGTTATCATGAGAAAAAGGTTTGATCATGTTTTTACAAGCTCTGCTTGGAGTATATAAATTTTATAAAAATTGATTACTGTGTTTCATAAATCAGGTTGAAAATTTTTTGTTTATGAAAAAAAACCATATTTTTGCAATTTTTTCTTAAATTAAAAAAATTGCTTAAATGGGATTTTTTTCAAATGTATGTATGATATGCATCGATTGACATTTTAGCGATGCAAATCGTATGTTTGGTTGGCGAGATATAACGCATGACAGAAATGACCTTCAAAGGAGCAAAACAACAACTAATCATCTTAAGTTTGCAAAGACGCTTCGATTGACACCTTATCGAAGTCGATACGACTTTGTTTACGTGAGTTATGCTCGTAGAAAAAAACTGTCCACGAACGTACTTACGTACACACACACATACATCTCCCTTTCTAAAAGCACTTTATATATACTCTATAGACCTCAAAACGTGAGGAAATGTTGAAAATTTCAATTTTGATTTTCGAGCCAATTACAAGAACTTCCCATATACGGGGAAGTTAATAAAATAAAGAAGTTACTTTTTGCAACACAATTAGAATTTGATAAATTTTATACCAAGTAAATTGGTAATCAAACAAGGATAAACACAATGACTAAAATACGCAGAAAAATCCAATAATCTAAAGTAATCTACTTCCGAATCACTGCTTTCATCTCCTCCATTTTGTTGGCAATTACCGAAAGAAGTAAAACTCACTGACTATATTGAAAGCATATTATTGTATAAAAACTCAATAAATTGATGTGCAATGTAATGTAATGGCTGTGCCAAATAGCCAAAGTTACAAATACCAGAATTATTACTTATTGGTCTGATCTGCAAGTTATTAGACAATTCTGTTCGAATAAATTCCTTTTGGCTTTTGCCGAGTAGGTATTCTGCCACTGGATAACTTGTCAGATAACAATCCATTATCACGTTTTTGGGTGTCATTTGTATCAATTGGACAAACCTCACCACAACGTCAAATGGTTTAGTCCAGACCATATTAGAACCTGGAATTTGTTTTCCATAGTTTTCTGCTGGATGAATAAGGTACGCACGGGCATCACAAACTGCATAAAAACCTTTGACTACCGACAATTATAGGGTTTAGTAGTTTCCAAACAAGGATCAGTTTGTCAGTTGCATGACGTTCTATTTTGTTGTTAATGGCGTGAAGTCTTAAGCACCTTAGCGAAAATCAAAATGAATACCAATAAATGAGAACGATTTCCTCTTTTCAAGCCAATTAAAAACAAAGAACTACACACAACTGAATACTGATAATCTCTCACTGCATTGAAATTCTTTTTCGATAAAAATATTCACAACTTTGCTCTAAAATGAATTTTTTTAAAGTTAGAAGTGACACAATTCAATTTTTTTTAATTTTTAAGCATGTTGATTTATTTATTAATGTTCCCGACTTTTCCGAGAGGATAAGTCAATTATTGTTATACAAGTCATTTCACAACTATTACGGCAAAAATCGGTGTCCTCCTCTGAACAGCTATCTGAAAACAGATCCTCCATAGTCTAATCAGTACTAGACCGCTGGATTGCTGTGCTATAAGCATCTTATTACAAATTTTAAGTTGGCGACTCTAGTTGCTTATTTTACTGAGTTATATTTATTGGACGCGATGTAATTTTGTTTGTATTTTGCGATTCAAAAATGGTTTCATTATCTCTAGATCGGACGCTTTGTGATTTTGTTTGTACTATGAAATTGAAAAATGAATTCATTTTTTCTAGAGTTTATAACTCCACTCCCCTAGGATGCGTATCCTTGCGTAAAATTGGTATTTAATTCTAGTTTTGAAAAATTACAGCGTTTACTATATAGCGACGATGATCACGATAAGAATATCGGTTGTGATACCAAGTATGAACATTTTGTGTTCCATGTCAATTGAGCTTATATGATACAAATTTTCAATGTTTTGGGCACGTACTATTCCTAATGTGAAGTTTTATTTTTATAGACAATTTCCTTAAATACATTTTTTAAAATTATATTATGTTTTACAAACAATGTTTTTCTCATTATCATAAGTGATATTACCAATCGTTATTTTGCAATTTGAAAATTTTATAATATTATAATTTTTGATCTCTTGATCAGTAAAATAATTATATATTCTTGTTTTATTCAGTAATTTGTAATAATTATATTTTTGGCAATATTTTTGATACTTGCGACATTATTGGTTTGCATCGTAAAATTTTCTGGTTCATTTAAGAACTTATACGGTAATACGCTTTAATTTATTTTCATGAATTTATTTGTTAGCTACAAATTCTTTGTCATCTGAAATAAAAAATTTCGAATACGGTGCCACAAGTTCTTGATTATTAACTTCCCAGTATATGGGAAGTTCTTGTATTCGCCTCGAAAATCGAAATTGAAATTTTCAACATTTCTTTACGTTTTGAGGTCTATAAAGTATATATAAAGTGTTTTTAGAAGGGGAGATGTGTGTGTGTGTGTGCGTACGTACGTACGTACGTTCGTGGACACTTTTTTCTACGAGCATAAGTCACGTAAACAAAGCCGTTAAGGTGTCAATCAAAGCGCCCTTGCAATCTAAAGAGCTGATTAGTTTTTGGCAAACGTCGGGCGGGGGGGTTACTGTTTTGCCCTTTTGAAGGTCATTTCTGTCATGCGTTATATATCGCGTACCAAACACACCATTTCCTCCATCAAGGTGTAAATTGACGCGTATTAGCATTTATGTGATTCTGTCAAGTTTGTAAAAAAATTCTTCGAGCCGTTTTCTAGATTTTAAAAAAAATGCAAAAGATTAGGTTTTTTTTCCAAAAACAATTACCCTTACTTTCAAGTCGAAGCAATCATAGTCTATATAATTTATAAACTCCAAACAGTTCTTGTAAAAACATCATTAAAAATTTTCCCCTTGATTACAGAAAAAAATAAATAAAAAAAAATTATTAACAGTCATCAGGATCTTCAAGGTCATATATGTCATGCGTTATACCTCGCGAACCAAACACACGATTTGCATCATTAAAATGTAAATTGACGCGTTTTAACATTTTTGTGAATCTGTTACATTTTGAAAAAAATCGTTGGAGCCATTTTTTCAATTTATTGCAAAAAATTGGTTTTTTTCATAAGCAATAAATTTTCAACCTGGTCTCCGGAACACTGTAATCAATTTTTATAAAACTTATTTACTCGTAGTGCTTGTGAAAAGATCATCAAACCTTTTTCTCGAGATTACAAAAAAAACATTAGATAAAAAATAAAAAATCATTAAAAGTCATCATGATCTTCAAGGTCATTTCTGTCATTCACTATATCTCACGAACTAGATATTATATTTGTATCATTAAGGTGTCAATCGACGTGTATTAACATCTTTGTGATTTTTTTAACATTATAAGTTTCAGCCGTTTTTTTGCAATTTAATAGAAGAAAGTGCGCAAAATTAGGATGGTTTTCATAAGAAATATTTTTTTAACCTGATTTGCAAAACTCAGTTATAAATGTTTATAAAATTTATAAATTCTTATCAATTTTTGAAGAGAAATTGGCAAAACTTTTTTCCATGATTATGAAAAAACTAAATTAAAAATGAAAAATCATTCAAAGTTTCCATGCAAATGTACGAATGATATTACTTTATATCTTTTATTTTAAGTAAATTGTTGTGAATTCAGTCAAACTGTTAAAATATTTGGATAATTTGAACAGATTTTTAATAGTTTTTACAGTCTTTCAATTAAAAAAACTGCTTCAATTTTGAAAATTTCAATCAAATTTGCATTTGTGGTTATCAACGCTTTGAATGGTAAAATGTTTTATAGTCAATACTTTGCAAGATCATATGCTTTAAAAAGCTTTCATCCCAAAAAAATTGTAGTTTTTAGTAGATTCATCATTTAGTAATCGTAAGATTTCAATTACTTCCTCCATCATCATTTGTAAAACATTTTACTTTTGACATGCAATTGAACCTCTTTTTGACTGCATATTCAAAACTTATCAATAGAATGTATAAAGTAATTATTTATCTCATTGATGTTAAAGCATGAAAAAATATAAATTCAGTGATTATGCTCAACTCATGGGTATTTTGAACGCAACTATTCAAAATGGTCATCACGCGACAGAATTTCTTCAATGAGAGTAATAAAAACCTGCATTCATTTTTGCTAGCGCTCTTTTGTGCTTCAAGCATCGATGTGAAAATAACAAATAACGTAGTAAAGTTCCCCACCGATTGATTGATCAAATCAGTCTACCCACATCCACCAAAAGCCTCACGTAATCAATGGATACCCCGTAGATTATATGATTAATATTACTTCTTTCCGGTTACTGCTATGAATACCTCTCATTATTATTTAAAGTAGTAGTATTTTCGAAATTATTATTGTGTATAATATTTTTAATGTTTATCTAGATATTACTGGGAAGTTGACCATATGGACCTCAAGGGTCGCACTTCGCGGCTTGTTTTCATTTGCAATCGCAAAGGTTGATCATTTATAACATTGCTTGGTTATGAAGTTTGCGATTTGAATTATTATTAATTTTGCCTTGTGAACCAAAGTTTTTAATTGTCGACATTTATTGTTAAGTATTTAATTCTTCTTTTTGTTAATATGTCTTTACTAAGAACTTCTAATATCGATAGTAATACTGTGTCTTCAATTTCTGTTACTGAATTGATCAGAGATTGTAAGTTTTATTTGCTAGTTGATATGTTTCTAAGTTTAACAATTGTTTTCTTATTTCGCTGTTGTTTTTGGTGATTGATATTAGGATGTACAAGAAAAACGTGATGATGGCTGTGTGTTACATTTTTTGGAATATCTTTAATTTCATGAGAAGTATCGTGTTTTTTTGTTTTTTTGCTTTATTTTTATTGTATTTTGGATTGATTTCTTCATTTTCTCTGTTTTTTGTTGTTAGTGCTTTAATTTTGTTTCCTAATTATTCAGTCCCTTATATTTTGGTATTTTGAAGGATTTCTATTGGTTTATGATTAGTTGTGGAAAGGATTTTGTTATTATAATATTTCATTATTGTCTGTAAATCTATTGCTGATCGTGCTGATTTGGTTACAGTGATTTTAATTCTGGCATGCTCTTTTAAAGTGTGTTATGTAACCTTTCGAATTATGCATTGCCGATTTTACGTGCAGGTGTTGTAAAATGAAGTGTTATTCCCTCTATTTGGAGGAAATTTTCAAGATTACTAATGAATGAATTTTCGTTATCAGTTATTGTGTGATTAGGTTTTCAACAAGTAGCAAAATGTTGATTGAATGCCCATCCAGTTTCTAGATTTAAAAGGTATCGCATGACCAAATTTAGAGAATTTGTCGATAATGGTTAAGAATAAGTGATTTTTATCTACAAACCATATATCCATGTGAAACGTTTCATGTGCTTTATCGGATATATGGGGGTTTCCAAATGAGATTTTGGCTTATTTACTTTCATACTTATTCAATTAGCATACATTACAATTATTTATTAATTTATTTATTTCGGTTTTTAATTTGGGGTTAAAGTATTTAGTTTTAATTTCTTTACATACTTCCTTGATTCCTCTGTGGTTGTTGCGTTTATGCTCCTTCAGAATTTCCTCTTAGATTTATCCTTTCTCGATACAATTGAAAAGTAAATAATTACATTTGGCTACTCGAAGTTTCGTATGTGGACTTTTTTATTTCAAATAATTATTTTTAAATTGAGTATATATCGCGAAATTGAGGATATATACTGCCACTAGTTATTTTCCAGGAGTATGATTATTTGAATACTGGAAAGAGTTTTTTTGGATAGGCATATTGTTCGTAATTTACCGAAATATTTTTTTTTTATTCTATTTGAGTTCCCTTCTTAAATTATTATTTGATATTTTAATATATATAGAGGAGCCTTGGATATAGGTATGTTTTATAAACTATCTTCGTTCGTGCTATGGCGTGTTGCTAATGACTCGTTATCATCACTTACCTTTTTATCTATTTCATTGACATTTTCTAGTTCTATACATTCTGCAGTATTTATGGAAGGACGAGATCTGCTACATGATTCTCCCTTCATTTTATATATTCAATATCATAATAAAGTTCTTACAGTTTTAACTTCCATCTTTAGAAATTAGAATTTGGTTCCTTTAAATTAGATAGCCGTGTAAGAGATTTATGGTCGGTTTTGATAGTTAACCTTTTCCCGTATAGGTAAGGCGTAAAGTATTTAGTAGCCCAAACAATGACAAAGTGTTAAATAAACTGACAAAAAAGCTTTCAATGACATTACCACCTCAAACTCTCCCTTAATCTCTACATGTGCACAGCACACAATTGTTATTGCTGGCAGTGATGAAAAAATTCCAAAAGCTCGGCTGTCGCGATGTCATGGAAAAAAAAGAAGAGTGAAACAAAAGAAATCTGCTGTGGGTTTTTATCGGGATCTGTCAAATAACAAGCGATCGAAAAACAGTTCCAGTTTCAAGTCCAGTTCGTCTGTCCGAAATCAGAAATTGAGTGTCCAAATGGCTGAAAGTAAAGGTTCGCTGTTGGCTAAATCCGTGCAAAAGCCGTGCCAAGGAGGGGTTGCTTCAAAATTTGGGGAAAGTGCATCGGACGGCAGATGATACATTCGATTAGCGTTTGAACAATTCCATCAGCAACAAGGAAATGTCAATCGACTGCAAAAAAATCCAGCAACTATATCAGATGCATGGGAACCCTTCAATTGGCCTCCAAATCTGCAACAAGATGCAATGCAGTGAAGCATTACTTGCACAGGGTTCAGCAGCCGAATCACTTTGGCGGGACTTTTCACGTAAACTGGGCGACCGGGTGTTAATACCGTTTCACAGTTTCCGGGGATAGACTTTGGAAAATGCCTTTAGCTTGATCTGAGGAGAATCAGCATATTTGCCAATTCCAGGAAGGCGACGCAAGCGATGAACAATTTGACTAGGCTTTTCGAATGATGTCTACTAAGATGAGTTGCTTCCACATGGTGGTCAGTCCGATGCTCAATTGAAGCAATCTTAACGTGTATCAAATAATTTGTCTCTCAGTAAATCAATTTCGAAGAATTTAATGCCTGTCGATGCGACTGTATGGTACTGCACTAGTGGATTATCTGAAGAGTAGTGCTATCTATTGGTTGTCTGCAAGTTCTCGGGTTATTTACACAGTCTGTAGCATCCGTGTGTGGCTTTGATATACAAAGAGAAACTTCGAATCGAATGGTGTCTCAGGATTGAACAACGAGCGGAGGGTGGCGTTAATGCATCATCTCTGGTAGCCTGTGCTGACCCGAATATCGTGGGAACAGAATTACACGATAGTAAGCAGATGAAAGAGGAACATAGATCGGCAGTCGCATTGGCCACGAACATCAACAATCAAGGTATTCAGCTGATAACCTCTGTGAGCGTCACCACCGGTATCGTTTTGACGATACATGAGAATGTTGCGTAGCGTCCACAGGGTTATCAAATCCTGCAATTAACAGCTAATTGACGCCACAAAGTAGACAATCAATCAGATTGTTAGGAAAGGTTCTGTGGTGATCAATCAAGGTATCCATGCTGATAATCTTTGTGGGCGTCACCAGGTATCATTTTGATACACGAGAATGTTTCATGCGTCCACAGAGTTATCACTTCCTACCGTTGCCATCTTCATTGACGTCACAAAGAGTACAATCAATACGATTGTCGACAAAGGTTCTGTGGGGGTCAATGAAGGTAATCATGCTGATACCCTCTATGAGTGTCACCAGGTATCATAAGTCAATGCACGAGAAAGTTGCGTGGCGTCCACAGAGTTATCACTACCTACAGTTAAAAACTGCATTGACGCCACAAAGTGAACAATCAATACGATTGTCGAGAAAGGTTCTGTGGTGGTCGGTCAAAGATCTGGGAGTTGTGGTCATGCGTCATTCACCTTCATCTTAGAACTGTTTTACAAAGACACTTGGTTCCTTTTCTTATTCCACAGGTTGTACATAACACAAAGCATAGCCAATTTGATGACCATCTTGACAAAGTACTGCTCCTATTGCATCAGTTGTGAGGGTGAAATGTTTTTTAAAATCGGAATGCTTTAGGATGGGATCAAATATTATTAACTGCATAAGATTATCAAAGGCATCAGCCTAATCTGCATCCTTGGGGCTGATTTTGACATTTTCATTCAACCGGAGAGTTGAAGGTTTTGGTACCTTTGAAAAGTTCTTTATAAATGTCTTATAGAACCCCACTAAATATAGAAAAGATTTGATTTGTTTAGATGTTTTGGTGATTTGAAAGTCCCAGATAGGTTTATTTTTCGCGGGTTTTGTTTGAAAATGGGCACGATGCGGCCAAGAAATTCTGTTCATTTTTTTAAGAATTCGCTTTTTTCGATTGAATTTCTAGATTTGCCAATTTGAGAACATATAATTTGTTTTAAAGAAAGAATATGCTCTTATCAAAAGGTGCGTAATTATATGATGTCTTTCATGTAGACAAAACAGATTTTTCTTATATATTCGTGTGGAATATCATTAATTAACCATTGAAAGGTAGCCGAAGCGAAACCGAAAAGCATTTTAGTAAATTGATAGTGACCTTTTTTCTACTGAAAATTTGATGTTCTCAAAGTCCTTTTTCTTTGTTTTTAATTGGTGATATCTCTTGGCTAGATCTTAAGTTGTAAAATACACACATTTTCCTATTATACACAGTATTCCATCAATGTTGAGTATAGGAGGCTTGCCATCAATGGTAAAACTATTTAATTTCCTATAATTCACCACAATTCCCCACTTCATTTTGCCTCAAGCATCGACATTTTAAACGACTCACCAAATTGGTGATGAATAAGAGGATTTACTTGGGCGAGCATTTCCATGAACTGGGTTTCAACCTCCTTTGATGAATATTTGGATACCTATAGAATTTAGTGTATACCGCAGTGTGATTATTTGTTTAGATCTCATGTTTTATTTCATGAGGGAAGGTTGATTTTGCCCTTAGTAGAAGAATTTTTCTTTATGATTTTTTAATAAGGACATGAGGATTCACGGACAGGGCAGTCCCGGCGCAGAAACTGGTGGCGCCCCTTTAAAATGTATTCCTACACCCCTCTTCGCGAGTTTACACCGAGTGGGACTGTCCAAACCGTGGCCAGGATCGGCTGCGGTGCAGTGGTAGACATTGTCTGAGTCACAGGTATAACACGGTCGTGACTCACATAATGATTCAAAGGCAAAATTTATGATTTTTTTTGGTTTAACATGCGCAAGGTTATTTATTTCTCGCGCGTTTCTCGTTATTTAACACAATGGATCTTACTTTCTACTTTTGCACAGTTTTGTAACTTGGCAGTTAGTCTGTTTTATATTTTCTCTAGATAGAAGAGTGAAAGTATTTTCCGCTTCATGTCCATAGTTATCGTTTGGCTTTTCAGTCAATTGGAATACAAATTGTTTTATGAGGTTTTTACTTAAGGGACCACTTGTGTAAACTCCAATTATTGATAACTGCTAAGTCTGAGATAGTAAAGAATATGTGAAGCGTATGTTTGCAAGAGCGTACTTAGTAATTTATTTTTGGTCCATTTGGTATTATATATCAACATGATATTTACAGTGGGTGATCGGTTAACGAACAGTTTGGACTGGGAACAAATCGGATAACGAACACTTTCACGAAGGACTTTTGTGTTCGGACAACGAACACATATTCGGATAACGAACGAACACTTCTTGTAATAATGTAAAATCACACGTGCGTTGCTAACGTGAGCCATATCACGTAGCAGCAAGACACAACTCAGTTTCTCGCGTTGTCGCATACCGCAGCGTAGCTTGTGTGCGCCGAAACTTTGTCAATTGTGTACGGTTGTTGGTTTTTGTTCTTCTTAGTTTTCGTATGTACATTCCGAAGCCTTATTAAAGACAAAACTGAAAATCTGACAATATTATGGGTCCCAGAAAGAGTGTCAAGAACTGTGCTAACCATAAAAACTAAGCAAGAGATTATAGCCGAAGTAGAGAGTGGATAAATGATGGCTGATTTTGCGAGACAGTGTGGCTTGAACAGTACCTAAGAAAAATATCATCAAGAAGACTCAAGCAGCTGAAGGAGTAACGAAAATCGCATCTGCAAAACAAATATATGCCATACATGAAAAATGGAGATGTTGCTTTAAGTGTAGATAAATAAATGAAAACGAAAAGAGATGTAACTAGCATGGCTATCATTCAAAAAACAACTAGAGCTCTTTGTCAAAAATTCAGAGAACAAACTCCAGGTTCGTCATCCGAGGAGTTCACAAAGTTTTAAAAGAGGTCTGCAATAAAACATGTATTAATGCATGGTGAATCTGCTAGTGCAAATAAAGAAGAAGCTCAAATTTCCCAAATTTCAAGAATTCATTGAAACAGAAGAGTATCGTCCACAAAAAATGTTGAATTGTGATGAAAATGGTTTGTTTTGGGAGCAATTGCCGAATCGTACCTACGTCACGAAAGATGAGAAAAGAATTCCTGCGCATAAATCCATGAAAGACCGATTGACGTGACTTTTGCAAGCTAACGAAAGTGATGATGTGCAGCTTAAAGCACTTCTCATTTACCATTTTGATAATCCTAGAGCATTAAAAAAAATTCAATATCAAGAAAAGATTGACAGTAACGTGGAGATCGAATCAGAGAGCATGGGTCACACAGGCACTTTTGAAGAAATGGCTGTTTGCAGTTTTTTGCCCCGAGCATCAAGACACCTGGATACCAATTACTTGCCATTTAAAGCACTGCTGCTATTGGGCCAGGGCACCCAAAGGACCTTGAAGATAATCTGCTGACAGACTTTACCTGGTTGACAATTCAATTTCTACCTCCGAATACGATTTCGCTGATTCAGCCGATGGATCAGGAGATTATTGCGGGTTTCAAGAAATTGTATACTTGCGCGCTGTTTCGTCTTTGTCTTGAAGCATCCTAATTCTCCTCAACAATACCCGCTTAAAAAGCAAAATTTGACACTCGTGAAGCTATTCGTATCATTCAAAAGGCGTGGTCAGGAGTCACGCAGCGACAGTTGATTTCTGTTTGGTGAAAGCTGCGTCTATACTTCGTTCAAAGAGAGGATCATGGAAACATCAATTATGATCAGTTAATGATCGTTTGTAAATTTAATTTAATTAATTTAGTTAATTTAATTTTTTTGACCAAGTGATAAATAAAAACGCGAACTTTCAATTTTCTCCAACTTTATTTGTTGAGCTCCAAATCCTGACTAACTAAACTAATCTCAAACTATGGACCTCTTATAATTATTTTCTGGACTATTTGAAGCGTACGGAATGTTTTGTAAACATTTCGTATCGCTTGAGACGACATTTAAAACCAAGCGACAATTTGCTCGCGTCTTCGTCGATATTATCGGAAAATGCAATTTGCTTGAAGAGCAATGTTTACTTTAAATAATAAGAGCTGAGACTTGATATTGGCTTTGAACTGGATGGTGCTATAACTATTAATATGAAGCGTATGAAATGTTTACAAACATTTTGTATCGCTTCGAACGAAATTGAAAACCAAGTAATAACTTCCTCGTATCATAGTTCCAATTGTCAAATAATTCAATTTGCTTTAATAGCTATGTTTACTTTAAATAATAAGAGCTGAGACTTGATATTGGCTATGGACTTGATGCTGCCACAACTCCTCCATTCTCGGAGAGAAAATTGACCTCAATTTTGATTTTACGCGTTTCTGAGTTGGTTTTAAATTACTCATTTTTTCCTTGAAAGGATTTTGATTTACAAATGCAATAAATGATTATAAAATTGGTTAACATTTTCTTTAATATTAATCTTTTTAATTTGGTGGAAACTTATGAGTTTGTCATATTGAAATATACATAGCTACTCTACAGCTAGCATGTTCATAGTTTTTTTATAGCTAACTTTGATAGATGGTAAAAGGATATGAGAATTATTCAATTTTTGGTGGTTTTCACACACTAATTTGTTTATTGTTATGAACTAAACTTTACATTTTTCATACTTTAAGTCTCCATGTTTTGGCAGTACAGCGTGTTTGTTTTCGTTAGTGAATTGCAAATATAAATGATATTTAAATTTTAGCTATTAACAAAATTGATTACAGCTGGTAAAATTTCAGTGATCTTGAAACACTCGTTTATAAATTTTGTGCAATTTTGCGATTAAAAAAAACATGAATTATTTAAAAAAATGAGGTCCTTAGTGTATTTGATCATCAAAAAGGTATCTTTTAAGAAATTCTGTTGTTGATATTAATATTCTTTAATTTTCTGAGTATTTTTGTTTATTAAACGTACATCATATTTTTTTATACAAAAGTCTTTAAGTTCATTTACATACTTAGTCATTTTATTGAAGTTTTTGGATGCTTCTTCTATGCATTGTTTAATTTCTTCATTAAACTTATTATTTTATTCGACTATTGCGCGCTCATTGATTAGTAAACTATTTTGATTACTTTCAAGTTTTCTGTGGCATTGAAAATTATTTCGCGGTATTCGTTATCAATAACGCCTTCAAACCATCGTATGAAAGAGCCAAAAATGTTTTTAAAAAATAAATATTTTTAATTTGGATTTTTTTTATTGGTTCGGGATTAATGGATAAGAGTTTTCGATTTCATGTTCAATTCGTAAAAAAAGAATGTTTATTAGTATTTGGGTGATCGAAATGATTGTTAACGAGCTGAAAATTCTATACAATAAGAATTAGCTACTTCATATTCTGATATGTTGATATTATGTATTAGATAAGTTTTATATGATTTGAAATTAGTCTTCTTAGTTTTGTCAAAGGTTAAATCGATCACTTCCCTTTGCTGCGGTTGTTAAGACTGCTAATAT
This sequence comes from Oxycera nigricornis, assembly GCA_963942545.1. NCBI lineage: Eukaryota > Metazoa > Arthropoda > Insecta > Diptera > Stratiomyidae > Oxycera > Oxycera nigricornis. The sequence continues at coordinate 49,089,310 of OZ012659.1, forward strand.
TTGAAAATGTACTCTAGAATGAGATGGGACTTGTTCATTATTTTGATATTTCTTCCTTTTCAGATGTAATTCCTTGTGATAATTTCTAAAACGCATATCGGTAGTTTTGTATTTAACGCGAGGTTTAAGTTTATGAGGTTTAACCTTAATATAGTCAGGATTTATTTCTTCTGATTTTCGATTTGCGTTCCGACATTGTACCATTTTTGTTTTGTAATCTTGTAGATTTTTATAAATTAAACAGTTGTTCAGTCGATTATGGTGAACGTTTATTGGAAATTCGTTTGTTGCTGTATGTTGTGTTGTGTTATAGATTCTCAACACTTCTGAAATGAGGTTGTATAGTTTTAATTCTTCTTCTACTTCCTGTCTTAGATAAAATATTCTTAAATTTTCATTTAAAGTTTTGTGAAACACTTCGATGTCCGAATTTCCAGTTTTGTGCAAAACAGAGCAAAAATGATAGCTTATATTGTTTTGTTCAAACCAATCTTTCATTTTCTGACAGTTAATTGCACTTTCATTATCCGTTACTAGTTTCATTGGCTTGCCCATTCTGTCTATTATATCTGATAATGCTGAATTTATATCATTCCATTGCTTGCTTTTTAATTTTACGAGACTTGCGTATTTACTAAACTTATCTATGCATGGTAGGTAGAAGTTGTCTCTGTCTTTAAACCAAATGTCTAAATGATAAATCTGACTAGGCTTATTCGGAGTTTCTGTTAGTCTAAAGGGTTCTTTAATTAGTTTTCGCTCGTATTTTCCTTTTATACAAATTTTGCAATTGTTAATATATTAAGTGATTCGTTCTTTCAAATTTGGATGGTAAAATTGTTTTCGTAAAATACTGTACAGCTTGTTTATTCCTAAATGGTTGAATTTTCGATGTGCAGAAGCGATTTCTTCTGATATTTCTTCCAAGGTACAATCCATTAGGTAATAATTGCACTTTAAAAATGTAATATTTGGATTATCTCTTTTCCATTTTATATAGGTATCTTGAAAATCTTTCCAAATTTGTATATCTGTTATGTATATTCCTACATTTCCCATTCGAGGAGTATGCTTTTTCAAAATATACTCGTATGTTTTTTTATTTTGGTGAATGGTACGTTAATATTATTCTTTTCTTATTATTGCGGAGTTTAATTATTTTTGCTGAATTTGTTTTCGTTTTTTTTTTCAAAATAATTTGAGTTTGGAAAACATTGAAAGGTTTTTCAGATATAAAAATATATTCGGTGTTGTCTTCCTGCGCCGTATGTTGTGTAGCATGATCTGAACTAATTTCATTTTCATTATTTATTATTTCGCTATCTAAATGATGAATTTCAACTCTGGATAATGCATCTGCTACTTTGTTTTCCTTTCCGGGCATGTATTCGATATCAAAATTATATTCTTCTAATTTCAGTTTCCAAAGTTGCATTTTTGGTTTGGCTCTTTTAAATTTGATAAATATTTGAGTGGTTTGTGATCAGTTTGCAGTTTGAATTTCACACCATACAGGTAAGGCCTGAAATATTTGGTAGCCCATATTATAGCCAAAAACTCTTTTTCTATAGTCGAATATTTCACTTCGCTTTCACAAAGTGTTCTAGAAGCGTACCCTATGGGATGTCCTTGTTGGGACAAAACTGCACCAATCGCAAATTGCGATGCGTCAGTAGTAAGTGTAAATTGTTTTGTGAAATCTGGGTATTTTAGTATTGGTTCCGCTTGTAAATACGACTTTAATCTATTAAATGCGCCTATGTATTGTTTATTTGATATGTCGATTTTCATATTTTTCTTTAAGTACTCGGTCATTGGTTTCGCGATTTTCGCGTAGTCTTTTACGAGTTTCCTGTAAAATCCTGTTAATCCTAAAAATGACCTAATTTCCTTTTGTGTTTTTGGTATTGGAAATTTCTTTATAGCCATTAATTTATTTGGATTTGGCTTGACTCCTTCTGTAGTAACAACGTGTCCAAGGAACTCTGTTTTTTTCTTCAAAAATTCACATTTGTCCAATTGTATTTTCAAATTGGCTTTATCAAGAACAGATAAAATGATTTTCAAAGAATTAATATGTTCATCAAGCAAAGTACTAAAAATTATGATGTCATCCATGTACACACAACAAATTTTGTTGATGTGTTCTGATAGAACATCGTTCATGAGTCTCTGAAATGTACCTGGGGCATTTTTCAGCCCGAATGGCATTCTGAGGAACACGTAATGACCATTTTCCGTAGAAAATGCTGTTTTGTGCTGGTCTTCACTAGCAATCTCTATCTGGTGAAAACCCTTCGATAGTTGAAAAATATTATATTATATATAATTTTAAGGAATTTCATTTTTTCTTCATCATTAAGATGATCGATTCTAAATTGTTTCGTTAGTTCATATTCTGGCATTTCTTTTCTCATTGCGAATATTTCTTCCGGAATATTATAATTAAAATTGAAAGGTAAAACTTGTTTGTTAACTGTGACTGTTAAAGTGGAATAATCGATTACTGCGGAATTTTCTGTTAATATATCGTTTCCGATAATGCCATCGTAATGTGATTCAAAGTTTGTAATAAGGAACTCAACAGGCTTGCGCATATTCAGATTTTTAAAAGCAGATACTAAAATTTTAGAGTTTATTACTGAAATTCCATGTATAGTTTTTATTATAACACCGGATTCTTTAACAGTTCCTCTGCAGTTTTTAGGAATGAACTTTTCATTTATGATGCTACAAGATGCACCCGAGTCAATTAAAAATTTTAGGTTCTGGTTACCTAGTGTCGTTAAATTAATGCAAGGTAAATCTGTTCCGAGGCTAGTTTTCAAAAATTTGCGATATCATATGCAGTGTTGGAATTTTGGGAATTACGTTGCGTGGAACGAGCATTAGTATCATTCTGATTTCTCCTTCCATCGCTAGGAGAATCGTTGACCTCAACGATATTATTATGGCGATAAACTTGAGACTGGCCAACTTCCATAGGTTCGACAGGATGTTGACGATTAAAGTTTTGAGCTATATTTGATTGGTAATTACGACTACCATAATAAGGTTGTTTACAATCTCTATTCAATGTTCTAGGATTATTAAAATAATTAGCGTTTTCATCATTTCTATCATTGTTGAAGCGATTATTTTGATAGGAGTGATTTTTGAAGCTGTACGACCGATTTTGCGTATGAGGATAATAATTGTTAAAGTTTGGATTATTGGTAACTTTTATATTGTTAACATTAGAATTCCTACAATTGGTTTGGTTATTGGAATATTTGATTTTAGATTTGGAATCTCTAAAATGAAGATAGCCAGCTTCTACTAGTGTAGAAAAAGCTTTGTCTATTGAGTTAGGATTTTGGGCTGCGATTATACCTTTTAAGGGTTCGGGAAGATTATCTCGAAATACATTCAATGCCATATTATTATTCGTATTTATTATTTCACTTTGTTGAGTCACATCCGAAACTTCACTTTTTATTTTGTTATTTAAATGATAACAACATTTCATTATATAATCGTAATACTGAGTTAAGTTTGTAAACTTAGCATTTATTAGATTTTGATATAATTGACTCCAACTTCGAGGGTCATCAAAAAATTGTTTCAATAAACTTTTGATTGAGCTCCAATTTGTTGATTGATGAGCGTCAATCGTTTCTTTCGCTTTTCCCGTTATTTTGCCCCTGATCAGGTTTTGAATAGCTATTTGGATAGGTTGCTCCAAGGATTCAATAATAGGAGCAATACTATCTACTATTAAAATAAAATTGTGTAGCTCCTGTCGATTTCCATCGAAGGATGGTAGTGCGTTCAGGAGACTAAAAGCCCGTTTCTCGTTTTGTGCGCGGACCAGGTGAGCTTCCTCGGCCATGTTGATAGTAAAAGTTTTGTTACTTACTTCCTGTTCCGAGTCTGAAGAGCTGCTGCTGTGTCTGCCTCTACCAACCTTTGTCATCAATTTCGGGGGTTAAGGATGAATGATGATAGATCCAGTGATTCCAATGTTCCAGGCTCCAATCACTCTCTGCAAATATTTCGTTGTGGTGCGGAGTTGTCCTAGCTGTTTGGGAATCAATCTCACAGTCTGGTTTTTGTTGGCACGAGATTCACTCGGAAATTCACTTCAAAATTCGCTTCGAAATTCGAATTACAAAACTTCTAGTTTTGCGATACTTCGCGTATTATGTTCGCGAACCGACTGCGTCAATTATGATCAGTTAATGATCGTTTGTAAAGATCTATGAATTTTTTGACCAAGTGTTAAATAAAAACGCGAACTTCAATTTTCTCCAACTTTATTTGTTGAGCTCCAAATCCTGACTAACTAAACTAGTCTAAAACTATGGACCTCTTTCAATTATTTTCTGGACTATTTGAAGTGTACGGAATGTTTTGTAAACATTTCGTATCGCTTGAGACGAAATTTAAAACCAAGCGACAATTTGCTCGCGTCGTCGTCAATATTATCGGAAAATGCAATTTGCTTGAAGAACAATGTTTACTTTAAATAATAAGAGCTGAGACTTGATATTGGCTTTGGACTTGATGGTGCTATAACTATTAATTTGAAGCGTACGAAATGTTTATAAACATTTTGTATCGCTTCGAACGAAATTGAAAACCAAGTAATAACTTCCTCGTATCATAGTTCCAATTGTCAAATAATTCTATTTGCTTTAATAGCTATGTTCACTTTAAATAATAAGAGCTGAGACTTGATATTGACTATGGACTTGATGCTGCCATAACTCATCCCTAAAATTATGGATGAAATCTCGACTACTGCTAGAGATCTGGATTTGGAGGTGAATGAGGATGAAGAGCTCATAATGAAACATGGAGATGAACTGACGACAGAAGAACTCTGAGAAATCTGAAATGAAGAACATTAAGGAATACAGTGAAATGTCTCTCCTTTTGAACAAGAGGAAGACGAAAGAGGACTTATGCCGTCATCTATGATTAAATATATTTTGAAAAAGTGGGAGGATGTCAGAGCAATATTCTAAGAATGTCAAGGATCTTTACAACGACATTGCCATTAATCAATCAATTCCGGAAAATCCTGAAAAAGAGTGGAAAGCAATCGACATTGGACATATTCTTTCACGCTCCATAACCGAGAATGAAAAGGACTGATTATTATCTGAGAATATATGTATGCACATATGTGCTTTTTTTAAATAAACTTTCTAAGAAAGTATACATCCTTTTGTTTAAATTTAATTTTTAGGTCCACGAGAACTAATTAATCGATTTCACAAAAAATATATGGTAACGAACAATTTGGGTACTGAACATACCCTTGTAACAGACTATGTTCGATAACCAATCATCCAATGTAGTTTGAAAATAATAATTGTTCTCCTTTTTTACTTTTACAATTTTAGGTCTTATTTGCATGTAGAAGGTTTGTAAGAAAAACTTTCTGTAATAATACTTCCTCTACAGTTGCGAAGAACTGTTTACTTACTGATAGTCTGGTCTAATGTTTATAACAAATCAGACTATTTTTTGGCTGCTTTCGTTCGTTCTCTTTATTATTATTATTATTATTGAAACATTTAAATCTTAGAATTTTTCGACATATTGCTCTAGCCAACAAGGAAGTCTCCAATTATTAGACGATTAATATGGACAATTAAATTTCTTCCGTCATAAGCTAGCAAAGCGTTTAAAATTGTTGCATTCATGAGTACAATTTCGTTCCTGTCCAGTCTGTGTTGAAAATTGGATGACTCATTACATTATTTGATACATTCCATTAACCGTCATCGATTTTCAGTTTAAGAGCGCTTCTTAAAGTACCACGTTTAGTATTTCTTTCAGCATAGGCGTCTTTGAACTTTGTAAAAGTGAGAAATTTACCACCATTCACACCTTTCAATGTTTTCCATAATATCTTATCAGCACGTTTTCTTATAAAAGATTCACCAGCGGTGTCTAAATTAATTTTGGTTTCAGAATCAGATATATTCACTTTTTTTGTTTGAAACAACATAAAATGGATCTTGTTCACTGGTTTCACTTGGAATTTTCATATGCAAAACTTATCTTCGGGATCTGATTCATTTCAGAAAGAAAATAAGTTGTTTTGTAGAAACCGTTAAAAGCATATATACCTTCTCTGCACGAAAATTCAAACTACTTTGTCCCTCTATTTAATCTACTATCAAGTATTAGTAATTGATTTCATAATTGTGTTTTTATAAAAGAAAACTTCCTTCTAATTTTGTGTATCTTTATTTGGATTCGTAATCGATTTTCTACCGTAATCGTTCGGTCTTCCTCAGCGATTAAATTTATTAGTGTGAAGTACTTTGTTGCGGATCAGTTTTCATTTTTTTGGTTCACATTTTTCAATTCTTCCAAATTTGGAACCTTTTTAAATTTCCCTCATTACACTGCCAAATAATCAGCATTGGCAGTACTAAATCCCAAATTGGTAGTCCACCACACGCACTGTCTCTCTCGAGAGGTGAGTTCACGTGATCGAGCGGAAATCGGTTCTCTTTGCATCATGTCGCCCTCTGATTGGCCGAAAATATTTGCTGATTACCATATATGGTAATAAATGAAGCAAAAATGCTTCGACTCGTGACCGCGGTGAAGTGGGTGTGATCGACGAGAGGTGATGGAGTGTGGTGTATGGGTGAGATGGGAGTTAAAAAAGGGTCGGAAAAAATTCAGTCAAGGAGTCTGCGGCGAGAAGTTTTGGTTTTTGCGCGTAGTGTGAAATTCGAGTGTGACTCGATCGACGATTGTCCCGGGTTCCTGCCGCCGAAGGACATCTCACACAGCGGAAAGCGATATATAATTCTTAGTGGCGTGTACCAAGCGGATCGCTCGTAAATCGACCGGAGGGAAGACTCCGCGTATGCAGTTGGCAACGAAGGTTGCGCGTAAAAATGCATCATCAACCGTAGGCATCAAGAAACCACATCTTCATCCTTCTGGCACCGTCACCATGCGAGAAGTTCGTCGCTTTCAAAAGCCGACTGAGCTGCTGATTCGTAAGTTGCCTTTACAGCGCCTTGTTTGCGAAATTGCGCAGGATTTCAAAACTGATTTGCGTCTTCAAAGTTCTGCTGTGATGGCTTTGCAAGAAGCCAGCGAAACATATTAGGTTGAATTGTTCGAGGATACGAATTTGTGTGCTATTCATGCCAACGTGTCACCATCATGCCGAAAACCATCCCGCTTGATCGTCGTATTCGAGGCAAACGTGCTTAACCAGATTCCACGTACGTTTGTATATGAGATCATAATTTAATCAGAGGAAGGTGTGTTATTTTCATTTATTTCATTTCGCTAAACTACTTCTAGGATTAGTATTAAGTTACTTTGATCATTATTACAATAACAGCATCCTTTCCGAGTCTCTTGTAATCTTATAGCAACCACATTTGCATTAGTGATTATATTTCGTAAACCACTTAGGTCTAGTCGTTATGTACTACATACGAGACTATCTAAGACAATAATTAGTGAAGTTGGATGTAAACGATTGTCTTCAATTAAAATTCTAAATAATTTATTGGAAATAAAGTGTGAATAATATGAAGAGTGTCATTGTGTTCTCCCCTCCGCGATCGGAGTATGCTTCAGTTTTTCCCTTTTTATAGCCCACGACCCGGTGAGCTAGCCGGTTTCGGAAATTTTTTATCTATGGTCGCCACTATGCGGTCACTGTTGGTGGGTGCTCCACACGGGGTTTCCTCTCGGCAATCGTCTTCCCCGTAGCGTCCGAATTGGCGGGGCACGTAGAGGATGGTTGTCGGGGAGGAGAGGTGGTAGTGCGGGGTACGCAACAACTTTACTTATATACTAAATTAGTATATAAGTAAGTACTAAATTAGTATATAAGATAAAGTAGCTAACACTAATAAATTTAATCGCTGAGGAAGACCGAACGATTACCGTCGAAAATCGATTACGAATCTAAATAAAGATACAAAAAATTGAAAGGAAGTTTTCTTTTATAAAAACACAATACTATCAAGTGTTAGGGACGATAAATTTTAGAGTGAATCGGTTTCATTCACATCTGAAACAATAGGTAAATTAATTATGACTATATGGAACATAGGAGTGAGGTGGTGAAGTAATTACTATTTGAATACATTTTCTAATTTAATTAAACTGAAAGATGTTTTTTTATTTTTTATTAAATAGATAGCAATTTGCGTTGAAACTTTTATTCAATGTGATTGGCACTTTTGAAGTTACATTCTTAAAAATTCAGATGCTAGGTAAGTTTTCATTCAATCGATAATCGAAACAATACTAAAATAATTTCCATTCTAAACAACAAACATTTAAAATTTGAGATGTATAAAGAGGTGATATTTTTTTATTACCTTCGCTTACTTTAAGAAGTATAGTTAACCTTGCTATTTAAATCATTATTATTACTAAAATTTATGTTGCACAGCAAAGTGTTTCGCGTGAGCCCTGAGAGTTGCATCTCACAGCTTGTCTTGAAAATGGTATCAAGGATCTTCACCTGTTCTTACCTGATCTCCATCATATGTCCAGGAACCAAACTTCATAAAACATGTTTGCTGATCGAATGGAAAATATCTCACGTCTATTTCGCAGGATGATTTGAATATGGCAGGAGGCGTCCATAAGACCTTTCCAGTATACTGAAGTATCGCTTTTGTCATAGTTGTAACGACATATTCACCATCTGCACTAAAATTTATAAATAAGAAAATGTTGTATAAATAATGGAGTTGTGCTTTTAAATAAGCATGAAAAATATTCTTGAAATTTTGGCCTGAAAAGAAATCCAATTTGAGTCTTTTACACTGAAGGTGGAATAAATATGCAAAAGAAAGCCCTAAGCACCAATTGTTACCTCAAATGATCTTCGATCGTTCCTATTTTATCAACAGTTAAATAAATTTTATATATCGAAAATGTTTAGACATAAAGAATATTCAATAATAGTTTTCCTGAAGGTTGATGTGATTTCTACTTTTAAAACAGTGCTGGTTTATATTTATAGTCTCAAAACAGCTTGTTATACGATAAGCGTGCGTTTGAAGTCGTATCATACGACACATGTGATAAGCAAATACTCGTAGCCCATATCGCATATGAGAAACGCATGTTTCTAATTCAATTATTGTTTTTACGCTCAGAATAATTCATCATTTTCCATTTCCTATTTTTGCTTCTGAATGCGTCTGCATCTTGCGCTTTGTATTTCGATATTGATGTATACAGTTGAGTTTACGATAAGGGTTGCTCTGAACAATTTGACATGAGATATATATAATTTATTTCTTCTACCAGGTTTACTGTATTGAAAAATTAGGCGTGAGTCGTTAGCTTCAATTTAAGCGACTGAAATTCTAAGGGTCACTTAGATGAATCGATGTGAAACTCTCGTAAATTTCACCATTACCCTAAATAAAATTAATAAGGACAAAATCTTGTTGTAAAATTATCTTCTTTTCATGATAAATTGCATGATAGTTATAATAATAATAAAAGTCGTGACTTTTTCTTTTACCAAATTCTATTTTCGACTGTTCAAATATATATTTCGGCTACTACTTGTAGCCTTCTTCTGCCTTAAAGTTAAACACAACTTTGTTTAAAAGCCTGTACTGCAGTACAAAGATTTTACCAGAAAGTTTATCATCATTAGCGATGCTTCTAACTATGGCAGCAGTTTTCAGACAAAAAATGGCGCACATGGGACAGATTTCCTTGAACGATACGCTAGTCAGCCTTTAAATAGAATGCCGCGGCGCTATAGTACAACCGAGAAAAATGATTAGCTATACTATAGTATGGACAGTGAGACAATTTCATTCATATGGCTATGGAGCTAGATTTTTGATTAGAACAAGTCTTAAACCTTCACTGTCTCTGTTTCAAGTGAAAGATCTTAAAAGTAAATTAGTAAGATGGAAACTAGTAATAGTAGAAAACGACTACAATACTGAATACTTGAAGCAAAAGGAAAATACTGACACCGATGAATCACCCCAAAATGTGAAGATAGTATATAAGCCAAAAATTTATACTGTTGCGGACAATATTCTCAAGGAATATGAGAAAAGAATTGAAGAATTGAAAGCTCAGGGTATAATCAAAGGTAATACTGAAGATGCAATTCCTAAATAATGAAGTGAGGAAAAATTAGTTTTTACAAATCAACGACAAGTTAAATTATCATTGCAAGATAACTAAACCCTAAGAATGTCAAGAGCGGACATAAAAAATATTGAAGATAGGGAGACGCAGAAAAGATAATGGTGGAATATCACAATAGTTTACTGAGAAATCACCTTGCAAGAAAGCCATATATGCCAAGCTAAGAAGACGTTTCACATGGCAGAACATAAGAAGGATGTTGAAAATTTCTTCACAGAATGCTTCAACTTTCAAACGGGAAAGGTGAATAGCAAACCTCGGCAAATTTCCATGGCAATTACCACTTCATGTAATGAATCAATGGAAAAAAATTCAGATAATTTGATAGGCCCATTTGAAAGCACATTAGACGGAAGCAAATAAACATTTCCCTTACAAGACGAAGTAACTAAATATATCCCCTACTTACTTAGAAAAATTATAAAAATTTGTTTTTCACCATAAAAAATAAAACAACCAGATTCATTCAAACAACATTTTATTAAAGTAAATACATTCAAACAATATTCTATTGAAATTTCATACATTCGAACAATATTTGCTAGATATTTCGCATATTTAAATAATATCTTATCGAAATTAAACATAGTCAAATAAGAGTTTACTATTGTGAAGTGAGTGTCTGTAATCAATAAAACTGAAAAGTGATTCTGTGCCAACTAATCGTGGAAAAGTGATATCTTGATTTGTATTAAATATGTCTCTTGCCAGTAATTTGGTCCAACCATCACGACGAAATCTTGATAGTCTCGCGGAATCCCTGCCTAATCTAGATCCTCCTAGTAATGTACCAAATAACGAAAGGGTACAAACAATCACGCGAGTAGTCGCGGAAAACCCTTCAAGCTCAAGGGAGGCAATTATTCAGTTCTTTCATGAACCCAGCATCCGCCATAAATAATGATGTTGATGTTGCAATCAACGTTGGTACAAATGGGAACTTTTCAGAAATGAATATAATCTCAGATGTAGTGAAAAGTTTGAGGATTTTCTCTTGAGAACCAGGAGAATTCAGTTCCTGGTGAAAAAACGTTGATCGAATACTTCAAATATACGATCACCTCACCGAATTATTACGGAATCCTGACAGTCATACGCAGCAAAATCGTAGGTCATGCAGATATCGCATTAGAATCATATATTACCCCCCTAAATTGGACCAAAATTTCAATGTGTCTGACTCTGCACTATGCAGACAAAAGGGATTAAGGTACCTTAGAGTACCAGATGACCACTTTGGTGCAAGGCCAAAATACGATTTCACAATTCTATCAGGAGGTTTATAACCACCTTTCACTCATCCTTAACAAATTAGGCTCAATAGAAATGGGCCAAGATTCAATGAACATCATGACACAATCCTATCGCGATAAGGCGCTCGATACCTTCGTGAGAGGACTAAAAGGCGATTTAGCCAAGCTACTGAGTATCCGTGAGCCAGTAGATTTACCACAAGCCTTGCAATTGTGTTTCAAACTCCAGAATATGGACTTTCGCGCCCAATACGCGAACAAATCTAATCGAAGAGCACATCCTAACATTCCGGCCCACATTCCTCCATGTAGAATTATAACGAATTTTCCTGGGCCAAAACCAATTCCAGCTCCGAGACGTGAGTTTCATCCAAAATTGCTTCATACTCCTCAGGCTTTGAAGCGACCACGATTCTATCAGCAAAATTTCCAACAGCCTCAGCATAGGGATTTCTATAATAAATTGCCCCCACGACCACCGCGAGGGCCAGTACCCATGGACGTAGACCAGTCTATATGGTCACATGCTGTGAATTATGCCAACAGGCCGCAAAACCAACGGTGGCTCCAAAACGCGCCGCCAACAACCTTCACAAAGAGCTCACGTACCCGCTAATACACAACGAGTGTACTACGCCGCACCTGAACAAGACGGCGACGTCACTGAAGAACAATACGAAAAGGATATGAGTCAAGAAGACGAAAGTTGTGAACAGTCTTTCGAAGACTACATGAACCCAAGTGAGGAGCAAAACCAGAATCATTCCGAACATCTAGAAGATATCTATTTTTTAGACTAAGACGCTTTTCGCTTCCATTATCCGAGCATATTACAAGAAGCAGAGAGCTGCTCAGATTTTTAGTAGACACTGGGTCCAACAAAAACTACGTACAGCCCCGACATATTAAAAATGCCAAACAACACGTATTTCTTTGTACATTCTGTAGGAGGCAGCGTCAAAATCACACCACGCGTTCGTAAATTTATTTGGTCCGAATACCAATAAAATCCATTTTTTTATCCTTCCGAGCCTAATCTCATTTCACGGCATCATTGGTAATGACACACTTAAGCAGCTTAAGGCAATCATTCACACAAATGAGAATTTTATGATTCTTCACCCCAATTTATACATACCGCTGAAACAGCACATCTCGAAAACAGTCAACAATATCGCGCTATTTAGCGCTCCATCGCACATACAATCACCCAATGAAAATCTGTTCTCAGCCAGTCAGATCATGAGCATGGCCAAGGAACTTATCACTAGACTAGCACAATGTAACAATTGTAATGACCAGTTCATAGTTTTAACAGAAATTGCAATCAAATTTCTATATGAGTAAGGCAAACGTTGACTGTATACTTTGGAACGCGCAAAGTATTCGCAACATAATTTAAAACTACGCATAATTTAAAACTACTACAACATGACTGATTTTGTATGCGATTATCTCAATAAGAATGAAACAACTAATAAATATACATCTCGACCAACTGAATATAGAACAATTCTACCTGATTCAAAATTTTCGATATTACACCTAAACATAAGGAGTATAAAAAAACACATTAATGAATTACGAGCACTGATAAGTGAGTTTAAGAATAATTCAATGCAGTTGCACATAATAGTATTAACGGAAACGCATCATCATAGTTACTTGCTTCCGCATACTAAATTTAATGTTGCCTTCAACTTAGAAAACTATGATTTGCATTTCACTTTGAAAAAACAAAATAAATGTGAGGGAGTGTTTATCTATATTAATAAAAAACTTGAATATAGCGTCAAAGAGGTAGAAAACCTAAGCCTTATAAATGCGCCAGAATTCATAAGAGAACTATCAAATTATATTTCAACTAGTATCAAAAATAACATGGACATCATAATAGGGGATGTTAATATTGATCTCTTGGATAATATTAACGAGAACCAAAATAACTATATAGCAAATCTACTTAGTGAAGGTTTCCTTCAATTCATCAACCAACCTACAAGAATACAATTACATCAGAAAAACAAATATAACAAACAAGATCAGTGTATTTGCAAACATCCACGAAACATATATAACTGACCATTTCGCTCAAATATTAGCTTTGAAATGGGGCGCGAAAAAACCAAGTAACCGTGAAAATACTGGGAATGTGACTAAAATGAAAACAGATAAAGTTAAACTAAGACAAATATTTGAAGAAGACTCTGAATGGAAGGCGAAATATTTAGTATGTGGAAACGTAAACAATTTCATCCAAAAGCTAACCGAGGATATTAGCGCTAAAATAGAAAAAGCTTCTCATACTTCATTATTTAAAGTGAAGACTAACATTTTAAAACCATGGATAACACAAACAATTGTCAAGTCCATAAGGGCAAGAAACAGATTAGGACAAAAGGTCAGACGACAACCGCATAATGAACTACTAAAGACTCACTATAAACAGTACAGAAATATATTAACGCAGACGATCAGCCAAGCGAAACAATCATATTTCAAAACAAAAATAGATGTAGCGGGGACAGATATGAAAAAGTACTGGCAGATTATAAATGAACTAACGTACAAAACGAAATCAAATCAATCGTGCACCAGATTAAATATTCCAGGGACTGGACTAGAAACAAATGGCAAAAAAATTACCAATGAATTTAATGAATACTTCAACAATGTTGGATTCAATGTTGCAAGAGATATAGGAACAAACTATTCAACAGTAGATGAAGATACAATCAGTTTTATTGTAAAATCGGAGCTTCATTTCTACAACATCACTGAGGACGAAGTAGCAGCAAAAATAAATGACCTTAAAGACAAAACTGCGCCAGGGGAAGATAACCTTTCGACGGAAATAATAAAATATTTACAGTCATATTTAAAGGGACCTATAACGGTGCTCTTCAACAAATGTTTTGATATGGGCTTATTTCCAGGTAAATTAAAAAAAGCTATGATTGTACCAATTTTCAAAGGTGGTGATAAGACTATCACGAGCAACTATAGGCCAATCTCTTTACTTAACGCAATTGCTAAAATTTTTGAAAGATGTATAAAGTCAAGATTGACGAGCTACATAGAAGACAACCAAATCATCCCCGATACGCAATACGGTTTTAGGAAAGGAATAGGAGTTGATGATGCTTTGGCAGACCTTACCGACACAGTAATCAAAATTTTTAGAAATGATAAAAAAACACTGGGCATCTTTCTAAACTACTCTAAGGCATTTGACTCTATAAGTCACACCAAACTATTACGTACTCTAAATCAAATAGGCATTAGAAATAAACCCTTGCAGCTACTCACAAATTATTTACAAAATAGATATCAAATGGTAAAATTGAGAGGGCTCGTTGGTGACGTGGTCACAAACAAGACCTACGGTATCCTACAAGGTTCAGTACTTTCTCCAGTTATTTACACCATATATGTAGCTTTTCTGTTTAAATTTTCTGAAGATAACATTAAATTTATAGGATTTGCAGATGATACGGCCATTGTCGTGACAGGAATCAACTGGTCAGATACCTACCAAAGAGCTAACTGCATTTTAAATAAAACGATAAATTGGTCAAACAACCACTCCTTAAAGCTTAACATTGATAAAACGAAAATTTTACCATTCGCCATAAATAAAAAGTCTCTCCCAAACCAATCCCATATGATTAGAATAGCGGTAAGACATAATGGAAAACATCACAGCCTAGAACTTTGCAATGAAAGAGCTACTAAGTACTTGGAAGTGACCATAAATTGTCATCTAAAATGGAAGGAGAATATAGCAAATCTAAATAGTAAACTTAGAAGTCTAATCTATATATTTTATAGCCTTAGGAATATACTTAAAATGGAGGATCTGATAGTGGTATACAAGTCGCTATTTCAATCAATCTTGACTTACGGAATACTTGCATGGGGTGGTACTTACGATTCATACATAAACTGTATACAAGTAACCCAAAAACGAGCATTGAAAGTCCTTGCCAAAATACCCATGGTATATCCTTCTAGACAAATATACTGCGTGACGAATACTCTGGACATAAAAAACCTTTACACCCTGAAAATTTAAACGTATATGACTAAAAACAATAAACTCACTCCATACCAACACAATTAAAATACTAGGACAGTAAATAAAAATGTAACAACAATATGTGCAAATAAAACGATAGAGCAAAAACACTTCACATACATTGCCCCTAAATACTTTAATGAATTGCCCCAATATTTGAAAAATATGTCAAATAGTGCAGAACATTTTAAGTATCATTTGAAAATTCATTTTAAAAATTGCCAGTTTGGGAATAACTAATCAATGCGGAATACAACTAAAATTATACTATACCATTCGAGATTATATAAAAGTTTATTAGGGATGTTTGCAAATTCATTCTTGTAATTTGTGAATCGCAATCTTGTTTTTCTGCTATTCCCTTAATATATTATATTATAGTATAATTTTTAATGATCTCACTTTTCTATTTTTGTCTTTTCTTTCTATACTTAGTTCCTTACCTATTATATTTATATTATATATTTATATGAATTGTAGACCTGTAAGATAAGAAATGTAAAAGGTTTGTACTATTACTCCTCCCTCCATGACACAAGTCACGGCTTACTTTGGAGGGAGTAAAGAAAATAAAGAAAAAAAAATATCGATATAAAGATCCCACACCTCAACAAAGAACAGTCTGCCAGATTGAAACAAGTCATCCGAAATTGCTCCAGATTATTCTCAGAACCCAATGAAAAGTTAAAAAGAAGTAAGCAAACTTCTCGAAGACGGGATAATAAGACCTTCCAAATCTCCCTACAATTCGCCAGTGTGGATAGTCCCCAAAAAACTCAATGCGTCTGGCGATAAAAAGTATCGAATGGTGATTGACTACCGCAAGTTAAACTCAGTTACCATCGTGGATAAATACCCGATACCAGAGATAGGCGAGATCCTGGCTAATCTCGGAAAACCCAAATATTTCTCCATAGTCGACCGCAAAAGTCGGTTTCATCAGATTCCACTTAGAGAACGCGATATACCAAAACTGCCTTTTCCATCAACAACGGAAAATTCGTGTTCATGCGTATTCAGTTCGGGCTAAAGAACGCCCCATCAATCTTTCAAATAACTCTCGATAACATACTTCGAGAACACATGGGAACGCGATGCTTTGTGTACATTGATGATATCATCATCTTTGGAAGAATTGAAGCCGAACACTTTCAAAATCTGGAGAAAGTACCGAAAACTTTAGAAACCTCCAATATGAAAATCTAATTAGACAAGTGCAAGTTCTTTAAAAACGAAATAGAATTCTTAGGATTTGTCGTTAGTAGCGACGGTATAAAAACGAACCCCAAAAAAGTCCAGGCAATTGCTAACATGCCCTTACCTAAAACATTGAAAGATCTGCGGTCGTTCTTAGGAATGTCGGGATATTACCGGCGTTTTATACAAAACTATGCCAAGATCGCGAAGTTTTTGACTTCACTTTTAAGAGGGGAAGAAGGACGAGTTTCCAAAAACTTATCAAAAAACAGAATCATTCATCTAGATCCAAGAGCCATAAATCCCTTCAACACATTAAGAAACTGCCTTATTTCCAAAGAAGTCGTACTGAATCATCCCAATTTTGAAAAAGAATTTCAACTGGCAACGGACGCTTCTGACTACGCCATTGGCGGCGTCCTTTCTCAGGAAAGCAAACCAATAGTTTTTCTCTCCAGGACGTTAACAAAAACCGAGGAGAATTATGCTGCCAATGAGAAAGAGATGCTTGCCTTGCTGGGCACTCAAGTCATTGCAGAGCTACCTTTACGGAACCCGAAAGGTGAAAATATATACCGACCATCAGCCGCTCACCTATGCTCTAAGCAACAAGAACACGAATAGCAAGGTGAAGAGATGGAAGTCCATCCTGGAGGAGTATAACCATAAGCTAGTGTATAAGTCAGGTAAAGCTAATGTCATAGCAGATTCCCTTTCGAGACCTCCAAAGTTAACATTAGTTAACTGTCTAACTCGCACGGTTCATAGCGATGAAACTTCATCACACGATCTTATTCCCACACTAGAAACGCCCATCAACGTCTTTCAGAATCAGATTATTTTAAAAATTGGCGATAAAGATAGCTACCAAATTCAGAATCCCTTTCCAAATTACTCTAGACACACATTTATCAAACTGCAGTACAGTAGCAACGATATGATGAGCATTTTTGAAAGGTATCTCGACCCAAACACCATAAACGGTCTTCTAACCAGCGAAGAAATTATGGGGCAAGTTCAAGAAGTTTACCCCAACCATTTCAAGAGTTACCGAATAAGATTTACGCAAAGAATGGTAGAGGATATCCCCAATGAAGCGGAACAGCACGAAAGGATCCTGCGAACTCATAAAAGAGCGCACCGCAATGCCAAAGAAAATCGGGCGCACCGCAATGCCAAGGAAAATCGGTTACAACTTCTCGAGAATTTTTACTTCCCACGGATGTCAGCAAAAGACAAAAATCTGGTAAAACGCTGCTCTATTTGCAAAGAAAGCAAATACGACCGACATCCCAACAAACTCTACGCCGATTCCTTCCTACCCCGGCCATACTATCCACATCTATTCAGTACTGAAAAGCATCGCGTCCTCACCGCCGTGGATAAATTCTCAAAATGTGGCCTAGCCAAGATAATTGCTTCGAAGTCTATTGAAGACATCAAAGAACCCCTGATGGACGTACTTTTCTTTTTTTGCGTTCCAGAAGTCGTCGTTATTGACAACGAAAGTTTGCTAAGATCAGCTTCCATAACCTCTTTGATGGAGGATGACCTTCAAATCAAGGTGTATAAAACACCCCCATACAAAAGCGAGGTTTACGGTCAAGTCGAACGATGGCACAGCACTCTCACCAAGATTATGAGGTGCCTAAAAAGGAACGGGCCAACCAGGTCCTTCGAAAACCTTCTTCAGCGTGCTACGCATGAGTACAACTTCACTATCCGCTCTACCACCGGTAAAAAACCCGTTGAGCTCCACTTCGGTCGAACCCCAAGGACTGACCCAGACGAGTTAGAAAGAATTCGCCTATCAAATGTAGAAAGATTAAAACAGAAGCAACAATTCGATATCAAAAATCATAACAAGTCAGGGCAACCAGTTGAGCAGTATGAAATAGGCGAAACCATTTATGTAAAACAGAATAAAAGAATAGGATCAAAACTTACTGCCAGATACCAACAAGAAATCGTGAAATAAAATAATAACTCCACAGTTTTGACTGAATCTGGAAAAGTCATTCACAAGAGTGATATACGTAATTAAAATTCACTTTACAGACTCCCGCTTTACCTCTCCAACGCTAAGGTTGAAATCTTGGACTTCTTAAATCCTCAAATGATTTCCTTCAACATGGGAAAAGCAAAAACACAGGAAGGAAACTTTAAACTTATTCATGCCATCGAAATTGACCAGTATGAACGCTTTATATCTGAAATCGAACCATTTTTTAATCTTTCTGAAGTCGGACACCTTCCTGTCTCACATCATTTATCCTACGAACTTCAACTAATTCGGGACCTTGTTAGAAACCTAAAACCACGCAAAATCAAGAGATCACTGGACTTTATCGGTACAACGTGGAAATGGATTGCAGGCAATCCCGATCACGAAGATTTCATTACCATAAAATCAAAAATCAATAATGTTCTGCGAAATAACAATAGACAAGTTATGATTAATCAG